>NW_021026217.1:336428-401189 GCF_004153795.1 Camellia sinensis | reverse complement strand
TTTTCTTTCATTCTTCATCATATTTTTCACTCTATTCAAACAGACCAAAATTATAACAGAAATTGAAGACAATAAATTTACATGTTTTCATAATTTAGGTAGCGAGCAGATTGATAGAAAAGAAAGAGAAACAATAATTCTATGGACACAGAATCACGGAACATAATGGTGAAGTGAACCTTTTCCGTGGCGTGTGTCTGATGTATATGACTATAGTATTCTGTAATCCATTTTGTAATTAGTTATGTGCATTGAAAAAAAGACAAGAAGGGCCTTAATCAAGACTAGTTCGGCGGCGAGACGGTACGCTTCTTTTGACTCTTTTTTCGACTCTCTCATTCCAGTCGGTTCCTCTATACCTCTATGTTGCCCCCACCGCCATAGCCATAGCAGCTTATTAGTGGTGGTGGTTGTTTTCTGCGAGCATTGGTAATGTCGCAGAAGCGGCAGCAAGAGGACTCCAAGGGTAGTTCGGAGGGCAATGGGTCCGGTGAAAAGCATCGCAAACATCCTTCTTTCAGAAGGTCTCTCTCTCTCTAATGTGCTCTCTGAATTCTATGGGGGAAAAAGGAATGAATCAAAATAGAATAAAATTAGTCCAATTTGGGGTTTAGGAAATCATTTCAAGAAGTGGGTGTACTGTTGATTTTAAGAGGTTTTGAATAGGTTGGCATTAAAAAATTTGTGGGTTTTGGTTGGAGAATTGTGTGTTTCAAAACTTGTTATGTTAATGCTAGACTATTGCTTAACATTATTATTATTATTTACCTTGTAAAAATGTGTGAGGTATTTTATGAGGTATTTTATTTCTTTGATTTCTAACCCTTTGTTTGATACATAAGCCACTGGTATGAGGATGACTAAGAATTTGTAAGAGATCCATTTTTTCCATTATAAGCAACTGATTGCTGATCAATATGAGTGTTCCATTTTTTCCCTTTCTGATATAATTAAATTCAATAATGTTTGAATTCGGGATGTTCGAATTTGGAGTTTGGTTCTTGTGTCTTGTTATGGGATGCAGAATTTGAAGATATGTTCTTCAAAGTTGAAGATGTTGTCGCTCTGGAACTTCTATTCTCGGAATGAGGTAGAGTCGCTGGAGATTTGTACTCCGAATCTCCATTCGATTAGTATTGTTTGTTTTGAGATGGGAAGGTATTCTTTCAAGCAGACCCTGACTTTGGTTCAAGGGACGAAGAGAGGCATTACAAGTACTGGAGTAAGGTTGTGAGGTCATTCGGTGGTGTCAAGCATTTTGTAGTGTAAAGTTGGTGGTTTAAAGTGAGTACCTTTGTCCCTCTTCTCTGAAATTTTACCTGGCACAGACATAAATACAAGTACAGTTTGATATGCATTACATTTGAGACTAACTTGATAACAAGAAAGGGGGAAATTTGGTTTTTTCTTAGAATAATAATTTGTGACTGTTACAACTCAAATGGTTTGAGGATGAGGTTTGGTAATTATTTGGCCTATTGCTTGTTTTCATCTTCGCTCATCTTTGACTATGGCAACCCCATAGACACAATGTGATAATATTATCAACCAAGGGATTTGTAACAAAGTATGCTTTTAACTTGATTTGCTCAATTCAGATGAAAGTGTCTTTTACAGGTGGAAAATTTTGAGAAAATGTTCAGTCTATTGCAAACTGGATGAATGAGTTCCAGTCGATGAAGCTTAATATTGTTAGAATTGGGTATAGTAGTGGGCACGATCCTTCATTATGCTAATACTAAACTCTGTAATTGGTTAATGTATATCAATGTTTTGAAGATCAATGGCATAAAATTTTCATTTACATGTTTTTAGGGTGGAACAAGAGGACAATTCTGTGAAGAAAGCACTTCAAAGCCATCTTCACCAAACCTCAAGAGCTCAGGCACTAGGAAAGAGGTAATTAAACACAGAATTTGCTATTACAATGACACGAAACCATCTTCACTAATCCTCAAAATGCACTTGAAAGTTTGGCCTTTGTAACTTGGCTTTTAGTTTCATGCAACATATATATTTTTTCTTCTCTAGCTTGTTCTTATCGTCTCTATTTTCTTACTACTCTCTCACAAACAATTCTTACCAAATAAAAAAAAATCATTAAAATAAAAATAAAACAAATTTCCCTACTTTTTCACTTACTCATCCGAAGGCCCGCCCAAACTTCCCCCTTTTTTTTTCCCTCTGCCTTTTCCCCCTTTTTTTTTTCATTTCCTTTCAGCTTGTAGAGCCCTTAATTTCACAACACTTTCAAAACAGTGAGCAAACCTATCTGAGAGAGAAAAGATAGAGGGTTTGAAGAGAGACTGGGGTTGAAGGGGAAGGGTTTCAATCGGCGGCGAGACTGGTTCAACAGCGGGAAGACTAGTTCGGCGGCGAGACGGTACGCTTCTTTTGACTCTTTTTTCGACTCTCTCATTCCAGTCGGTTCCTCTATACCTCTATGTTGCCCCCACCGCCATAGCCATAGCAGCTTATTAGTGGTGGTGGTTGTTTTCTGCGAGCATTGGTAATGTCGCAGAAGCGGCAGCAAGAGGACTCCAAGGGTAGTTCGGAGGGCAATGGGTCCGGTGAAAAGCATCGCAAACATCCTTCTTTCAGAAGGTCTCTCTCTCTCTCTAATGTGCTCTCTGAATTCTATGGGGGAAAAAGGAATGAATCAAAATAGAATAAAATTAGTCCAATTTGGGGTTTAGGAAATCATTTCAAGAAGTGGGTGTACTGTTGATTTTAAGAGGTTTTGAATAGGTTGGCATTAAAAAATTTGTGGGTTTTGGTTGGAGAATTGTGTGTTTCAAAACTTGTTATGTTAATGCTAGACTATTGCTTAACATTATTATTATTATTTACCTTGTAAAAATGTGTGAGGTATTTTATGAGGTATTTTATTTCTTTGATTTCTAACCCTTTGTTTGATACATAAGCCACTGGTATGAGGATGACTAAGAATTTGTAAGAGATCCATTTTTTCCATTATAAGCAACTGATTGCTGATCAATATGAGTGTTCCATTTTTTCCCTTTCTGATATAATTAAATTCAATAATGTTTGAATTCGGGATGTTCGAATTTGGAGTTTGGTTCTTGTGTCTTGTTATGGGATGCAGAATTTGAAGATATGTTCTTCAAAGTTGAAGATGTTGTCGCTCTGGAACTTCTATTCTCGGAATGAGGTAGAGTCGCTGGAGATTTGTACTCCGAATCTCCATTCGATTAGTATTGTTTGTTTTGAGATGGGAAGGTATTCTTTCAAGCAGACCCTGACTTTGGTTCAAGGGACGAAGAGAGGAATTACAAGTACTGGAGTAAGGTTGTGAGGTCATTCGGTGGTGTCAAGCATTTTGTAGTGTAAAGTTGGTGGTTTAAAGTGAGTACCTTTGTCCCTCTTCTCTGAAATTTTACCTGGCACAGACATAAATACAAGTACAGTTTGATATGCATTACATTTGAGACTAACTTGATAACAAGAAAGGGGGAAATTTGGTTTTTTCTTAGAATAATAATTTGTGACTGTTACAACTCAAATGGTTTGAGGATGAGGTTTGGTAATTATTTGGCCTATTGCTTGTTTTCATCTTCGCTCATCTTTGACTATGGCAACCCCATAGACACAATGTGATAATATTATCAACCAAGGGATTTGTAACAAAGTATGCTTTTAACTTGATTTGCTCAATTCATATGAAAGTGTCTTTTACAGGTGGAAAATTTTGAGAAAATGTTCAGTCTATTGCAAACTGGATGAATGAGTTCCAGTCGATGAAGCTTAATATTGTTAGAATTGGGTATAGTAGTGGGCACGATCCTTCATTATGCTAATACTAAACTCTGTAATTGGTTAATGGATATTTTTTATGATGCAGGCGTTACTGGACTAGTTTAGTTTGTGTGAACTGCATTGGTTTGTCCTGTTGTTCTTACTGGAAAAGAGTGAGATCAGCATGTTGTTTCAAGTGTGAGATTGTTTTTAGTCTGCATTAAAATCTTTGTAAAATGTAACCTTTGTTTTTTTGTTGCAACTTGCAAGCCCCCATAGGGAGTCTCTTACTGGTCATTATTTGGTCAGTTACTTTCTTTTGTCATGTTGGAGTCACATTGAAATCCATTAAAGATAGGATACCTGCTACTGAAAAAAACAAAATCGTTAATTTAAACTTGAACAGCTTGACAGATAAGTATTTATTACTAATATTTGGGAATGGCACCTCAAAGAGGTAGTTTGTATTTTTCTCTTCCTTTGTTGCTCATTCTGTCTTACAAAAGTCAAATTTATATTTCACATTGAAAGTAAAAATAGATACTTTGAAATGCTATCCATATGGTACTTCACTGAAGTTTCTAATCATTTCAGCTTCCATGAAATGTTATCCATACTCCTGTGTTTTTTTTTTAAAAAAAAATATTTATTATTATTATTTTTTTGGAGTTGTTTCTTTTGATTTGTGTTGACTGTGAGACAAGTATGTCTTAGAGAATGACTTGCAAGTAAGAACTTTTCTTATCGAACATGGGTTCGAAAAAGGGTTACAAGGTGTCAAAAAAGCATGTCTTACACACCACTATACCTGGTATGTATTACTATTGTCCCCATGTCATTTAGTAATCTATTTGACGACAATAAGGAAATTTCTTAATGTGCTGAATCAGGATGTGTTGATTGCAATTGAATGGAAAATATATTCTTATGGGAAAGGTTTTTAAAACCGCGGATCGTCTTTGCGGTGTCCTTGGATGAGATGTTTGGTGGAGAGATATATGTTTCCATGGTGTTTCCTCCTTTTTTTGCTGTTGTTATCTAAAAAAATATGATATAGCCTTCTGAAATTTGTAAGTGGTTTTGTTTCTTCAATTTAATTTTTCGTTTAAACTTGATCTGGGCTCACTGATTGATGTTTAAGGCCATTTAAATTTGAAATTATCATTGCGTTCATTAGAGACATTACAAATTGATCCCATCAAACGTGTTGTTGGGGGTTAAAAATCTTCCTTGCTTGTTCCTAGGTCTTTTATTTCATTTTTTTTAATTGTCATCTTATTTAAAGGTTGTATATTTGAAGTGCATTTGAAGTGATGCAATTTTCTCTTTTCCTATTCCCTTTCTACTAATTGTAATAGAAAAAAAGAAAAAAGAAAAAAGAAAAAAAGATAGTGCTTTGTATATCAATGTTTTGAAGATCAATGGCATAAAATTTTCATTTACGTGTTTTCAGGGTGGAACAAGAGGACAATTCTGTGAAGAAAGCACTTCAAAGTCATCTTCACCAAACCTCAAGAGCTCAGGCACTAGGAAAGAGGTAATTAAACACAGAATTTGCTATTACAATGACACGAGACCATCTTCACTAAACCTCAAAATGCACTTGAAAGTTTGGCCTTTGTAACTTGTCTTTTAGTTTCCTACAACACATATATTTTTTCTTCTCTAGCTTGTTCTTATCATCTCAATTTTCTTACTACTTTCTCACAAACAATTCATCTTAACCAAATGCACGTGTGAAACTAAATTTTCTTTCATTCTTCATCATATTTTTCACTCTATTCAAACAGACCGTAAACAAATTATTGAAATCAGACAATAAATTTTCATGTTTTCATAATTTAGGTAGCAAGCAGATTAATAGAAAAGAAAGAGGAACAATAAGTCTATGGACACAGAATCATGGAACATAATGGTGAAGTGAACCATTTCTGTGGCGTGTGTCTGATGTTTATGACTATAGTATTCTGTAATCCATTTTGTAATTAGTTATGTGCGTTGAAAAAAAAGACAAGAAGGGCCTTAATCAAGAACTTGTTTTAACATTGTGATAATATAATATGTAAAAAATAGTTAGACAAAATGGATAAAGTCCGATTCAATTGCAGGTTATAAATTGTCTCACATTTATGAATTGTCTCATATTTTATTTATCAGCAGGTTATAATTGACCAAAGCCATTGATTACCCTTTTTCTTGGTATCTCATTGTTGAATGCTCTAGGAATCTGAATATACTAATTAATCTTGCCATGTGATGACTTCAAATTTTTGTGCCCATTTTTTCACCAAAAGAATATTGAATTTATGTATTAAAAATTTGTTTGATTTGAATTCTTGTGATCTTACGATCCCTAGGTCTTCAGAGCCCATCAACTCTATATAGATGTTTGAATCATTAGGCAAGTTTTAGATAAATTGATATAAGTAATTGAAGCATTAAATTGAAGGGTTATCTTTCCCAAGTGATTGATACCTCAAATTTTATTGCAGACCACAAAAGTAAAAATGGTTAAATATATTGTCTGTCCTTAAAATATGCCTTATGTTTCATTTTGGTTTATAATATTTCAATTATGTCAATTTAATTGATCTAAATGGTTCCAACTCTGTTTCTATCCAAATTTTATCTAAATTTCAACCAAAGTACCTCTTTTCGGTTATAAAATTTGAAAGAAAGGAGGTGTTTGGAACATTTAAACACAAATTAGATAAGTTGTGGTCTAAATTCTTTATTTAGCCGAAGTCAAAAAAGGTAAATGATGTCTTTCATTACATTTTTTTTTTGTGTGTTGAATTCTTTAACTTCTCATAAATTAAATCTGTTCTTCTTATATATACTCTAGTTCTTTTCTGGTTTGTGAGATTGTATGTTGGAAACTTGGAATATACGTTTGAATTTACCATGATTGATTAACTTATATATAATATTTTTTTGTTCCTCTAGCATGATGAACTTGAATCAGCAAAAGCTGAGATGATAGAAGTGAGACAAGAAAATGCAAGATTAAAGATGATGTTAGAGCAAATAGAGAAGGATTAGCATGATGAACTTTTGTTTTTGTTATTTACGAAGAATGATGAGAAAAATATTTAATTTTGATTTATGTTATTTTGAATTATGAACAAAATCATGTATTTAAACATTATATATGATTATGGAACATTATGTAGTGGAATAGTTTTGTTGATGTGTAATTATGAATGGAAGAGTATTTTATTATGGAGAAATTGTTATTTTTATATAGGAATTTTTATATTATTATGGAGAAATTTTAATATTTTTAATAATTTTATCAGAGATTTTTTTATGGAGAAATTGTTATTTTTATACAGGAATTTTTATATTATTATGCAATTAGTATGGAGAAATTTTAATATTTTTAATAATTTTATCGCAGGATGTCTTTTTTTTTTTTTTGTGGCGACACTACACTGTCGCAAAAAGCAGAAAATTTTAATTTTTTTTATTGATTTTGTTATAGGTTTTACTTTTTGCGACGACACTAAACTGTCGCAAAAAATAGAAATTTTATTATTTAAAATAGAAATTTTATTATTTTTTTAATACTTTTTATGACGGTAGTAAACTGTCGCAAAAACAGAAATTTTCATATTTTTAATACTTTTTGCGACGGCACCACACCATCACAAAAATAGTGTTCTTGCCGTTGCCAAAAAAAAAAAATGACTATTAGCGACGGTATTTTTTGTTGGGTTTGGTTGTTCACACTTATTCTTGCCAAAAGTTCCTTAGGGACTTAGAAATTCCATTCTAGGGTCGACACCAGCCTTCCTAGGGTCAACCCTTACCTGTTGGTGAACTTCTGGAAGTGTTGCTGGAAGATAGGGTAGACACTAGGCTGGAGGAGGGTCAACCCTATCAGACTGGAAGAGGGTCGACCCTTTTATGTCTGTGTGTTGGTTGTTGGGAGATAGGGTCGACCCTCTCCTATCTTAGGGTCGACACCTGCAGTGCAGTCAAACATAGTGTTCCTAGATTTTTTTCCTTTTTGGTGTTGACACCTCTGTTGCAGGGGTCGACACCTGCGACCTTTTTCCAGATTTTTTTTGTCGGTTTGGGCTACTTTTTGAGGATATTTTGACTAGATATTTTGGGTTGACTTTGGGGCTTATTTCTACTTTTACCTAGTGCTATAAATAGGCTCTCACTTTACCCTTCCCTTTATGTTTTTCTTCTCTTTCCTTCCTCTAAACCGTGAAACACTCTCCCTCTCTCTCAAAAAGGCACTTTTCACTCATAGATCCTTAGATCTACTTAGTTGAAGGCCTCTCCTCACCTTGCTCCTTTGAGAAAAAGTGTAGAGCTTGTCGAGGGCTTCATTTTGATTGCAACAAAGCATGGTTTCTCCTCTGTCGACGTTTGGGTTTTTCTTCCTTCTTTCTCTTCTAAGCTTAAGGTAGGGATATTCTACTCTCCTATATGGGTTTTAACATAGATATTGTCACCTTGTATAGATGGTTTGACTTTAGAAGGTTTTTGGTAAATTTTTGGTTGGTTCCTATGTATATAAAAGAGGGGTTTCCTATTTAAGTCCTTTATGGGCATGAGGGGTCTTGAATATGTTAAGGCTTGAGAAAAATTGATGAAATTTGGTCTTCGGTATAATATTTGATAAAGGGGAAGATTTTCCCAAATTGATTAAATAAGTTATGTATATATATAACAAGTTTGGCTTGGAAATTATGGAATTGAAGGAACTTGTGATTAAATGGTGTAGTTGGATTAGTGAACTACTCACCTTTGGAAAAGTGATAAATTATCTTTTGATAGATTTATTTATCTGTTTAGAAATATTTTCTTTAGCTATCGGTGGAGGATAGCCATGATTGTTGTAGAAATTGCATGATGATTAGGTGAATTGAAACTATTCAATTGGATTATGTCATTGAATATGATGGTTGGATTTAAACATTGAATATGTGATTTAATTAGTCATTGTATATGACAACGTGTTTGAATACATTGTATATGTATCTTGTTTGGGAGGAGATAGGGGATGTACTCCATCGTTTGGGAGGAGAAAGGGGATGGACTCCATTGATAACTAAGTTGGCCGGAGTGTCCAGGGTGAAAGTCCCGAAATCTTATATATATTTTGGTGCCGGTTCCCTCGGATGTAGTTCCATAAAATGGCAAAGAAATGGAAGTGCATGAATAAATGTTTATGATTGAAGTATTAATAAATGAGTTGTAGTCTCATTTGGAATTGTTTAGATGATGATGAACTATGTTCATGAATTGGTTTGGATAAATAAGTGTAAGTGAATGGAAGTGTGATGTCAATGTTAATTGATTATGGAAAAGGTATAAATTGGTTTTAAGTGTTAAACATTTATCGGATGTTGTTAAACATTTATCGGATGCTAATGTTTTAGTTAATTCTCATATACTGTTTAGCATATCTCTATTAGGCTTTGGCTCACCCTACTTGGGACACCATTTTTCAAGTATAGGGGACATGCCACCTCCAAGGACATAGCTTGGGAGGTTTAGGGGTTGAAGACTCCATTTTGTATATTTTATTTGGTGTTAAATGTAAAACTTCAAGCCAAGGGCTTTATATGTAAAAGAGTTAGAACTCTTCTTTTGTTGTAACCAAGTGTTAACTTGGAAAGCTGTAAGCCTTTTGAGTACTCATTTTTGTTGATAGAAATTAGAGTTACATGCTATAGTTTCAAGATTAATGTTTATGAAAATGTAATGCATGTAATATCTTTTGTAAAGAGGCCTCTGATGAATGGCAATATAATATTTCTCCTATGATTATGGACTTTATGAATGGTTTGCTTATCCTATATTTTGAGGGCGTTACAGTTATGAAAAATAAATAATAATTTCATATATATTTAATAAGATAAATTAAATTTAGTGCATTTAAGATTGAGATTAACGTTGATAATGAATCAGTTTGGTTTAATTGTCAGAAACCTCAGTAGAGGTAAATTTTTTTTACTTCTATATTTATTTTTTAATTTTTTTAATCATGTAAGAAATATTAACGAGCATTTTTTTTAATATGCATCAACTAGAATTTTAATGACTCAAAAATAAAAATAAAAATTTGAGAATAATATATGATTGAGAAAAAATAAAATAATATTTTTTTTACATATGAATAAATAAGTAATGCAAATTGTAGAAAAAAAATTATTCCATTTATTTGAACTTTAAAAAGAAATCAATTAATACATTACTTAAAATGATAAATCTTACGTTGTTATGTAGTATGGAATAAGTCTTATATTAAATTATTAGGAAGTTTTCTAACATTAATTTTAGAGAGATTGTTTATTTTTACGTATTTTATCAATGAAAATTATTTATTTATTTTTTTTACATTAAATTTTTTAATAATGTCTTAACAATTTAAGGGTTTTATGTTATATTGCATGAAATTTAAGAATCTTATTAAATAAATAATGCTAAAATATATATGGGTCTTTAATAATATATATGCAAAACCTTAGGGGTGGTAAGTATAATTTACTCATGTTGATAATAAATGAGTTAGTTTATGGATATTTTCCTCTTTTCGCATGCAAATCAAAGAGTAGCATGGTGATTTTCACAACCAAATAACGCCATTTCTACGAATTGTAACAGATTGGGAGAATATTGATAATAGTTTAAAAATAAAAGAGGTTAGTGTAGTTATTGAAACTACAAAGGAGGTTCTTCTAATTGTTAGAAACCTGAGGGAGATAAGTATAATTTACCCTATTTTATATAAAATCAACAAGTTTGAAGGATTATAACGATTCTGATTTGGACTCGAACTATTTGATATTTTGGATCCGAGTTTCATTGTCATGTATAGTCATTTATATCTTATTTTCCCTTATACCTCTTTCAGTTTGGCTTTTGGGTTGTGTTAGTAGCATTTGGAACATGTTGGTACCTTGATTTTCAAAAATCTTGTTGTCCAGAATTTTGCTACTACGCTCGAGCGTCACTTCTTGCGCTCGAGTGGTCTTTGTGAATTTTTAGTACTTTTGCAAGTCTGCAAAACTACTGGGGGAGGGTATTCTACACTCGAGCGATCATGAGCTCGAACGTTAGCCTTCTGTCTATAAAACTGCTAGGAGGTTGTATTTTACGCTCGAGTGTCACTTCTTGCACTCGAGCGGTGATGTCCTTTTTCCTTGTATCTTGACGCTCAAGCGTCACTTTCTACGCTCGAGCGGTAATTATTTGTGTTTGGATGCTCGAACATCACTTCTTACGCTCGAGTAGTCTGTGCATATATCAGTTCGTAAAAGTCATTTTTACATCACTTTTTCATCTCTCTCTCTAAACATTTCAAAAACCTAGATTTAGACTCTCTCTCTCTAAAACTCACCCTTTCTCTACAAATATACCTAGATCTATTGATTTCTCCACCCTACTTCCTTTGTTAAAAAGATAGAGCTCACATAGAGTTTCGTTTTCATCCAAATAGAGTTGAGTTTCGGTTTCATCCGCGTTTCACCCGTGCTTTTCTCGTTTTCTAACTTTGAGGTAGGGATCCTCTACACTCTTTTATGATTTTTAACTTATCTATTTGTTTTCATAAAACAATCTTGTGGTTTTGGAGGATTTTGAACAAACCTAGGGTTTTGGTTTAAAATCAAAAGAGGAGTTTTCAAATGGATGTATTGAAAATGGTTGTGGAAGTGGAAATGAGTTTGAGTTGTGATCAAATTATTGATTTTGATACTTGGAATGGATTTTGGAAGAAAAATGGGGTTTCGCCCTAAATGGCTCAAATATTTGTTTTGTATAAATAAATGAAATTGATGTTGGAAATGTGAAATTGGATGGATATTGATATGGATGGTGGAGTTGGATATGTGTTATTACTCATCTTGAAATTCGGAATGTTTATCTGTATTGGAGATTTTATATCTGTTTTGAAATATCTGTTTTGGGCTATTTGTGGAAGATAGCTATAATTGTTGTAGAAATTGCATGAGGATTAGATGAATTGAAACTAATTTCTCATCCGTATGCATTGAACATTGTTGCTCATTTAATACATTACAAATGTATATGATTTTGAAAAAAAATGGTGAACGTGGGAAAGAGATGTATATCACCAAAGCAAGTTGGTCTGTGTGTCCAGGGTGAAAGTCTTGAAAAATGCACTTATACATGGGTGCCGATTCTCGTGGACGAAATATCTATAAAATGACAATAGTAGTGCTTGTATAGGCTATGTTTACATGGGTGCCGTTTGACGGTTTCCCGCAGATAAAATATCCGTGAAAGGTTATATAGGTTTGATATTTCCCTCTTGTTTTCTATTATAGAGGACATGACTTTGAGAAATGTGATATAAACTGGACATGACATTGTTTTGGAAAGAAGTATAAAATGTTTTGACATGGGCATTGCATATGCATAAAACCTTATATCTTTGTTAAGATTCATATATTGTGTTGAATTATTTCTATAACGTTTTGGCTCATCTTATATGGGACAACCATTTTTAGGTGTTGGTGAGGTGCCTCCGCCAATGCAGTAGTTTGGGAGGATTGGAGCAAAGAGCTTCATTTTGTTTCCTTGTTGTAATTATTTTATGCAAGCCTAGGGCTTATCTTGTATTGGATTTAAAATCCATTTTGATGTAATCAAGTATAGTCTTGGAAAGTTGTAGCTGTCAGGGCATTTAATTATCTGTTTAACTTCTATTTTATATCGTTGTTGTTATTGACACTTGCTATAGATTTAGGGTTAGGACTTATGAATGTATACTCGCATGTGTCACCCTTTTGTACAATTGAGCCTTATGTAATGGAAGGATATTATACTCTGATTTATGTTGTTATTTACTTATCGTCGTAGATGGTTTATTGTATTTATTTCGGAGTGTTACAACTTGGTATGTAAGAGTACTGAGTTTGAATACTTTGGGTACGTGGGAAGTGGTTCTTACCACAATGGGTTTGTCTCGCTTAATAGAGACATTTGTATTTATGGTATGCTGTGTGATAACATGCTTATGTGATTATATGGATATGAGATTTAATTTTTAGGATATTGATTAGGTATATGGGTTTCTAGAAGTTCTATTAGAACAGCACCTAATCACTACTATTTTTAATTGAAACTCTAGCAACGCCCCGGAACGGCGATTATCCAGGAAAAAAATTTGTATGTGTTTATATGACTACGTGCTTATGTAGAGTGAATTACTGTTATCCATTACATTAGGACGTGAGTGAGTTAGTTTCGACACATTTGTAAATGTGCTAATCTTTTTTTTTACCTTTATTAGGATGTTAAGAAATGGACGTCGTGGTGGTAGGTGTGGTAGGCCTAGAAGTCATGAGGTGCCTTTACAGGATGATATTCTATCACAAGAGAAAGGGGTTGGCTAGGCCAATGTGACCAACCAGTTAGTCAGCAGGCAATGGGCACCTTAGCTCACGAGATGACCAAAGCATTGTGGGAATTTGAGGACATTCCCTAGGCTGAGAATCAAGTCCAAGCCCATGTTGCTGAGGCAGGGTCGTCATTCTTGAAGAGGGAGTTTTTCCGGTCCAACTTGGACAAGTTTGTTGGTAAACCTAAAGAGCCTTTGAAAGCGGATTAATGGCTCGAACAAATGGTGAAGACGTTTAAGATGCTTGGCATCGAAGACAGTGGTTTGAGAGTGACCTTGGCATCCTTCCAGTTGAAGGGAGATGCGGGTCAATGGTGGAAGTATCCGCGTGGGCACAATGGAGCAATTTGGGAGGCTTTCGTTGATGCCTTCTAGGACAAGTTCTTGCCCTCCACTGTTAGGGAGAAGTTGAGAGATCAGTTCTCGCAGCTCAAGTAGTTGAACACACTAGTGGCCGAGTTTGAGGCTATATTTACTAGTCTATCTAGCTTTGCATCAGAGTTAGTGGCGACAAAGGAGCGCCGTTGTGTGGAGTTCGAGAAAAGGTTAAGGACTGGGCTTGTTTTCAAGGTAACCAGTTCAATGATTAGAGATTACGGGCTACTTGTAGAGTCAGCTGCTCATCTTGAGATCGTGATGCAAATGAAGGAGAAGCGGATGAGGGGTTCTAGGAGGAGTCAGGATGTTTAAGGGGACAGTAAGAAGCAGAGGGGTTCTAACTCACAGCAGTCCCAAGGAGCTCAGTCGAGGTCCACTTTTCTAGTACTGAGCTCAGGTTCTGGGAGAGGTGGTCAGGAAGATTTCACTTGTTTTAAGTGTGGCCAGTTGGGCCATAAGTCTCCAACTTCCCCGCAGAGAGTAAGAGGGCAGCGAACTGCATCGTCTTCGGCTCATTCTTAGAGCTAGAGTTAGGGGAGAGGACAGCCGTGCACTTGTTATCAGTGTGGGCAATCAGGACATATGGAGAGGTTTTGCCCATAGTTGGGTGGCACACCTGGTGCGTCTGGTTCGAGGTGGACACAGAGCCACCAGGCTGCACAGTCAGTACAGGCCTCGAGGGCCAGTAAGGGAGCCTTTTCGATTCAATCAGTACATCAAGCATATGCTCCTAGGTATAAGCTGGTTAAGCATAGACCTTTAGGGAGTGTGTATAATGTTATCCTGCCAGACCTAGTACCAGCGCGTTCGGTAGAGAGGGGTACTTTCTTGTTAAGCAATTATATTGCTCATGTGTTGATTGATAGTAGTGCATCCCATTCATTTGTCTCGTTTGCATTTGCATCGGCTTTGGGGTTAGAGTTGACTCGGTTAGCTTCTCCACTCAATGTAGAGTCACCTATTGGTGATGAAATTGTTTTGGAACAGGAGGTGTCGGGGTTGTAACATAGAGGTTACCGGTTACCGACTTCCTTTTGTATTTGTGTTGATTAACATGTAGAGTTTTGACGCTACATTGGGTATGGACTAGTTGTCGTCGTATTAGGCTGTCATAGATTGTTATTGTCAAAGGGTTATTGTATATACCTTCAGCGATGATTGCTTTTATTTATGGGAGACCGGGTTGATAGGGTTTTATCACCGGCGTAAAATCTGTGTGGTCGGAGTGAGCTTAGTTACCTTCTTGGAAACTTCTTGGGTAGTGAGTGTGATGAAGTCTGAGTTGAGTTGTCGAGGGTAGTTTGTAAATACCTGGACATTTTTCCTAAGGATCTCACTAGTTTGCCACCTCACCGTGAGATTGAGTTCTCTATTGATTTAGTGCTAGGCATGGCACCGATTTTTATGGAACCATATAGATTTGCACCCGCCGAGTTGAGTGAGTTGAAGATTCAACTCTAGGAATTGTTAGATAAGGGTTTTATTTACCCTAGTACTTCGCCTTGGAGAGCATCAACCCTCTTTACCAAGAAGAAAGATGGCACTTTATGATTTTATATTGATTATCGGAAGTTAAATCGAATTGACTATTAAGAACAAGTACCCAATGCCTCTTATAGATGATTTAGTTGATCAGTTAAAGGGTTGTGTTGCTTTTTCTAAGATAGACCTGAGATCGGGTTATTACCAATTGAGAGTAAAGGAGGAGGATATCCAGAAAATGGCATTCTGTACATGGTATGGCCATTATGAGTTCTTAGTGATGCCTTTTAGGCTAACCAACACACTTGCCATGTTTATAGATTTGATGAATTGGATCTTCTGTGAGTTCCTAGACCATTTTGTGGGCGTGTTTGTGGACGACGTCTTGATCTAGTCATCCTCCGAGGAGGAACATGAGGAACACCTATGAGTTGTACTCGAGTTGCTTAGAGCCCACAAACTGTATGCTAAGTTTGGAAAATGTGAGTTCTGGTTGAAATAAGTTAAGTTCTTAGGCAATGTGGTATCCTGGGAAGAAGTGATTGTAGATTCATCCAAGATAGAAGTTGTGCAAGATTAGGAACAACCTAAGAATGCCTTTAAGATTCGTATTTTTTTGGGGTTGACTGGATATTACCATCAGTTTGTGAAAGATTTCTCTAGATTTGTTGCACCATTGACTAGACTAATGAGGAAAGGAATTAAATTTGTGTGGAATGAGACCTGTGAGAAATCATTTCAAGAGCTTAAGGTTAGACTTACCACCGCTCCAGTATTGATTATTCTAGAGAGGGGTTTGGGCTATTTGATGTATTGTGATGCTTCATGGGAAGGTTTGGGCTGTGTATTAATGCAAGAGGGGAATGTAGTAGTTTATGGCTCATGGCAGTTGAAAACACATGAGAGGAACTACTCTACTCATGACCTAGAGTTAGCAGGGGTGATCTTTGCCTTAAAGATTTGGAGGCATTATTTGTATGGTGAGAAGTTTGAAGTATTTTCTGATCACAAGAGTCTAAAATATTTGTTTACACAAAAATACTTGAATCTGAGGCAGAAAAGGTAGATGGAGTTCACAGAAGATTCTGACTTTGAGTTGCATTATCATCCGGGGAAGGCCAATATTGTGGCTAATGCCTTAAGTAGGAAATTCACCAGCAGTGTAGCTGATGTCGTCATTCAGGAATGGAAGATGTTGGGTGCTCTTGGTGAGTTTGACTTACATCTTGGCGAGTTTGCTGAGTCTGCAGCCTTGTTTTTGGTAGTTGCACAACCTACACTTGTGAGCCGCGTGATAGAGGCACAAGGGTAACTATGAGGTAGGATCCCTTCGGAAGAAGATCTCTAGTGGAAAGGTAGAAAATGACTTAAACATGTATTCTGACTCAAGTGTTAGATACCTTGGCCGTCTTTTCGTGCCAGAGTCTTGCCGAGAGGAAATACTCTGAGAGTTTCACTGTACACGCCTTGCGGTGCATCCGGGAGGTACAAAGATGTATCACGATCTTAGTCACCAGTTTTGGTGGAGGGAAATGAAGAATGATGTAGCCGTGTTTGTGTCGAATTGCCTTACTTGTCAACAAGTGAAGGCCGAGCACTAGAGACTAGCGAGTTTGTTGCAACGCTTGCCTATAGCCAAGTGGAAGTGAGAGCATGTCACGATGGATTTTGTAGTGGGTCTTCCAAGGACTCAATGGGGTAATGACGCCATTTAGGTGGTAGTTGACCGATTGACCAAGTCAACACACCTTATACCTATGTGCACCAATGACTTGGTAGATTTCCTAGCTGACCTTTACATTAGGGACATTGTTTGACTTCATAGGGTCCATATGACTATTGTTTTAGATAGAGATCCTCGTTTCATGGCTCGGTTATGGCAGAGCCTACAGAGTGCCCTGGCCGCGAGATTGACTTTTAGCACCGCGTATCATCCTCAGACTGCCAATGTACTATTTAGATCCTTGAAGATATGCTTCAGGGTTGTGTTCTTGACTATAAAGGGTCGTAGGAGAGGCACTTGACCTTAGTGAAGTTTGCCTATAACAATTGTTTCTAATCGAGCATTGGCATGACATCGTTTGAGGCCTTGTATGGCTGACCGTGTAGATCTCTTGTATGTTGGGCCGAGGTGGATGATGCTCCTTTGATAGGTCCTGATTTGGTTCAAAAAATGATTGAGAAAGTCGCTCTTATTCGTAAGAGGTTAGCTACTGTCCAGAGTCGCCAGAAAAGTTATGCCGACCGTAGGGGGAGACTTTTGTCTTTTGAGGTAGGGGATCATGTCTTTTTGAAAACATCACCTAGGCGGGGTTTGATGAGGATTGGGAAGAGTGGGAAGGTGTCTCATAGGTTTATTAGGCCTTTTGAAATCCTAGAGCGGATTGGAGAGGTAGCTTATCTCTTGGCCTTGCCGCCATAGCTTTTCAGGGCTTATGATATGTTTCATATTTGTATGTTTCGAAAGTATAAGCGAGATCCATCGCATGTGTTGGATTGGACCGACTTATAGGTAGATGAGGATGCCTCGTATAAGGAGAAATCAGTGAGAGTCTTAGATATTCGAGATGAAGTCTTACGAGGTAAGACAATTCCATTGGTTAAAGTATTGTGACGACATGACAGAGATGAGGAAGCAACTTAGGAACGTGAGTTGAAAATCCGTGAGAAGTATCTAGACCTATTTGTAAATGTTTGAGCATCTATTGAAACTTTTTTTATATTGATCTAATATAAACATTGCATATGTTTTGGAAATGTGAATTGTATATTTAGTCTTGAGAACTTGTTTATCATATTAATGAGGATAAATGAAAGGTGGATGAGTCATGGTGTTGAAATTGATTGATTATCATTGTTGTAATTGGTTTACACATGGTTTCAAAGCTTGAATTATAATTTTGGGGACGAAATTCCTTAAGAGGGGGAGGTTATAGAGATTCTAATTTAGACCCAAACCTTTTGATATTTTGGATCCGGGTTTCATTGTCTTGTATAGTTATTCATATCTTGTTTCCCGTTATACCTCTTTCAGTTTGGCTTTTGGATTGTGTTGGTGGCATTTGGAACAAGTTGGTACCTTATTTTTCAAAAACCTGGTTGCCTAGAATTTTGCTTCTACACTCGAGCGTCACTTCTTGTGCTCGAACGGTCTTTGTGAATTCTCAGTACTTTTGCAAGTCTACAAAACTACTGGGAGAGTGTTTTCTACGCTCAAGCAGTGCTTTTTGCGCTTGAGCGGTCGTGAGCTCGAGCGACCCTTCTTGCGCTTGAGCATTAGCCTTCTGTCTATTAAACTATTAGGAGGTTTCATTTTATGCTCGAGCGTCAGTTCTTGCGCTTGGGCGGTGATATCCTTTTTCCTTGTGTCTTGACGCTCGAGCGTCACTTTCTGCGCTTGTGTAGTAATTATTTTTGTGTTTGGACGTTTGAGTGTCACTTTTTATGCTCGAGCAGTCTATGCGTACATCAGTTCGTTAAAGTCACTTTTTTCGTCTCTCTCTCTCTCTCTCTCTCTCTAAACATTTTAAAAACCTAGATTTAGACTTTCTCTAAAACTGACCCTCTCTCTACAAATACACCTAGATCTATTGATTTCTCTACCTTGCTCCCTTTGTTAAAATGGTAGGGCTCACCTAGAGCTTTGTTTTCATCTAAATAGAGTTGAGGTTCGGTTTCATCCGAGTTTCACCCGTGCTTTTCTCGTCTTCTAGCTTTGAGGTAGGGATTCTTTATATTCTTTTATGATTTTTAACTTAGCTATTTATTTTTATAAAACAATCTTATGGTTTTGGAGGATTTTGAACAAACCTAGGGTTATCAAAAGAGGAGTTTTAAAATAAATGTATTGAAAATGCTTGTAGGAGTGGAAATGAAGTTGAGTTGTGATTAAGTTATTAATTTTGATACTTGGAATGGATTTTGGAAGAAAATGGGATTTTTCCCTGAATTACTCAATTATTTGTTTTGTACAAACAAATGAAATTGATGTTGGCAATGTGAAATTGGATGGATATTGATATGGATGGTGGAATTGGATATGTATTATCACTTACCTTGAAATTTGGAAAGTTTATTTGTATTGGAGATTTTATATCTATTTAAAAATATTTATTCTGGGCTATTGGTGACGGATAGCTATGATTGCTGTAGAAATTGCATGAAAATTAGATGAATTGAAACTAATTTATCATCCATGTACATTGAACATTGTTGCTCATTTAATACATTGCAAATGCATATGATTTTGAGAAAAAATGGTGAACGTGTGAAAGAGGTGTATATCACCAAAACAAGTTGGCCTGCGTGTCCAGGGTGAAAGTCCTGAAAAATGAGCATATACATGGGTGCCGATTTCCACAGACGAAATATCCGTAAAATGGCAATAGTAGCGCATGTATATGCTACATTTACATGGGTACCGTTTGACGGTTTCCTGTGGATGAAATATCCGTGAAAAGTTATTATGGTTTGATATTTCCCTATTGTTTTCTATTGTAAAAGACATGACTTTGAGAAATGTGATATAAACTGGGTATGGTGATGGGTATTACATATGCATAAAACCTTGTATCTTTGTTAAGATTCATATATTGTGTTAGATTATTTCTACGAGGCTTTGACTCACCATATATGGGAAAACCATTTTCTGGTGTTGGTGAGATGCCTTTGCCAAGGCATTAGCTTGGGAAGATTGGAACAAAGAGCTTCATTTTATTTCCTTGTTGTAAATATTTTGTGCAAGCCTAAAGCTTATCTTGTATTGGATTTAAAATCCATTTTGATGTAACCATGTATAGTCTTGGAAAGGTGTAGCCTTCAAGGCATTTAAATTATTTGTTTAGCTTCTATTTTATATCTTTGTTATTGTTGACATATGTTATAGATTCAGGGTTAGGACTTATATGAATGTATTATAGCGATCTCGGTTTTTCCCCGTCATTTATTGTATTCCGAACTCGGGTTCCGTGGTTGTATGTCAGTGTCTATACCTTATTTCCATCCTTTATTCTTTGTATTTGAGTTGTGGGATGTGTTAGATAAGTTTGGAACATGTTGGCTGTGATTTGGAATAAAAGGTTGCTGCCCAAGATTTGGCTTCTTCGCTTAAGCGAGCCTTGGGTATTTGCTTCTCCACTCAAGCGAGGCTTCTTGTGCTCAAGCGAGCCTTGTGTGATGTGTCTTTTCGCTCGAGCAAGGAATCTTGCACTCGAGCGTGCGTCTGCGTCTCTAAAAGATCTGAAGGTTGGTATTCTTCGTTCGAGCAAGCTTTCTTGCACTCGAGCGAGCTCTGTGTTATTGATTCCTTCGCTCGAGCGAGAACTCTTGCGCTCGAGCGTGCTTCTGCGTTGCAGACCTAAAGCTTTGCATTGTTCGCTTGAGCGATGGTTCTTGCGCTCAAGTGAGGTTTTTTTTGTGATTGGTCGCTCGAGCGAGACCTGTATATATCAGTTCGCAGCAACGTGATTTTTATCACTCTTTCATCTCCTTTTTCACTTTAAACCCTAAATCCGGCTGCCTCTCTCTTTAAACTCTCTCTTTCTCTACAAATACACAATGTTCTAGACGTTTTCTACCCCACTTCCTTTGTTAAAAAGCTAGAGCTTGGCGATGGCTTCTCTTTGATCTGAAAAAGTTTGGATTTGGAGCATCTTGGGTTTCTCTTTTCTTCTCCTTTGAGCTTCTCCATTTGAGGTAGGGATAATTTACTCATTAATATAAGCTTTGACATAAATGTTAGTCATTTCGTATAAATGGTGGGATTTGAGAATTTTGGGTAAAGTTAGGGTTTGAGTTTGAATATTTAAAAGAGGGGTTTCCTATTGTTGGGTTCCATTTGTATGTGAGGTCTTGAAAATTAGGTTGTTTGTGTGTAATGGGTGACATTTGACCTTGGGAGCAATATTTGAGAAAAAAAGGAAAAATGCCTTTGAATTATAAAAGTTATTTGCATAAATAATGAAAATGATGTGGAAATATGAAATTGGTTTGAAAATTATGAAATTGGAGGAAATTGTGATTAAATGGTGTAGTTGGATTGATGAATCACTCACGTATGGAAAATGTGATATATTATCTGTTGAGAAATTTATTTATCTGTTTAGATATATATGTTTTGGGCTATCGGTGGAGGATAGCCATGATTGTTGTAGAAGCTGCATGATGATTAGGTAAATTGAAACTAATCAAATGGATCATGTCATTGAATATGACGGTTGGATATAAACATTGAATATGGGATTTGATTGGTCATCGTATATGACAACGTGTTAAAATACATTGTATATGTATCTTTGTTTGGGAGGAGATAGGGGATGTACTCCATTGTATGGGAGGAGATAAAGGATGGACTCCATGGATAATTAAGTTGGCCAGAGTGTCCAGGGTGAAAATCCTGAAATCTTATTTATATTTGGGTGCTGATTCTCTCGAACGTAGCTCTGTAAAATGGTAAGATATGGAAGTGTATGTATAATGTTTATGATTGAAGTGTTGATAAATGAATTGTAATCTCATTTTGAATTGTTTAAATGATAATGAACTATGTCAATGAATTGACTTGGATAAATAACTGGAAGTGAATTGAAATATGGGTGTTAATGTTGATTGATTATAGAAAAAGTGTAAGATGACTTATAAGTGTTAAACATTTATCGAATACTAATGTTTTAGTTAATTCTCATATACTGTTTAGCATATCTCTACTGGGCTTTGACTCACTCTACTTGGGACACCATTTTTCAAGTACAGGAAACATGCAACCTCCAAGGTCTTAGTTTGGGAGGTTTAGGAGTTGAAGACTCTCTTTTGGTTATTTTGTTTTGATGTTACATGTATATTCAAGCCAAGGGCTTTCTAGGTATAGAGTTAGAACTCTTCTTTTGTTGTAACCAAGTGATAACTTGGAAAGTTGTAAGCGCGTAGTGCATTTACTTTGTTGTTAACATGTAATATCTTTTGTAAAGAAGACTTTGATGAATGAAAATGTATTATTTCTTTATGTTCATGGGACTTGTGAATGAATGATTTATGTCTTAAATTGAGGGCATTACATGTATACTCGCATATGTTACCTTTTTCTACAATTGAGCCGTATGTAATGGAAAGATATTATACACTGATTTATATTGTTATTTACTTATCATCGTGAATGATTTATTATATTTATTTCGAGGCATTATAAAGATTTTGTTCCTGTATTTATTTTTGGATCAATAGATTTAAAGTCATGTTTTATCCGTTCTCGCTTCACATTTTTGCTACATCACTTTGTTTTTCAAATAGGACCAAACCTATGTTTTTAGGAATCCTAGGAAAACCCCTAACATAAAGCCCTTTATATATTCAATTTTTTTTTTTTTTTTTTTGGGGGGGAGGGGGTTTCATATATAACTACTAAAAAAAAGTGGCCGTCAAAACAAAAACTATATAACTACTAAAATTTGTTTACATAGATAGAAAAATCCATTTTATAATCACTACTACAAAAATTGATAAAGATTACACTTTTTTTTATGTGATGTATATTATTTAATCACACCTTTTACGTTTTATTAAAGTATAATCTTTGGGAGTGTGATTAAAAGGGGTCATTTAGATCACACTTTTTAAGTATGATTAATAACATTTAGATCACATCTTTTAATTGCGATTAATAACATTTAGATCACATCTTTTAAGTGGGATTAATAACATTTAGATCACATCTTTTAAGTGTGATTAATAACTAATAAAATTTGTGATAATAAACATTTAGATCACAGATTTAAATGTCATTAATATCTAATAAAACCTGTGATTAATATTGATTTGAAGAATAATCAATATTATTTTAGGACGCTCATTTGAAGAATGCAATACACACTATATACTATATTTTAAATCACAACCATATATTGAATGGAATAACGTCATATATTTCATAAATAAAAGTTAAATATGTTTAAAAGTAGATACAAATAAATTAAATAAAAAGTTTTAAACTGTGCTTACATATATTAAAAAATGAAAAAAAACTTGAAAAACTAAGTTTTTGAATTCTTTGACTATATTTTGCACCTCTCCAAGAAATTTCTGACCTAAAAAATAAAAATACAAATTAATTCAGAAACAACTAGAAGCATATGAATAAACTCACTATTTTTGTAGAGATTGTTATTGTCTTACAAAAGACAAAGTCCGACTGATCACACCCCTTCAAATGTCTTAACATTAAATACCTATAGCAGAACATGAAACATATAAAAACAAAATATCACTTTATCCACAAAAATTGCAAGTTCAACAGAAATTTTACTATAACCAACAACTTAGCTATAGTAAAATTTGGACTTAATTATTTAAGAAAATAATTTACAAACAGGAAACACCTCACACTTTTCTTCAAAGAGTTCCACTACCAAGTCACACAAAAAAAATAAAAATAAAAAATACTATGCCCAAGAATGAGCCTACACTGTGTAAAATTAAAGACATATATTTGATTAATTCATTGTATTATGTTTATTTGTTTTTAGTGTCTAAAAATGGTGTTTATTAAATTCACAATTTTAACATGAGTTCAATAAGACTCTGTGCAGCTTTTAACTGATTTTCAAAAAAATTCTTTTTAAGTAAAGGACTAAAAATAAAAATAAAAGGGGGTCCTTTTCCCATAAGCGAATTGCAGGTTCGAATCATGTCCCGCCTAATCACAAAATAAGATTAATATTCTTGTGATGCATAAATCTTAAAAAATTGTAGGAAATCATTTGAGGCAAGATAATGGTTTCATTATTCAGTAATTCAAAGATGTGTAATTGGCACATAAACCAAGTAGGTGGTACTCACATTGACAGAATTTGGTGATGCATGGGCTCTGTGCAGCTTTTAAGGCAATTAGGCCTCCATCATCGTGACCAACAGGTATAACTGAAGAAAAGCCCATCTCCACACAGAAAAAAAGAACCAGTTCCACCTAGAAACACCAACTACGAACTTATCAAAAATGAAATTAAGCTGCTAAAAAGAAAACATTATGAGAGAAATGCACATAGGTAGATATGCCAGGAAGAAACCAAAGTGGGTTCCCATATTGTAATGACCTAGAATTTTTTTTTATTTTTTTAAAATAGTTTGTGCATAATTTAATTGAGCAAATTTTCAAATTTAATTACTATGTAAATTCTGTGCGAAAACAGTTCGTTTTGTATTTTTTAAAAATAGTTCTCGATATCAGAAAATTATGAAATATTTATATATTCGTATGAGTCTAGCACGTTGGATAAGAATTTCAGAATTAAATGATGAGTATTTATTTTATGAAAATTTACGGACTGATTGGTGTTCAGTTTAATTTATAGCAAAATTATGCTATTTAATTTTGAATGTTTAAATCATGATTTGGATAAATTTGTTGGGACTTTTTTGGTATATAATTAGACCATGTTTGACTTATGGGTGAGACCCATGATTTAAATTTAATTTAAATTGAGTTTGTTTAATGACTCATGTTTAACTGTTTGATCATTTTTAATTAGATGATTGGTAGTAACCACTTTAGGAGTTGTTATTATTTATTATATAGGATTATAATAAATATTTGAAAGTTAATTTTATGGTGTGTACCATATGGCAAAAAATTATATATTTTATAAAGAATGAAAATATGTATATTTTGTAGTGATCAAAATATTATATTTTGTGGTATACAAAAAATATTATATTTTGTGGTGAGAAAAATTATATCATTTTATAATTTATGTTATAAGATTTTAAGGTATTATTACAAAAATTATATTTTTTAAGAAAAAAAACAAGTTTTGGGGAACAAACCCATGAGGGTGGCCCCCTTTTTGTCTCCTCGCCATCATTTCTTCTTCCCTTCCATTTTATTTCATTTGTTTGGCAGAACCCTTTGCCTCTCTAACTCTCTGTATGTCTCTCTCTCCCTTTTCTCTTTCCTTCATTTTTGCTCAAACTTTGAGCTTCAAATGGAAGTTTTTAGAGTGAGATTTTGCAAAAATTTTGTAAATGAAAGTCAGAGAATTCGCCGTGATCTTCACAATGGTAGTCTCGGATTAATGATCGGGAAAGATGTGCCTTGCAGATCTGCTCTTCTTCATTATTTGAGGTAAGGACTTTCTTCATATTTTTACATTAAAGCTATGTTAGGGTTATTTTGAGAAAACATGTCATTTTAAGAGATATTGCATATACATATACATATAATTTTCAAATTTTTGTTTGGTAATTTTTGGAAGAAAAATTATGTTGAAATGTTAAGAATGTTGGCATTTTGATATTGATTTTGGAAAAATCATTTTGTGTTTTTAATTTGGTAAAAAAAAAATCCGAAAATAAAATTTAAAGGTTGTATGATTGTAAAAAAAATTTGAAAATAAATTGATATTGAGGAATATTGTGTAAATTGTTAAGTTGGGATTATAGAGTTGTTTTAGGATTAAAAACTCTAAAAGTGTTATATTCATGATATTTTATGAAAGGTGATATGTTGATGATGAAGTTATGTTTATTTTTTTGAAAAAAAAAAATGTGAAATGCGGACTTTTGAATTCACTACCTTGAAAATGATACTCTCAAGCATGGTTTTAAAAACTGGACCGGACCGGCCGGTTCAACCGGTTGAACCGGTGACCGGATGGGGTTCCGGTCCGGTCAGCCCCCTTAAACCGGCCAACTGTAAAAACCGGCCTATTTTTTGAAAACCGGTGAACCGGTCGACCCGGTCACGGGTTGATCGAACCGGACCGGTTTCAAATTTATTTTGTTTTAATTTTTTCTTTGTTTTTTTTTATTTTCTTTCTTTCTTTTCTTTCTTTCTTTCTTATTTTAAAATATAAGAATATAAGAAAATTTTAATTTGAAACTCTTTTTCAAGGGTCTCCTCTTGTCCTCTTGTGAGGAATGCCATTAAGAGTTTGATGAAATTATTGTGAAAGTCTTCACCTATTTATAAGAAAAAAACTCTTTCAAAAAAACTCAAGAAATCCATGTGGGATTCAATCAAATGTATTGGAGGGAATATTGAAATTTTGATATCCCTCCAAAATTTTTGTTTTCCTTTCAATCAAATTATTTGAATTAAAATCATATGGAGGGAATATTAAATATTTGATTTCATCTTCCAAAATTGAAATTAATAATATTTTAAAATATATTATTATATTTTTCAGTAAAAAAAATATTAGGACAAATATTTAAGATAATTTAATATTTTTAATATTTTTAATTTATAATTTTATTACTTATATTTTTATTTAAATATAATTTTAATATATTTATTACGTCACGGTTCGATTCCGGTTCAACCCGACGGTTGAACCGGTGACCCGTCCACCCGATGCCTTTTCTGGTTCGTTCACCGGTCCGGTTTTTAAAACATTGGTCCTGTTGCTATCGAAACATGTTTATTTATTTAAGGTAACTTGTTGTGGTTAATTAAATAAATTGGATTTAAGAGATTATGTAATAAAATCATATGGTTTTGACATGATATGATTTCACGTATGTGTATGAGTATTTTGGTACTCACATTATCCTCTAATGTTTTAATATGGGATTGTTTGGTGAGCTAGTGGTTGCTCACCTCCTGCCTGTACATGTGTATAGGGAATGCTTTTCAGATTTGAAGACCAAACAATGGTTTTTGCCATGTCATAAGTGTAATGTAGTGATGGATTGTTCTACTTCATTTGTTTTTTGGCCGAGTGCTATTTTTTTTGTAAAGAGTAGTGTCCTCTCTTTTATTGTAAGCCTCAGGGCATTTCTTTTATTTGTATGTAAATGTCATTGTTGTATAATGAGAGAGAATATGTATATTTAATTATTCATCATTTCATCCAAGGATGAAATGTTATTTGTAAATAGACTTAATTAATGAATATCAGTAAGGTTATCCGAGCAATAAAATACGAGGCGTTACACATGATGCGCATGACCCTTATTCCTAAGATCCTTTTCAAATTCAGTTATGATCCAAGTTGAATATACAAGTTTATTCAAAAACTTACAGATATATCTATCATTCACTTCCCTATTCCTCTACACCTATGAATCTATGATACCTAAATGAGCACGACTCACCAAAATCAAGATCCAAAACACAAGAAAAACATGATACTTAATAAATTTTTAAGGATTTCACCTTTTGAGATGAGAATGCTCTTCTTTTTCAAGTCTTTGATCTTGCTTCCATGTTCTCAACTCAAAGTTCTATAGCTGAAGGTGGGCTGAAGACTGACATGGATCCAATTTGCTTGTGCCTAAGCTACTATGGTTTAATGTTGCCCCTCCCAAAAGCCAGTGTTTTGGCTGGTTCGATTGGTAATGAAGGGTGAAAACAGCTTACTATTTGCAAAAAAAAATGGTGCTCTAGTAATGTCTGCCCTTTTTTGTAAAACTGAGAACCAGAGAGAGAGGTCAGCATCAACAAAATAAGGAGTGACTTTTCCATAGGGACAATAGGTTTACTATGCTCGACAACATGAAGTATAAGAGCAGAGAGTGCAAGACAGATTTGTGTTAAAAGCTGTCACAAAGATACACCAACTTTCAATCAAACACTTCTTTAAGTAACCCGAAACATATACATAAATAAACACTTCATTCAAATGATAAATACAACACCAAAATAAAACAAAACAATAAAATAAAATAAAAACAAGATGCATCAGCAAAATCTAACATTCAACCGAGCTTTCTGACAGAATATCCCAAAAATTGCATCTCTTTCAAGTATTAGAGCACCCACAGATCCAATCAGGAAAAAGAAGAGAAAGCATTTGTGAGGTGCCTGAACTAAATCTTTTAGCAGCCATAAGAAGAGCATTTAGCAGAGCATCTTTAACTCTCAATTACAAATAATATCCTTCATTTTGGATCTGTAAAATGACAGAAGAATTGGAAATTTATTAATGTACACCTGACTAAACACGTGTGTACATATGTCTGCAACAAGATGTTAAAATGGGGCAAGATGAAACTATTTGGTCAGAGCATAAAATAATAATTCTAAATACTTTGTCATGTGTGTGTCCAGACACATCCAAAAAAGAGAAAACTGTATGAAAGCTTGTCAACAACTTCTTTATTAATTCTATAGACTATTTTGAATGAAGGGTGTTGAATTCATCAGCTAAAATTTTGAACTTCTTTCATGTAAGTATAAAGAAATATCTATGTTGCTCTTTATGAAAGTTCTAGGGCAACTCCACTGAGCCACCTACCAAGCATCACTAGTATAACTCAAGATCTTTTGAGCTAAGTCTTGATTTTAGCAGATCAATAAGCCTTTAACAGACAAAATTTGCACTAGCTGGTGGCTTCGTGCAAATGAGTATTTCTAAAATATTCATTATAAGATAGACAACCAAAAGTTTAGTTCAATTTGGTTCAATTCAGACTAAAATTCTTGTTATTTTTTTCTTTTTTTTTGTTCATACTCAAAATTAATGACCAACCTTGGTTCAATTCTAGGTCTGTCAACAAACTCTTCCTTAGGCACCCCTTGCACTCAAAAATATAAAATAAAAAAATAGCCCCAAGGTTTTTCCCTAATAGTAAGAATCCTAAAGGCACCATCAAACATCTCCAACAAGAAATGTACCACCAAAGCTCCTTTTCTACAACCACATAACACACAATCACATGTGGATATCAACCCACATGCTCCTCTGGCCTTAGCCTGATATAGCTTTCTTCTCCCACAGACAAAACTCACTTCCTTTCACTTTTTGGTGAAGACTGAAGCACATCTATCTCAACTAACAACCTTGAGAAACAACCCTACATAACATTTCTTGATCTTCCACTAAGATTCAGTCTTTAACAATAAAGTTAAATAAATAAATAAATAAAATACAATTTTCTTAGGGAAAAGAGAAGGAAAAAAAAAAAAAAAAGAAACTACAAGCATCCTCCCAGAAAATGAGAAGAAAACAACAGCGTAGAGCAGATGAGAGATACACCTGGATATCAAAGGGAGAACCAATGGGAAGTCGTTGCCGCCACTGCTACAGACAAATTGTGACGGTAGCGCGAGAGCGAGAGCGATATCAAGAGCAAGAGAAAAAGAGCGCGCGCGCGCGCGTCTTCGTATTCTGAGGCATAAAGTGGAAATTCTATCATTTTCTCAATAACCAAATAGAACCCAACTTAGCCTACTTGGGGTTAACCTAAAGGTTTAGTAACTGTAATATTAAAAAATAAAATAAAATGAAATTTATCGGCAAACTATGAAATTTTCAAAAGTAAAAGAGAAGGCAATTCATTATCTCCTGTTAAATTTTTCTCAATAACCTTGCACTTTCTCAGTAACCAAACAGAACCACCTTAAACAAGTATTCAAAAGAGCAAATCGATGGAGACAAAATAATTCCCCCATATTCATCAAAAACTAGCAAAAAAACAAAGGTCTCAAACAAAACCCTAACCATTAAACCAAAACGCTAATCGAAAACAAAACAGATAAACCTAACCAAATCAAAACACAGATCCAAATCAAACAGAGAACGAGTTCAACATTAATATACGAACTGAAGCTTTGCGAATACGAAGAATTACAATTATTGAAGAACAAATCAAGAGTTAGGGTTTGATGATGATTATACAATACAGAGTTTGAAACAGAAGAGAGAGAGAGAGAGAGAGAGAGAGAGAGAGATAGAGTTACTTCAATAGCTAGGTATTCAAGTACAATGGCTATGAAAACCAAACCTCTAGTTCCGACTCACTGAGCATAACGACCCTTCTTCAAGCACCAACCAAGCCTCCCAACCGGGAACAGAAGGCAAGGAGAAAAGACATGTGTGCTTGTGAAATTCAATCTTGTTTGGAATGGAAAGAGTCGTCCTCTGTTATTCATGGGTAGAACATAGGCGCAAATTTGGGAATGGTATATTTTATATAAAAATTAAATTAGAATATTTTATACAATCACATCTATTTGGAGTGTGATTAAATAAATATACATATATATATATATATGTATATATTTATAATTATACTTATTTAAAAAGTGTGATTAAAAAATAATAATGTATATATAATCACACTTAATTAAAAAGTGACATAAAAAATAAATATTATCACACTCAATCAAATTAAGTGTGATTAAAATATCAATATAATTTTTTTTTATCACACTTCCAATAAAAGTGAGATATTTTTTTGGTCAAAGTATGATCTTTAACTATTTTTGTAGTAATGAATAAGGCAAAAATACTAAAATAATAATCTAAAATTATACTGCTTTGTTTAGCTATCCCAATTGGGACTAAAAAAAGTTTAAAAGACAAAATAGACTAAATAAATCATTAAGATAAAATGTCACATCAAAATCATAATCATAATCATTTCACTGTTTTTCCCCCCTCTAAAAAAAAGTAAAAAAAAATCAAAAATTTTGCCAAATGAATTTTTTAGCTCTAAATTAAAAAATCCCAACTCCAAAAAGCTAACTAAAAAAGTTTGTGTCAAACTGCAACAAAGATTGAATAAATCATGGCAAAGTATTTATTTAAAAATTAATTTTCTTTGCTTTGAATGGGCTCTTTTTATTTGACGCTTCAATAAGTTTTTATTTTTTATTTTTTTTTTATTTTGGGGTCAAATTTTTTTATTGGGCAAATTACATATACACCTCTCGAGGTTTGGCTAAATTACAGATGCCCCCTGAGGTTTGAGAAATTACAAATTCCCTCCTGAATGCTATATTTGCATAAGAAATTAGGGGGTAATTTGTTATGAAATATAAACCTCAGGGGGCAAATTGTTATAAAAATACAAACCTCAGGGGGCGGGATGTAATTTCCGAAACCTCAGGGGGTATCTGTAATTTAGCCAAACCTCGAGGGGTGTATATGTAATTTGCCCTTTTTTATTTTATTTTATTTTTTTATTTTGGGGTTGGGGAGTGGATCTAGTGTAAGGGCCAGAATTTTTGGAGGCCGTAAATTTTCCAAAAAAATTAGGAGGCCAGTTGTGGTATCAAATTCTCTCATGTTCACATGATATGTCAAAATAATTAAGGTCAAGTTTGTTTTGGTGGACTGAATTAGGTTAAATTAGCATTCTCATGACTAATAAGTTTAGGATTACGAATCTTTTGGATTGTACAACCTATCTTATGTTTGGATTGAGTTAGGATTATAAGAAATGACTAATAGTCCAGGCTTTGGCTTTGTCCTTCAATTTATATCCCACCTCCCTCTATGGGATTGAATAGTCCATCATATGTGAGATACCATATCCGGATGTATTTTTAGTCTGTATTTCAATTGTTTAATCAAATATCGAATTAATAATTTTATTAGACTATTAGTTCAATCTCTAGTTCATGTCCAACCAAACAAACATAACCTAAGTTTTTAATTGATTATTAGCCCATGATGTTGAGGATTGAGAAACGCAGAAAATGGGAGACAGAAGATCCGTGCTAGACGCAGGTACAAATTCTTAGTGCCTCTCAAAACCCCACTAGTTTTAAATATTTAATCACACAATGCTCAACAATCTCACGGCTTAACAGCTGTTTTTACCTCCCTAAGATCAAGGTTTTTCAACACTAATAATAACATGTTTAGATATGGGATTTGTCTGGTTTAGATGGAGGAGCTAGCATGGTTGACCGTCATCATTGTCATATAGTTGATTATTTTGAATGGATTTAATTTGTTTCCAGTTGAAAGTTGAGACTAAACAATTGAGATCTCTTACTGGTAAAATTTATGAAATTTCTTGGCCTATTATTCTAACTCTTGGTCCAATTGAATCTTTTTATAAACTTTTATCGGTAAGAGATCTCCGTTTAATGATTCTTACCGATAAGAGACCTTAATTGTTTGGTCCAATTAAAATTTCAACTAGAGATAAGTCATTCTCATTTTGAATCTCTTGATCATGTAAATAATCATATTTTTAAATTATTTATTTATTTATTTTTGATCAGCAAAGAAAGAATTTTATTGATAATAAGAGAGAAAATAAGGACTTGACTGAATTGCATCATAGCTCAAGAATACATCCCAACTAGGTTGGCATCTATAACTGAGCCCAATCATATGCATGCCAAGGCCGATACAAAAGGTTGATGAGACCTCAACCAAATTTGGAAATGAAGAAAATAAAAACAAAAGAGGTCGACATCCAGCTGGGATCTACAATTTATGGCCCTTCAATCCATCCAAACAGTGCATGAAATCATGGATTGTGTAATTAGGCAAATGACTAGGAAACTTCACCCATGTGGATCTTGATGCTATCCACAATATTTCCCCAAACAAAAACTTTAGAGTTGAATACCATGTCGTTTCTTGTAATCCATAAACTCCAAAGCACAGCCAATGGAATTGCTTCCCAGATGAGTTTACCCAGGTTTTTGAATTTTTGACCATACCACCATAAGAGCAGGTCTTGTAAGGAGCTAGGAGAGACCCATTAGGAGCCCCACCAACAAATAATTTCAGCCCAAACCTTCCAAGCAGAATTACAATGCAAGAGCAAGTGTAATGCAGATTCCTTATCAATACTGCAGAATGCACAGTGATTGATTGTGGGGATAATGAACCTGCGAGCAAGGAGATCCGAAGAGGCAATCCGATTCCACCAAATAAGCCAACCAAAGGCTTTAATTTTGGGAGGTGCTACTGATTTCCACATCTTCATAATATGAAAAGGGGTTAAACGGAGAGAATTTTCAAATATTTCATAAAGAGATTTAACTGTAAAGGAGTCGGATAGGATAGAAGCCCATAGCAGATGATCCACACAATTATTATTAACGCTGAGAGGTTGCGGCAATCTACTGATCAGCTTAAGATGCAAATCATCTTCCCATGCTCTCAAATTTCTCCTGTATGTGATATTCCAATGAGTTTGATTATCCGTAGTCTGATACAAATATTGATGGACAAATGAATCTTTGCTTGTTGCTAGAGAGTAAAGTCTAGGATAAAGGTTGGACAAAGAAGTACATGAGACCCATGCATCCAACCAAAATTTAATTCTTTTACCATCACCTAGTTTGAACTGAATGTTTTCCAAAAATAATGCAATTACTCTAGATCCATACCTTTTCATAGATGAGATACTTTTCCACACTACAGATGAATATTTGAAGCTTGAACCATTTGGTAACCAACAATCTTCATTCACATTATTTTTGGCACATAGAACTTTCCTCCACAAGGAACTTTTTTCGGTGGCAAATCTCCACCACCATTTGCATAGTAGAGTATCATTACCTTCCTCAGTCTTTCTGAAGCCTAAACCTCCAAAGTGTTTGCTAACTGAACATGCCTCCCAGTTGAGAAGATGCAATTTCCTTTTGCCATCACTATCCCCCCATAAAAAATATCTCTGATATTTATCAATTAAGTTTGCCACTTGGGTAGGAATTTTAAAAAAGGATATATAATAGATTGGAAGAGAAGAAAGTACAAATTTAATCAAAGTAATTCGTCCTCCAAGAGAAAGATACCTCCTCTTCCATAAGGCTAGTCTTTTCTTCACTTTGTTTATGATAAGCTCCCAAGTAGCCACTCTTTTTGGGTTGGACCCAAAAGGCATTCCAAGATAATTGACTAGTAGCGAACTCACCCTGCAGTTAAAGAATTCCGCTACTTGAGAGGTGAAATCCCTGTTTATCCCAACTCCACAAATTACAGACTTTTGGTAATTAATCTTCAATCCGAAAATTAACTCAAAGCAATTGAGAATTCTTTTCAGATTTATTATCTTATCCCAATCAGGATTGCAGAGCATAAGGGTATCATCTGCGAATTGCAGATGTGATAGGTTCAACCCTGAGCCACTAATATCTACTCCCTTGATAAGATTGAGGTTTTTGGCCCTTTGGATGAGAATATTTAGCCCTTCAACCACAAGATTAAAGAGAAAGGGGGAGAGAGGGTCACCTTGTCTTAAACCTCTCTGAGTAGGAAATTCTTGAGAAGGGGATCCATTCACCAATACAGAAATATGAGGGGAAGAAACACATTCCTTAATCCATGAGATCCATTTTTCACCAAAATCGAATTTTTAAAGAATATGAAAAAGAAAGTTCCAATTGACACTGTCGAAAGCCTTCTGAAAATCCAATTTAAGAAGAAGTCCTCCTAAAGAATTGCGCTTCCACAAATCAACAACTTCATTGGCAATGAGAATACCATCCAATATTTGCCTCCCTTTTACAAAAGTTGATTGAGTTTCATCTATCAGTTTTGGCATAACAAATTTCAATCTTCTTAATAAAACCTTAGCTAGAACCTTATAAATACAACCTATCAAACTGATGGGTCTGTAGTTAGATAAAGAAGATAGGTTTGGAATTTTTGGAATAAAGGTTAAGAAGGTAGAATTCAGACCTTTCTTGATCCTGCTATTTAGATGGAATTCATTGAGAAAGAGACAAATATCTACTTTTATGAAGGCCTAACATTTTTTGATGAATTTCATATTAAAGCTATCAGGACCATGAGCCTTATTTCCTTCACATTGATTTATTGCATCCAAAATCTCAGTTTTTGAAAAAGGTTGTTCCAGCAAAGATGCATCCATATCAGAAAGCGACTGCTGAAAAGGTCCTGAGAATGTGGGTCTTGAAGGCCATTTTTTGGAAAAAAGATTTTGAAAATGAGACATGACTGCTCTTTTTATCTGCTCCGGATCTTCTAAATATGTTTCATTGATGAATAGGTTACGAATTGAATTTTTCCTCTGTCTTGTGCTCGCAATCATATGGAAGTATTTGGTGTTTTTATCCCCACTTTTGAACCACACTTGCCTTGATTTTTGCAACCAAATGCTCTCAATCAACTGTGAGGTTTTCCAGAAGTTGAATTTCAGCTTCTTCTTGTTGGTAGACTTCTTCTCAGATAAAGAATGATTCTCTTGAAGGAGATCCAGCGTGTGTAATTGATTACCAATGGAAGTTAATTTTTCATTCAGATCACCAAACTCCTCTTTATTCCATTGTTTGAGAGCTGATTTCATTTCCTTGAGTTTCATGAAAATTCTGTGCAGCCTAGCCAAGGTCCACACTCTGACTCCATGCATCTTTCACAACATTTAGGAATTTTGGATGGAAGGTCCAGGTATTGAGGAATCTGAACGGCTTTGGTCCCCAATCTCTATTATCCACCATGAGGAGAATTAGACAATGGTCGGATAATAATCGTTGAATACCCCATTGTTTAAAATTGAATCTGTCCAACCATTGCGAGTGAAGGAGAAACCTATCTATTCTGCTCCATCTGTTAGCCTCTTGGTTATTTGACCAAGTGAAAGATCGTCCTTGCAGGGGCAGGTCTCCTAGCTCCAAATTGGTCACCATATCATTGAGTTGTTTCATACTAGCAGAGATTGTTAGACAACCTTTTCTTTCCCCAACCCTAATAATTTCATTAAAATCGCCCCCAATACACCATGGTAAATCATATCTAGCTCTGAGGCTTAATAATTCATCCCACAGAACTTTCCTTCCACTGGCTTCATTAGGAGCATAAATATTTATCAAAATGCAATCAAAGTCCGGAGAGATCGTACCTTTTAGAAGTATGAAGTTCAGTCTCTGAATGCATTCACAAACAGAGACTATTGATTTGTCCCAGACACTAATAATACCACCTGAAGATCTCTCAACCTTTACTGCTTCAAAGCCCGGATCATTGTGAGGCCAAATTGAGTGGATGACCTGATTAGTGATTGTTGCTACCTTTGTTTCTTGAAGGAACAGAATGTCAATTTTTTACTAAGAGATAAGATTTTTAACTCCTCTTCTCTTTTCCCTTTTCCCTAAGCCCCTTATATTCCAAGAGATAATCTTCATGGGGAACATTATTAGAAATCCATGGATAGGCCGAGTGTGCAAAGAATTAAATCCTCTCACCTCCTGCTTCATAGTTCTGAAGCTCATTCTAATCATGGAGCTCTTCGAGCTTACTAACGACCTCGTCATCTTCTTCATTACTTTTCAGGCCAAGGAGCTTCCCAATTTCCCACATTGCCTGGGCTTTATTAAGAATAATGCGATTCCAATTAGCAATGGCATCCGAAGAAATTGACAGCGAAATAGTTGTTGCAGCTGATCAGAATGTTGCAGCTTTTCCACCCTTTTTTCTGCCCCTTCTTCTAATGAACTTGTTAGCTGCTACATTTCCAAGCACATGCTGCAGAAATTTCCTTTTACTCTTCCTTTTGGATAGGCCCACTAGCGGTTTAGAGGTTCCAACAACTGAATCAACCCAGAGGTTATCAGATGCTCTGGGTGCTGGTTCGAGAGAATCAAACTCAATATATATATAAAGGGACTTCAACTATCTAATAGTTTAGAATTGGTGTAAAACAATATTATTTTAATTTTTTTATAAGAACTAGTTTGGCCTTGACTAGCATGATTACAACTGATTACCAAATCGGTCAATAGTAAGAAAAGAAATATTAGCTAGGAGGCAAATGAAAGAGAACTTAATCCATTGTATATGGAGTTGTTTCCTTGATTTGTCCTTTAAAAATACAAATTGATTGATTGGATTTGTCTCTCTATTTTGCATATAAATTCACAGTCAACATCTAGTTTACCAACAAAAAATTCAGCTGCTAGTAGTGTCCATCATGCTTCATAAGCATGTGATTATTTTCCAGATAGGGTTAGACTTTTCTCAAGTCTAAGATCTGGATTGGGAGGTGTATTCAAATCTGTGAAGTTTACTTCCGATTTTATTTTAATGATCTGAAAGGTTCATTTTATAAGACCTTTCAATTTATCACGTTTGTTAATAGAAAAATTGATGATCTATTTTCAGAATACACTTATTGTCTATTTTTTTTAGATAAATGTGATAAATTAAACATGTTATGATTATCGGATCGATTTAATTTTGTGTGTAAATGATATACATAAAAAGTCTTACAAAATGATTTGTTCAAATTATCAAAACGAGACTTGTAATACATCTTACAGATTCAAATAAAACCTTCCAATTTGAACTAGAAGAAAGTCCAACCTTTTTGGTTATTGGTGTGATGAGCTATCTGGAAGGAGCGAAGGGGTTGTTTAGGAATGGGTTTTTGTTGTGACTTTTTGATTTTTTAATTAAAATATGATATGGAAAATACTAATATGTGATGGTCTAGCAATATAATAAAGAAGATAATTAGAGCATGAATTATAATAATAACAATGGCGATAAACAATAATGTATATATAGAGAGAAAGAGAGAGAGAGAGAGAGAGAGAGAATAAGAAGACAAAATAGAGAAATATAGTTGTGAGATTTTGGCAGTCGTATTGTCACTGTCCTAAAACTGCTTTTCCTCCTTTTGTGAAAGTATAACCGGAGTGAAATAGTTCAAAAATAAAACCCATGTTGCTCATAGTATCTCTTATCTAGTGTTTACGACCACTAAGAGGCTTGAACCATGTCACAAACCAGAGTTGCCAAAAGATCAATACAAAATATACACCAATATAGAGAACTCTATCTAGAACCCTCATATTTGAAAGAGTTATTTTAGGGACCTCAAATAAATTATCAAATTTTCTATCAAACCTCTTACATGGGTGTGGGACCTACACACATATGATTTGTACGGGTCTCACACATATGCGAGAGATTTGGTAGAAAAATTGATAATTTATTTGGTATCCATAGCATTCTCCTATTTTAAATCACATTTTCTTCTCTCAAATCATCTTTTTTTTTTCTCTCATTTTCTCTACAAAAAACTCTCACTTTTTTTCTTTTTCCTAGACAACTCAAATATATGGACGAAAGAATTAAAACTCTATTAATATATGTATTAATCATGACATAAATATTATAATAATATCTAATAAAACTCACGTAATTGAAATCAATAAAATCATAATTAATAGGGTAAATTATACTTATACCCCCGAGTTTTGGGTTTAATTACATATCACTCCCTGACGTTTGAGAAATTACATTAACTCCATGTCATTGTAATTATTTAGACAGAATGAAAATATTAAACTCATGTATTCTCTCTTTTCTTGCCATGCTTTACTTACTTTTTTTTTTTTCAATGTAATTTCTTATATTTTTCTATTAAGAGTTGTTGTTTTTTTATACAAGTAAGGAGATTTGTGAAGTGAGACTATTAACCACAAGGGTGAAAATGTAATTTTCAGAACGTCAAGGGGTGAGATATAATTGGACCAAATTCAGGGGTGTCAGTGTAATCTATCCTAATTAATATTGTAATGGTCAAATAAATTAAATAGTAATAATTAATTTTATTTTTATTAAAATTCCAAAAATAGGTTTAGGATGATTTTTTGAGTTTTTTTTTACGAAAAATATGTTAAAAAACAGAGTGAACGAGAGTGAACGAAAAGAATCTTTAATGTTTTGATATTTGTTGACTTTTTAATTTTTTTTTAATGATTTCTTCACTTTTAGAGTATAATTATAACTCCCCAAATGATTCCATATAGAATAATAAGAAATTTTTGACTTTTTTTATTTATTTTTCTTTAATTTTTATTTTTTATTTTTTATTTTGTTTAGTGATTTCTTCTCTTTTAGGGCATAATTATAACTCCCTAAATGACCTCTTATAGAATGACATTTTTCTTGCAGCTTTTATATATATATATATTGGGTTTGGGGGGCTCTTATCTATCTATACTATATATATATATAACTAAATGTAATTATTTTGTCAAAAGTCTCCAAATATTTATTCCTGAATTCTCATAATTGTAAAACTCTCTCTTTCCCACGTGGTAACCTTCTTTGATTGCCTTTCATGCTTTCTATTTGTTTGATTAATTAAAATTAAAATTAATTTCATTGCTTATGGATAAAGATTTGAATTTCAAAATTCCTCCATATAGATAAACATATAAAAACTGAAAATTAATTTTATAGTCTACAAATAAAGATAAAAATTAAATGATTAAATTAAAAAAAATTAATTTCATAACTTATAGATAATTAACTTACAAAAATTAATTTCATGGCCTACAAATAAAGATAAAGATTAAATAATTGATTTTAAAAAAATGAAATTACCTTTTTTTTTCCCTTCATTTTGTACTTTAATTAATTTCATTATAGATAAACATATAAAAATTTATAAATAATTTATAAAAATTTATTTCATGACCTATAGATAAAGATAAAAATTTTAAAAAATTAATTGCATGAATTATAGATAAATAAACATATAAAAATTGATAAACAATTTATAAAGATTAATTTCATAGCCTTTAGATAAAGACAAAGATTAAATAATTGATTTACAAAAAATTAAAATAATAAAATTTAGATAAAGATATGATTTGTTAATCTATATATCTATCAAAAACATATATATCTAAATCTTTATTTTGATTTAACTCATATTTTTTCTTCTTCTTCATCACATATTATCTTTTTTTATTTTAAAATTTTATCGTATGAAATGCCATTATCTATAACTTCTTATCTCCTATTAAATTCTTAATTTTCTCTGATAATGATAAAAATTAAACAATTAATTTTTAAAAATAATTTCATAACTTATAGATTATTAACTTAAAAAAATTAATTTCATGGCCTACAAATAAAGGTAAAGATCAAATAATTGATTTTAAAAAAAAAGAAATTACTCCTTTTTCTCCTCTTTCATTTTGTACTTTAATTAATTTCATTATAGATAAACATATAAAAATTCATAAATAATTTATGAAAATTTATTTCATGACCTACAGATAAAGATAAAAATTAAAAAAAATATTTAAAAAAATTAATTACATGACTTATAGATAAATAAATATATAAAAATTGATAAATAATTTATAAAGATTTATTTTGTGGCCTATAGAAAAAGATAAAGATTAAATAATTGATTTACAAAAAAATTAAAATAATAAAATTTAGATAAAGATTTGATTTGTTAATCTTTGTATCTATCAAAAATATATATATCTAAATCTTTATTTGGATTTACTTGTTGTGAAGTAATATTGATTGTTTGTCAAAATTGGAGGCTAAAATTCAATGCGTTGGTTGCTGCATTAAATACGTTGGTTGATAGCCATATACGCATTAAATGATTTCATACTGATAGCTGTACTTGCAATAAATGCGTTCACATTGTATGTTTTTATCTATATATAGCTATATTATTGTAAGGTTTCATAGTATGGGAGAGAAAGAAAATAATAAAGTGCTCTGTTTGTTTGTTCTCAGAATCATTTTGAGTGAATTGAATTTTAGTTTGGTTCAGTTTTTAAACCTCTCATTGTGAATCACCAACAGTGGTTCGCACCCCACTTCCACCAACAGTCGTATCAGAGCCGAATGTAGCTTGAATTTGTAGACATTCTGCAAAATTTTCAAAAATAGAGTGTGTTTTCAAAAATTGCCTAGAAATCAAAGTGGTCGAAATCCATTTTTGATCACATCAGATTGAAGCTCCCGACGAGACGAGCACAACTCTGAAAAGCGCGTTGAAAACGGATCTCGGAAGACTCCACATGTGCCACACGAGCCACCGACGCCGTTCTCATGCGCCCCTCACGCGCTCACGTGCCGCACACGCTGCTAGAGGAAGAAGACGCGTCATACAACGTGCAAGCATGCGCTACACTCGTGCGCACCAGAGACCTGACGTCATCCACTGACGTCATTTGAGCTGTTGACCAACTTTGACCAAGCCACTGACCGAGCCGAACCTCCGTTGACCCGAGCCGCTGACTGAGCCGAGCCTGAGTCGCGCCGCTAACCAAGCCGCGTCGACTGAGCTGTAGACTGAGCCACTGACATCAGCACACGGAGGATTAATCCAGTGTGATGCGGCTAAGGTATAGCCACAGATCTGAATCGTTCAACTTGTTTTGGCTTGATCTGAGCCATTCGGAGTCCATTTCTGGTGATCCAATAGTGCTTTCCAACTCTTTAGAGTATTCTGGACACATCTGTACGATCAGAATTTGCAAATTCCATCTTGAAAATTTGTAGTTTTTTAAAGACAACCAATGGCCAACACAAACAACTTCTTTCAGCCCCAGTTTCCAAAACTCAGCAAGGAGAATTATGAAAATTGGAGTATTCAAATACAGGACCTACTAGCCTCACAAGATTTGTGGGAGTTAGTGGATCGAGGATATGACGAGCCAGTCACTCTCGAATATGAAGGAAGTTTAAATGATGCTCAAAAGACAACATTAAAAGATTCAAGGAAGAGAGATAAAAAGGCCTTGTATCTACTCTATCAAGGCATTGATGAGTCAAGTTTTGAGAAGATTTCAGCAGCAACAACCTCTAAAGAGGCATGGAGTATTCTTCGCAATTCACACCGTGGAATTGAGAAGACGATCAGAGTTCGATTCTAGGTGTTACATGGTGAATTTGAGATGTTGCACATGAATGAGAATGAGTCAATTTCTGATTACTTCAATAGAACATTGACCATTGTTAATCAGATGAGAAGATATGGAGAGAAGATGGAATCTCTTCAAGTGATAGAGAAGATTCTCCGATCACTCAGTCCCAAGTTCGAGTACGTGGTTGTAGCAATAGAAGAGTCCAAGGATCTCAATGCCATGACCACCGATAAGTTGATGGACACACTTGAAAATCATGAACAAATGATCAACAAGAAGACTCCCTCAAGTTCTCTAAAGCAAGCTCTTCAATCAAAGCTGTCTTTCAGAGATGACAGAAACGAGCAAGGGGGGACATCACAAAGAAGCCGAGGAAGAGGTCGTGGTTACAATAACTGAAGTTCTGGTTTTCGAGGAAGAGGCGGAAGAGGTCCAGCCAGAGGAGGAAGAAATCAACCACACTTTGCTCCAAGAGGAAAAGCAAGAGGTAGAGGAGGTGGTTACAACAATCGACCAGGATTTGACAAAAGTAATGTTCAGTGCTACCAGTGCCACAAGTTCGGGCATTACAGCAATGAATGCCAAAGTAGAGCAACAACAAAAGCCGGAGAGGAAGAAAATTTTGCCGAGGAGGAAACAAACAAAGTTGGACCTACAGTCTTGTTTGTCCACCATGGAGACACTGAAAACCAAAATAATGTTTGGTATCTAGATTCGAGAGCCAGTAATCACATGTGTGGTAAAAGAGAGTTGTTCGTTGAGCTTAATGAGACTGTACAAGCACAAGTCTCATTTGTTGATTCTTTAAAGACTCCAGTGAAAGGAAGAGGTAATATTCTGATCAAGCTCAAGAATAGAGATCATGATTACATCTCCAATGTTTATTATGCTCCTGCCATGAAGAACAACATTTTGAGTATGGGACAACTCCTAGAGAAAGGATACGACATCAGCATGAAAGATTGTCATCTTACCATCAAAGACAATCATGGTAATTTGATCGCTCGGGTGAGAATGTCCAAGAATCGAATGTTTGCATTGAACATCCAACATGATGCTGTGAAGTGTTTAAGTGCCATCATCAAAGACAAAGACTGGCTATGGCATTTGAGGTTTGGACATCTCAACTTTGGAAGCTTAAAGTTGTTGTCACGACCTGAACCCGCCCCTATGGGTTAAGGCCATAACCGGCCAGTAATCACGAGATTACCTACGGCCTCAAACCAAATAAGGCAAAACTCATCAGAGTAAAGGGGCCAAATGGAAGCAAATTTAAAACCTTGTCCATAGAGCCGTGCTTAAATGCATATCATAACATTCCACATTTACATATGTTAATAACTCACAACAGAAAGTGTAGTGGCATAAGGTTCTGTACAGACAGGATCATTCAAATCTAAGTCAGCCAAACAAAACTATACACAGACGTATACCGAAGTCCTCGCCAACATGACAAAATACACAGAAAGGAAAAAGGGCGAAGACATGTCTCGTGCGTGAGACGCAAGGGCTGACTCTTCAAAACTTTGGTTGTTCCATACAGACTTCACTGAGGCTGGGTTTGGACCTCTTTTGGCTCACCTACAAACACATGAATGAGCATGAGCGAAAGCCCAGTGAATAATATCAAATAAAGAATACACATTGGAACAATATACATCAAATGGCCTTGGGCCCAATTTATAGTTCTAACTAGTACATACATACATAGACATATGTAAGTTAAGTAACTGCGGTTCCAAACATATCATACGGCCTCGAGCCCAATTCATTAGTTTCATTTCGATCAGACTGCCTTTGGCCCATTCAAATGACAAACTGGCCTCCGGCCTATCCTTTTCTTCATATCAAACTGGCCTCTGGCCTATTCAAATGACAAACTGTTATTCGTGTCAAACTATTATTCATGTCAAACTGGCCTTTGGCCCATTCATTTATTCATGTCGAAATGGCCTCTGGCCCATTCATTCATGTCAAAACGGCCTCTGGCCCATTCATTCATGTCAAAACGGCCTCTCGCCCATTCATTGATGTCAAACTGGCCTCTGGTCCATTCATTGATGTCAAACTGGCCTTTGGCCCATTCATTCATGTCAAACTGGCCTCTGGCCCATTCATTTATTCATGTTGAAACGGCCTTTGGCCCATTTATTCATGTCAAAACGACCTCTGGCCCATTCAATCATGTCAAAACGGCCTCTGGCCCATTCATTCATGTCAAACTGGCCTCTGGCCCATTCATTCATGTCAAACTGGCCTCTGGCCCATTAATTTATTCATGTCGAAACGGCCTCTGACTATTCATTCATGTCAAAACGGCCTCTGGCCCATTCATTCATGTCAAACTGGCCTCTGGCCCATTAATTTGGTATAGCAAACATTGTCCACCAATCGAATCAACGAATCTTATAAAACTTACATAGACGTAAGCAATTGGGGAATAACATATTTTAGATATCTTTGTTAGATATTACTCACAGTGATCGGCTAATTGATTTGCCCTGGAGCTTGACCCTACACATCACATAACACATATACGTCACAACTGATACAATCCATTCTTAATTCACATTTTCCTCTTTAGGCTTCATTCTTATCTCTTTAACTCAATTACAATGCTCAATGCATGCCTAAGAGTGCTTGCAAGTCAAAGAGAACGGAAAACAAAACACAGAATACACTTTCAAAATTTCAGAAAACAGGGTCCCCGTTCGAGCGTGGACTTCCCTGCTCAAGCGGACCCTTGAGGCCTGCAAAAGTACTGGATATGTCAAATTCACGCTCGATCGTGTACTCTGGCGCTCGAGCGGAAGGCCTCTCCATATGGCTCCCCGCTCGAGCGTGAAATTACCCTGCTCGAGCGGACACCATGTCTGCAAAAAGTGTTAGATGCATCAAAATTACTGTCACGACCCGAACCAAATAAAACGAAACTCATCAGAGTAAAGGGGTCAAATAGAAGCAAATTCAAAACTTTGTCCATAGAGCTGTGCTTATATGCACACCATCATGTTCTAAACATTGATGTGTTAATAACTCACATCAAAATATGTACCAACACAGAACATTGTACATATACGATCATACAAGTTTAAGTCAGTCGAACCCAAGACTTATATACAAAAGTAGTCCAATGCTTTTGCCAACATAACAAAAACTATGAACAAAAGACAAAAGCGAAGACAGTCTCGTGCGTGAGACGTTTGGTTTGACTCCTCAAAACTCTGACTGTTTCTCACAATTTCACCGAGGCTGGTTCTGGACGTCCCTTGGCTCACCTACATATACATGAATGAGCGTGAGCGAAAGCCTAGTGAATAATACCAAATAAGGCAGATACATAAGCAATCTTTGAAACAGTTATAGCAAACGACCTTTGGCCCAATCACTTGGATCAATCGGCCTTCGGCCCAATCGTTTATGTCAATCGGCCTTCGGCCCAATCATTTATGTCAATCGGCCTTCAGCCCAATCATTCATGTCCATCGGCCTTTGGCCTAATCATTCATATCAATCGGCCTTCGGCCCAATCATTTATGTCAATCGACGTTCGGCCTAATCATTCATATCAATTGGCGTTCGGCCCAATCATTCATGTCAATCGTTGTCCACCATTCAAATTAATGAACTTACAAAATTTACATAGAAGTAAACAATTGGACAACAGTATATTTAAAATATCTTGTTAAGATATTACTCACAGTGATCGGCTTGTGGATTTGCCTTGGAGCTTGACCCTACACATCATATAGCACATATGGGTCACAAACGATTCAATCCGTTCTTTAATTCACATATTCCTCTTTAGGCTTCATTTTTATCTCTTTAACTCAATTACAATGCTTAATGCGTGCCTAAGAGTGCTTGCAAGTCAAAGAGAACGGAAAACAAAACACAGAATACACTTTCAAGATTTTAGAAAACAGGGTCCTCGCTCGAGTATGGGATTCCCTGCTCGAGCAGACCCTTGAGGCCTGCAAAAGTATTGGTTATGCGAAAGTTACGCTCGAGTGTTAATTTTGGCGCTCGAGCGGAAGGCCTCTCTACATGGCTCCCCGCTCGAGCGTGAACTTCCCTGCTCGAGCGAGAGTCATGTCTACAAAATATGCTGGGAGCACGAAATTCACGCCCGAGCGGACATCAAATTTCTGGGTTTTTTCCAACTAAGTTCTTGAGCTCAAATCCAGCATTCAAACCAATCCAACTTATATTTTATGGCTCAAATTCCAAATATATTTATGCTACCATGATACAAACACCCATTTACATCAATATGGAGCTCAATTTCATAAATCAAACACATGCATTCAAGGCTCCTATTCTTATAATTTGTACATGCATGTGATGTATCACCCTTATTCTCAACCTAGATGATGTAAATGGTGTTCATTCTCATGAAACTCAACAAAAACATGTTTGCATGTATGATTTAAAACTCATATTTCCATATTCAACTTAATACATGCTAGAGTATGCAATTTCATAGCAATTATATACATGTATGCATACATTGACCTTCAATTCAACATAAACAACCCAATTCCACTTCAATTCTTACTCTTGATCATTAATCCACTTTGAATACACAAAATTACACATTAAACTCATGGATTCACTTACCTAGAGGCTCAATTCTTCAAATCTATTGCAAATTCTTGAGTAATCTTCCAAAATCTCCAAGCCTCAAGACCAAAACCTCAATCTCCTACACTCTCTCTCTCTAGGCCAACCCTCCCTTCTTTTCTTTGAGTTTATGATCATCCAAATGGAGCTAAGGAGAGAAATTGAGTGTATTAAGGCCCCCCACTCAACACATTATTTTATTATAAAACAATTGGGCACTTAATTCATTAATTTAATCTAATTAATTTGATCCAAATCAATTTCCAATTAAATTTCACTGTAGACTCTAAAAATTACGCTAATCACAATGGCATAATCAATTTCAGGTTCTGTGGCCGATAAGGCCTTCAATTTAATTTCCAAAGCAAACAATCAAACAGATATTCCTACGGTGAACAGATGGAAATTCAAAACCACATATTTTTACGTAATAGCACACAAAATCATGTTAACACATAATCATACTCATATAAAGGACCAATTAACATAATACAGAACAGGGGGATTACAGTCTTTCCCTCTTTAGGAAGTTTGGTCCTCCAAACTCATTTTACCTTCGTCGGGAAACAAATGTGGATAGCATAGTCGCATTTCCTCCTCTTTTTCCCATGTAGCATCCGTCCCATAGTGTTCTTTTCATTCCACTCACCATTGAGATGGACTTGCTTCTCAATTGTTTCACTTGCCGGTTAACAATTCGTTCCGGCCATTCGGCGTATTCCATATTTTCATCAATAGCTACCCGGTGATAGTCAATCACATGAAACGAGTCTCGGAGGTAACCCCTCAACATCGACATATGAAACACATTATGGATTTGCTCGAATCCGGGTGACAAAGCAACTCTATAAGCAACTGGATCAAGCCTTTCCAAAATCTGAAACCGCCCAATGTAAAGGGGCGACAACTTGCCCTTCTTTCCAAAATTGATTTGGCCTTTCATTGGGGACACACAAATGAACACATGGTCACCGACCTCATAGTCAAGAGGTCTTCTTCGAACATCTGCATAGTTCTTTTGTCGGTCTTGAGCTGTTTTGAGCCTTTGCCGAATAGTTTTGATTTTCTCTGTAGTGTCTTGCACAATTTCAGGCCCAAGTAAAGCTCTATCCCCGACTTCTGCCCAACAAATAGGTGATCTACACCTTCTACTATACAAAGCCTCGTATGGTGCCATACCGATGCTGGAGTGGAAGCTATTTTTATAAGCAAATTCTGCAAGTGGCAAATAGTCTTCCCAACTCCCCTGAACATCCAAAGCACACATCCGAAGCATATCTTCCAAAGTCTGTATTGTTCGTTCTGATTGCCCGTCTGTCTGTGGGTAGAATGCAGTACTGAACCTTAGTTCCGTCCCCATAGCTTCCTGCAAACTCTTCCATAATCTAGATACAAGTTTCGGATCTCTATCCGACACAATAGATACCGGAACTCCGTGTAAACAGACGATCTCATCAACATAAATAGTAGCCAATCTATAAGCATTAAATGTAGTTTTGACAGGCAGAAAATGTGCAGATTTAGTCAGTCTATCAACTACAACCCAAATAGAATCCATACCTCAAGAAGTCCGAGGTAGGCCAACAAAAAAATCCATAGTCACATGCTTCCACTTCCATTCAGGAATAGGGAGAGGTTGAAGTAGATCGCCTGGATTCTGATGTTCAGCTTTAACTTGCTGACATTGAAGACACTTGGACACATATTCTGCAATTTCCTTCTTCATTTTAGGCCACCAATAGGTTTGTTTCAGATCTCGATACATTTTATTGTTACCCGGATGCATAGCAAATACGGATCTGTGGTCTTCATCTAAAGACCTCTTCTTTAATTCTGGAATGTTTGGGACACATTCGGTTTCAAAATTTCAACACTTCATTTTCAATACTGAACTCTGCCTTCGGACTTGTCTCAAATTCATCAATCACTTTCTTGAGGAATTCATCATCTTTCTGTTTCTGCTTGATTTCATTAATAATTGTCGGCTCGGCTGTAATGGCGGCTATTAGTCCACCCTGTTCACACATTACCACTTCAATTTTGGATTTTCCAAAATCTTGCAAGATCTCTTTCTGTTCAATAAGCAAACACGCCATACTCTCCGTTGATTTTTTGCTCAAGGCATCGACAACTGTATTAGCTTTCCCGGGGTGATACTAAATCTCTAAATCATAATCCTTTATCAGTTCCAGCCATCTCCTCTACTATATATTCAACTCCTTCTACGTGAAGAAGTATTTCAGACTCTTGTAATCCGTGTAGACTTCACACTTTGCTCCATACAGATAATGTCGCCAGATTTTTAAAGCAAAAACAACTGCGGCCAATTCTAGATCATGTTGTAGACAACCCATTTTTGACTGACCTTAAGACTCAGACGTCACCGATTGAGTGCTCGGTGATGGTGCATATTGTGCTCGTTCAGAAGTTTCAGAGTCTCGGCTGCGAGCCTTGCTTCCAGACTTCCGGGCTCTTTCGTATCTTGCCTCGGTTTGCGAACCAGGCTCTATTTTTTCTGTTTTCTCTTCCCGAAGGGAGAGAGAGGTCTCGTAGATCATCTCTCAGTGGCCGTAGGCTACATTTTGTGGTCGTAGGCCATTTTTTCCGTTTGGAGCCCGGTTTCCGATTTTTCGGAGCCGACGGCCGTGTGCCTCGGTTCGGGACCGCTTAACCACCTCCGTTTGCTCCGGTTTTTGGCATGAATCTCATTTACTCCCTTTTGAAGGACACTGCGGTCTGAAAAACCAACTTCGTGGTCGAACACCACTTCCGGTGCCTAACAGTCAGTTTTTGGGGCCTCGGGCTGCGCGTTTCGGCCCCCGAACCTCCATTTTGCATCGGTTTGAGTTCATTTTTGGCAGGGACCTCTGTTTCATTATTAGGAAGCTCGTAGAAGGGTGGGAGGCCAGCAATTGTTCTGATGACCATGTTTTATTCCTCCATCGCCCTCCGTCGCCCGTTTTTCCCACTTGAAAGCCAATGTTGACCACCCTAAGGCCACTTTTTCTTGCCCCAAACCACATATTTGTGTTGTACACACCTGGGAGGCCACCAATATCATATGGCCGGCCAGTAATTGTGTGTGACCCTTTTGAACCCCTCATAAAAGTGAGTTTTTCTCTCTCCTGATTTACTTTATCCAGTTTTTGACCACATGGATGTGTTGTGCACACATGGGAGGCCACCAATCTGGGGTGGCCGGCCACTAATACTGCTTGAGCCTTTTGACCCTTGGCCGGCCGGCCATGGGGAGGGCCATCCGGCCACTTGCAACTTAAATACCAGGCCGGCCTTGCTCCCCTCCTCTGGTACATTACAAATCTGTATTTTGTTTCCCCCCAGATTGTGTATCCGGGGGGCTGCACTTTTGGGGAGAAATTTGAAATTCATTTCCCCCCCTTTTTTTCCACACTCTTGCCTATATATCCAGGCCATCCAACTCCCTTTTGAGGGGTTAGAAAGTTTGGTTTAAGCCTCCTACATTGTATCTCTCTCTCTTTACACTCCAACCCTCAAAACCTCTCAAATCCTACATCCATTCTACTCCATCTCCAAGCCAACCAATCCACACTCCATTCCAGCAGCTTCAAGGCCATTTCCAGAGGTCAAGGGCTCCCAAACTTGGTCCAAGAGTTGTTGAAGCATTGGTCTTCAAGGGTAAGTCTTCTATCCCTCTCTTTGGCCCTATTTTTGCTCAATATATTAGCTCCTCTTTCTTGGATATTTGGGCTCCGACCCTAACTGAAAATAGCATTATTTTGAGCTCATTTTCATGTTTGTTTAAGGGCCTCTCCCTGTTTGAGGCTTCCTTTTTACACTTGCTTCTTTACCTCTCTTGTATGCCTCTTTCTTGCATAGTACTTTAGGCCTATTTTTAAACTGTTTTGAGCTTGGTTATAAACTGTAAAGTGGCTTATTTTGAGCCCTTATTCAACATTGTTGAAGAACTCTTCACTGTTTGAGGCTTCCTTTTGTCACTTGCCTCTTTATCCCTCTTTTGGCCTTGTTTTTGTGTGTTTTGTTAGCCCCTTGTGCTTGTATTTTTGGGCTCTGGTCCGAACTGTAAATAGCCTTATTTTGACCCCCTCTTCATGTTTTATCAAGGGACTTTTGCTTTTTGAAGCTCCCTTTTTGCTCTTTGTGTTTAAACCTCTTTTTAGGCCTTATTTTGCATAGTATTTTAAGCTTGCATGTGCACTGTTTTGGGTTTGGTCACTAACTATAAAATACCATATTTTTGGCCCCTATTCAACTTTTTTGAAGGGCCCTCCTCTGTTTGAGGCCAGAAACCATCACTTGCTTCTTTGTCTCCCTTTTGGCCCATTTCTTGCACAATAGTTTAGCCATACTTGTGTTTGTTTTCGTAGCTTGTTGTAAACTGTAAAGTGCTTCATTTTGAGTCCCTATTCAACTTTGTTGAAGGGATCTTGGCCATTTAGGGCCAGAAGATGCTACTTGCTTCATTATCTTTCTTTGGGGCCATTTTTGCATGTTAACTTAGCCCTATTTGTGTTCACTTTTTGGCCTTGCTTAAAACTGGAAATATGCATGTTTTGGGACTGCCTTGATTCTGTCCGTACACTTCATTTTAAAATAATGCATGCTTTGTATAGCTATAGGCCATTGCGTGTGCCTAGTTTTGCGTTTCAGGTCTCATATCATGCATCGGGTACCATGTTTCCATGTTCTGGGGCCATTTTACATCATATTTTGCTACTGAAATTTGCATGCTAGTATGCCATATTCCATGCCTTGCCATGTCTTGTTAGAGTGGCATTTGGTGCCTTAGGGTCGATCCTCGGTTCGCGTGCACGTGGACACGCATTTCGAGTTGTCTCATTTTCATCGTATGGCTACTAATGTGAGTGTGGCTGAGGTCCACTCATGTTGGTGTAAGTCCATTGTGCATTGAGTATGCCATTTTATTTTATAGCATTGCGTATGCTAGGTTGTATGTTAGAGCATTGCGTATGCCTTGTTACATCGTGCATTGTGTATGCCATCTCATAGCATTGTGCATGCTAGGTTGTATATTAGTTGCATTCATGCATGTCATGCATATTGCATTGTGCTTGGGATAGGAGTTAGCCCGAGCATGGGAAACGAGGGACGTTTCGTACTTCAAGTGACGGAACGTGTCTCAATTTCCAGTCACCAACACTTCGGATTATCCATGATGGAGTTTAGGTTTTGTTGTGTTTATATGTGCATTCATTTCATATTGAGTCGTGTAATTCGACTCCTCGGCCATCATGCATCGATATGCGTGTTGGTGGCACGAGGACCGAAGACTACACTCCCTGAAGAGTAGTCATGCATACATATGTGAAAATACTTTGCCATGCCCCTTTGTTGCTCTCTGTTGCAGCAAATCAGAAATCGACAGCCTTCCGGAGCTTGGCACGCATTCCAAGAACAATTGCAAACAGAGGCAAACCGGGGCATCGCGAGGGATTCTTCGCACAAGGCAACGCGAGCATGCATCATCCATCATCCGGAGGAGAGTTGAGGCAGTCCCTGGCTTGTATGCCAATTTATTGTTTTCCTAATTTAATTTGTTAATTAATTAGGGTTTTGTACATATTTGGACTGTAATTATTGGGGACTGTATATTATTTATTCGGATCCTCTGCGTGAGGGCAATGTTGTAATAAGTGTGCGTGTGTGTGATGTACGTCTTCCAACCCCACGTCTTTCTCCCTTTTATTTACCCGCTTATGAATTATGATGGTTAGATTAGGGCATGTTTCAATTAGCATACAGTATGATAGCATGTTTGCATTCATTCATCTGTTTTGCATGCACCAGGCTCGGCGCATCATACTAACTGCATTGTATTTTCAATTCCAAGTTGAATACATGTTAGCTGTAGCATTTCATATGTCATGTCTAGAATAGCCGAGCCTGCTATAGTTGCATTTTTGCATGTGTTGCATTAGGCATTTCCGTATAATTAGGATCATGTAGGGATTTCTAATTAGCTTCTGTTTTGGCTTGGAGTACTTGGTAAGTTTTATGCTTTAGCATCCTTGCATGCGTGTGAGTGACTGCCATGAATAGCATGCTTACTATGAGGGTATATGCTTATGTGATATAACTGCCTGAATGCCTATGGGTGAAGGTTGGGTTATTTGAATTTGAACAATTCATCAAATGTGTGTTTTAAGCCCACTAGATAGTGGCAAAATCATGTTTTTCTAAGCCCACCCGAGGGTGGCAAATCCACGTCTTAGCCTACTCGCGGGTAGCACCATCAAACCACTTTAAAAAAAAAAAAAAAACATGAAATGTTTTGTTCCAATTCAGACGATCCAGTCTATACTTGTATGTTGTGCGCATCACATAGTAAATCTAGGCTAACAATCGGAATAAGAACACATAATGTTTTCAAGGATAGATATCATGGTTAGTAGAGGCCGATCTTTGATCGGGCGAGCGGGGGTGCTCACGAAGTGACCTTCCCCAATCGTACCCAAGTTCCCGAGCCGAGGCAACTTTGGTGATGACGGACACGTGGCCTTAGGCAACGAGTCAGGGTTTCCTAAATTTCCCAAAGATAAAATATTTAGGTGGCGACTCTGTATCTGGCAAAGCAGTCCATGTTTGGCACTTCTTTCAAAATCTGTTTTCTCAAAACGATTTGCCGGATTTGGACTCTTTGGTTCAGATTTAGAACCGTGACAATTTGAGAGTTCTGAACTGTAGTGAACCCCAAATGAACAGAACGGGACTCACTCTCCCGGGGCGTTCGGGGATGTCTACACATATGTTGGGTAATTTTTCTCACGTGGCCTCAACTGCCGAGAGGCATAAGCGATAACCCTTCCGTTCTGCATTAACACACAACCCAAACCTTTATGAGATGCATCACTGAAAATTACAAAATTTTTCATACCTGATGGTAGTGTCAAAATCGGTGCAGTGGTCAATCTTGTTTTCAATTCATGAAAGGCTGATTCTCTTTCATCGTTCCACTCAAAAGGTTGCCCCTTGCGTGTCAGTTGGGTAAGAGGCACATCTATTTTTGAAAAATCTTTCACAAACCTCCTATAGTACCCAGCTAAACCTATAAAATTGCGGACTTCTGTTACATTGGTCGATGTAGGCCAATTCACAATTGCCTCTATTTTCTGTGGGTCCACTGAAATCCCTTCCTTGTTGATCACATGCCCTAAGAAAATAACTTCATCCAACCAAAACTCATATTTCTTTAGTTTAGCAAACAATTTCCTTTCCCTAAATATTTGCAGGACAGTTCTCAAATACTGTTCATGTTCAAGTCTATCTTTAGAGTATATCAAAATGTCATCAATAAAAACCACAACAAATTCATCAAGGTAGGTTTTAAAAATTCGGCTCATTAGGTCCATAAATGCTGTCGGAGCATTAGTCACTCCAAATGGCATAACAAGAAACTTAAAATGTCCATACCTCGTTCTGAACACCGTTTTCTCAACATCTTCCGCCTTTACTTTCAACTGATGATACGCGAATCTCAAATCAATCTTAGAAAACACCTGTGATCCTTGTAACTGGTCAAATAAATCATCAATACTGGGTAAAGGGTATTTGTTCTTTATCGTTACCTTGTTCAATTCCCGGTAATCGATGCACATACGCAAAGTCCCATCCTTCTTTTTCACAAACAAAACTGGTGCACCCCAAGGTGAAGTGCTAGGTCGGATAAACCCCTTGTCAAGCAGGTCTTGCAAGTGTTCTTTTAATTCTTTTATTTCAGCTGTAGCCATTCTGTAGGGAGTTTTAGAAATAGGCTGGGTGCCTGATACAATTTCAATAGTGAATTCTATCTCCCTGTCCACCAATTCCCCTGGTAGTTCAATTGGAAACACATCTGGAAATTCTCTAACAATAGGGATATCATTCAATTCAGCATTTACAGATTGTTCAGACAACACATAGCACAAATAACCCTGACACCCTTTCCTGATCAGTTTACATGCTTTCATTGCAGATATCAAATAAGGTGGAGGCACTATCCCATTACCCATAAACACAATCTCTTTATGTTCTGGTAGTTTAAATACAATTCATTTTGTCACACAATCAATAGTGGCACAATACTTGGCCAACCAATCCATGCCCAAAATTACATCAAAATGCCTAAAGTTCAAGGGCAACAAATCTACATATAGGATAGCATCCTCAACACGTATATCACAAAATCGGTATATAGATTCACACAATACAGATTCCCCCGATGGAGCAGACACACATAGCAGATATGGCAGTAATTCTAAGGGTCTATTCAGTCTAGATGCAAATGTACATGTTACAAATGAGTGTGTTGATCCAGAGTCAATTAACACAAAAGCATCCTGATTACATATAGAAATGGTACCTGAGACAACTGTGTTGGCATTCCGGGTATCGCCCGGAACAAGCGCAAAAACTCTCCCTTGTCTCACGGTATCTGCGGTGGGAGTAGATCTCGTAGCATTTCCTGGTTTTGGGACTGATGCTGTCGAACTAGCAGCAAATTTTCCACTATTCTGTTTGAAATCTCTAGCCATATGCCCCTGTTTACCACAATTAAAACAAGCTCCTGACACACGGTAACAAACCCCACGATGCTTGTTACTACAAATAGTACACAATGGGGTTGTATCTCGGGAAGAATTAGAAATATTCGAGGAGCCTGTATTTTGCTTCTTTGAAAAAAAGCCCTGCCTTTTGTTTCCTTTCTATTCTGTCGCTGGCTTAGCCTGTCTAGCTGTGTTAGCCTCTGATATGATGGCCCTGTCTAGCACCCCAATGTAGGTTTCTAGCTTCAAAACATTCACTCTTTCTAAAATGTCGCTTCGAAGCCCACCTTCAAAATGCCTCACCTTCTTATAGTCCGTATCAATCACGTGTGGTGTAAACCTGGCCAATTTAGTAAATTTGGCCTCATACTCAGCTACAGTCATACTGTCTTACTTAAGTTCCATGAACTCTGCCACTTTCTTATCCCGAACACACTGCGGGAAGTACTTGTCATAGAAAATTTCCAGAAATTTTGCCCAATCAGCATCTTTGTAATTCTCACGCATTAACATCCACCATCTTCTTGCTTCGTCTTCTAGCATAAAAGTGGCTAGAAGCACTTTCTATGTATCTGAACACGGAAACACTTCAAACAGTTTTTCAATGCCGAGGACCCAAGCTTCAGCTTTCAAAGGATCTAATCCACCATGGAACTGTGGTGGTTTCATTTTCTTGAACTCCTTGGTGAGAGCTATGATTAGGTCATCATTCTGATTATCTGGCACAGGAGGTGCCGGAGGTAGAGGTGGCAGGTGTGGTTGCTACCACTGTTGTTGCCACTCCTGTTGCTGTCTCAAAGCTTCTGCCATTTCCTGTATCAGTCTTTCCATTCTGTCTATTCTGGCAGTAGAGGATTCCTCTATCTCATCACCTCTTGTTCTCACCATCTGATTAAACTTACATTACACTTCATACAAAAGATTTACGAGTATGCATATATTAAAGAGTATACATATTCGAATAATTTGCAAAGCAAATAAATCACAAACTTATAACACATAGTTGTTCACATTTAACAGTTAAGCGTATTCTTGATGCTTTCAGATTCATACTTATCACATGAATGCATCCTATATCTTTTCTAGACGCTTATTGCTCTTTTGGACAAGTGTGTGAGTTATTAACTCGTGCTTTGATACCACTCTGTCACGACCCGAACCTGCCCCTATGGGTTAAGGCCATAACCGGCCAGTAATCACGAGATTACCTACGGCCTCAAACCAAATAAAACGAAACTCATCAGAGTAAAGGGGCCAAACGGAAGCAAATTCAAAACTTTGTCCATAGAGTTGTGCTTATATGCACACCATCACGTTCTAAACATTTATGTGTTAATAACTCACATCAAAATATGTACCAACACAGAACATTGTATATACAGGATCATACAAGTTTAAGTCAGTCGAACCCAAGACTTATATACAAAAGTAGTCCAATGCTTTCGCCAACATAACAAAAACTATGAACAAAAGACAAAAGCGAAGACAGTCTAGTGCGTGAGACGTTTGGGTTGACTTCTCGAAACTCTGACTGTTTCTCACAATTTCACTGAGGCTGGTTCTGGACGTCCCTTAGCTCACCTACATGTACATGAATGAGTGTGAGCGAAAGCCTAGTGAATAATACCAAATAAGGCAGATACATAAGCAATCTTTGAAATAGTTACAGCAGACGACCTTTGGCCCAATCACTTGGATCAATTGGCCTTCGGCCCAATCATTTATGTCAATCGGCCTTCGGCTCTATCATTCATGTCCATCGGCCTTTGGCCCAATCATTCATATCAATTAGCCTTTGGCCCAATCATTCATGTCAATCGGCCTTCGGCCCAATCATTCATATCAATCGGCCTTCGGTCCAATCATTTATGTCAATCATTGTCCACCATTCAAATTAATGAACTTACAAAACTTACATAAAAGTAAACAATTGGACAACAGTATATTTCAAATATCTTGTTAAGATATTACTTACAGTGATCGGCTTGTGGATTTGCCTTGGAGCTTGACCCTACACATCATATAGCACATATGGGTCACAAACGATTCAATCCGTTCTTTAATTCACATATTCCTCTTTAGGCTTCATTCTTATCTCTTTAACTCAATTACAATGCTTAATGCATGCCTAAGAGTGCTTGCAAGTCAAAGAGAACGAAAAACAAAACACAGAATACACTTTCAAAATTTCAGAAAACAGGGTCCCCGCTCAAGCATGGGATTCCCCGCTTGAGCGGACCCTTGAGGCCTGCAAAAGTACTAGTTATGCGAAAGTTACGCTCGAGTGTTAATTTTGGCACTCGAGCGGAAGGCCTCTCTACATGGCTCCCCGCTCAAGCGTGAACTTCCCCGCTCGAGCGGGAGTCATGTCTGCAAAATATGCTGGGAGCACAAAATTCACGCCCGAGCGGCGGGTTCCCCGCTCGAGCGGACATCAAATTTCTGGGTTTTTTCCAGCTAAGTTCTTGAGCTCAAATCTAGCATTCAAACCAATCCAACTTACATTTTATGGCTGAAATTCCAAATATATTTATGCTACCATGATACAAACACCCATTTACATCAATATGGAGCTCAATTTCATAAATCAAAGACATGCATGTCCCAATTGACACCAAATTCATGCATTCAAGGCTCCTATTCTTATAATTTGTACATACATGTGATGTATCACCCTTATTCTCAACCTAGATGATGCAAATGGTGTTCATTCTCATGAAACTCAACAAAAACATGTTTGCATGTATGATTTAACACTCATATTTCCATATTCAACTTAATACATGCTAGAGTATGCAATTTCATAGCAATTATATACATGCATGCATACATTGACCTTCAATTCAACATAAACAACTCAATTCCACTTCAATCCTTACTCTTGATCATTAATCCACTTTGAATACACAAAATTACACATTAAACTCATGGATTCACTTACCTAGAGGCTCAATTCTTCAAATCTATAGCAAATTCTTGAGTAATCTTCCAAAATCTCCAAGCCTCAAGACCAAAACCTCAATCTCCTACACTCTCTCTCTCTCTAAGCCGACCCTCTCTTCTTTTCTTTGAGTTTATGATCAGTCCAAATGGAGCTAAGGAGAGAAATTGAGTGTATTATGGCCCCCCACTCAACACATTATTTTATAATTAAACAATTAGGCACTTAATTCATTAATTTAATCTAATTAATTTGATCCAAATCAATTTCCAATTAAATTTCATCGTAGGCTCTAAAAATTACGCTAATCACAATGGCGTAATCAATTTCGGGTTCTATGGCCAATAAGGCCTTCAATTTAATTTCCAAAGCAGACAATCAAACAAATATTCCTACGGCGAACAAATGGAAATTCAAAACCACATATTTTCATGTAATAGCACACAAAATCATGTTAACACATAATCATACTCATATAAAGGACCAATTAACATAATGCAGTACAGGGGTATTACAATTACGCTCGAGCGTGAGATCTGGTGCTCGAGCTGAAGGTCTGCCTAAAAATTTCCCCACTCAAGCGTGCACTTACCCGCTCGAGCAGACATCCAAGTCTGCAAAAATACTGGGAGCACGAAATTCATGCTCGAGCGGCGGTTTCCCTGCTCGAGCGGACATCAAATTTTCTGGGTTTTCCAGAACGTGTTCTTGAGCTCAAATCCGACATTCAAACCAATCCAACTTACATTTTATGGCTCAAACTTCAAATATATTTATGCTATCATGATACAAACACCCATTTACATCAATATGGAGCTCAATTTCATAAATCAAACACCTGCATGTCCCAATTGACATCAAACTCATTTTCAGCATGCAAATTCATGCATTCAAAGCTCCTATTTTTATAATTTGTACATGCATGTGATGCATTACCCTTATTCACAACCTAAATGATGCAAATGGTGTTCACTCTCATGAAACTCAACAAAAACATACTTGCATGTATGATTTAACACTCATTTTTCCATATTCAACTTAATACATGCTTGATTATGCAAAATCATGGTGATCCTATACATGCATGTGCATTTTAACTTCAAATTCATCAATTAAAGCACAACTCTTGTTCTTGATCACCAATTAATCTTTACTTCACAAATTACAAGTTCAAACTCATGAATTTACTCAACTAGGAGCTTTAATCCTCCAAATTAAGGTTAATTCTTGAGCTAGCCTTCAATTTATAAAAGATTCTTGAGCAAATCTTCAATTGTTTCTCTCTCCCTCTCTCTAGCATGCCCTCTCTCTATTTTAGAGCTCAAGATTAGCCAAAATGCAATAAAGGAGGAGAATTGAGGGTGTAGTGCCCTTATACAACAAATCCCACTAATTCAATTTAATAATAATAAATAATTGGGCACTAATTCAACAATTTAATCAATTTAATCTGGTCCGAATCCATTTTTCAATTAAACTTCACCGTAGGCTCTAAAAATTATGCCAATCACTATGGCACAGTCAATTTCGGGTTCTGTGACCGATAAGGCCTTCAATTTAATTTCTAAGGCCTCGTTTGGGAACAGGCTAATTTAGTAACTTTTTGGCTATTTGGCTAAAAAGGTAGGTAAAAAAAACTTGTATGTTTGGGATGACTTTTTGGCTAATTACGAAAAGATGTGCAAAAAGTAGAGAGAAAAGAGAATCTTTGACTTTTTGGTATGGGTTGTTGGCTTTTTGGCTAATTTAGTAACTTTTTGACTAATTGGCTAAAATAGCCTCTTGCCAAACGAGGCCTAAAGTAGATAATCAAATAGATAGTCCTACGGTGAACAGATAGAAATTCAAAACCACATATATTCACATAATTGGCACACAAAATCATATCTGACACATAATCAAATTCATAATAAGGACCAATTAGCATAATACGGAATAGGGTTATCACAGTTGTTGTCAAGCAAGAATATGGTGAAAGGGCTCCCTCATATTGCTCATACTAACAAAGTGTGTGAAAGCTGCATTCTTGGCAAGTATCACAAAACTAGCTTTGCCAAAGAAGTGAAGTGGAGAGCAACAAAACCGCTGGAGCTAGTGCAAACTGATATGTGTGGTCCATTGAAGCCAATGTCAAATGGACAGAGTAGAAATTTTCTCACCTTTATTGATGATTATAGCCGGAAAACATGGGTGTATTTTCTTAAAAGAAAGTCGGAGGTGTTCAGTATCTTCAAAGAATTCAAAGCTTTTGTAGAGAAGCAAAGCGGCTACTACATCAAGACATTGCGATCAGATCAAGGTGGAGAATATACATCAGATGCTTTCGAGAATTATTGCAAAGAGCATGGAATCAAGCATCAAACAACACCATCCTATACGCCACAGCTAAATGGTGTTACTGAAAGGAAGAATCGCACAATCTTAGATATGGCAAAAAGCATGTTGAAAGGAAAGGGACTGCCCAAGCAATTTTGGGCTGAAGCCGTATCATGTGCTGTGTATCTACTAAATAGATGCCTAACCAGGAGCCTTCATTCTATGACTCCAGAAGAAGCTTGGAGTTCACATAAGCCAAGTGTCAACCATCTCAGAATATTTGGGTGTGTTGCGTACACCAAGATTCCAGAAGCAAGAAGAACCAAGCTCGATGATAAGGGAGAAAAATGTATTCTTGTCAGATATGGAGATAGAACAATGGGATACAAGTTGTACAATCCCATTACCAAAAAGATGATCATGAGTAGAGATGTGATATTTGAAGAAGAAGAAGAAGAAGCTTGGAACTAGAATCAAGATGAAGTTGTTAAAGATACAGAACTCATTCTTGAAGATAAAACATCAAAAGCTCCAGTTGAAATAACAAGAGAAGTTCAACATGAGCCACAAACTCCTCCACATAGAAAACCGACACCTAGATCGTCAGTTTCTCACAGAAGTGCATCATCATCACCATCATCATCATCATCATCAGATGATAGTTTTTTCAAACAACCAAGACCAATGAAAAATTTGCAGGAGATATATGAAGCTACAGAAGAAGCAGATCTGAATTTGTTCTGCCTACTCGCAGATAGTGATCCGTTTACCTTCTCAGAAGCTATCCAAGAAGATAAATGGAAAAAAAGCAATGGATGAAGAAATTCATGCCATTGAGAAAAATGACGCATGGAGGCTTACCAGTTTACCGGAGGGGCACAAACCTATTGGAGTGATATGGGTATACAAGACAAAGAGGAATGCACAAGGCGAAGTGCAATGCTACAAAGCAAGATTAGTGGCAAAAGGTTACAAGCAGAGAGCTGGAATTGACTATGGAGAGGTGTTTGCTCCAGTTGCCCGATTGGAGACTATCAAGCTAATGATTTCTTTGGCTGCCCAGCACAAGTGGCAGATTTATCAACTTGATATGAAATCTGCATTTCTTAACGGTTTCCTTGAAGAAGAAATCTATATTGAACAACCTTCGGGGTATGTTCAGAATAGGCATGAAGACAAAGTGTACAAATTGAAGAAAGCAGTTTATGGATTGAAGCAAACTCCGCATGTATGGAATACTAGAATTGATCAGTATTTTCATGACAGTGGTTTTGAAAAATGTCCATATGAGCACACACTATATTTGAAGAAGGAAGATGATAGAAGCATGTTGCTTGCTTGTCTTTATGTTGATGATATAATCTTCACTGGAAAAATCCAGCCATGTTCAAAGACTTTAAAAGAAGTATGGTCCAAGAATTTGAAATGACAGCTATTGGATTGATGGCTCATTTTCTCAGCATAGAAGTGGCACAAAGAAAAGATGGAATTTTTATTTCCCAAAGTAGCTATGCCAAGGAAATTCTCAAGAGATATGGAATGGAGAATTGCAATCCAGTGAACACTCCTGTAAACAGTGGAATGGAGCTCATAAAAGGTACGAAGGCAGGTGATGCAGATCCAACTTATTTCAAGAGCCTAGTTGGAAGTCTTCGCTATCTTACTTGCACCAGGCCAGACATACTCTATGGAGTAGGACTGATTAGCATATATATGGAAATACCAGATCAGTCACACCTTTATACAGCAAAGAGGATTCTTCGCTACATCAAAGATAGCGACTGGGGACATGACTTGGATGAACGGAAAAGTACTACAGGATTTACTTTCTTTATGGGAGATACAGCCTTCACATGGTCGTCCAAGAAGCAAGCCATTGTGACATTATCAACTTGCGAAGCTGAGTATGTTGCAGCCAACTCAGCTGTGTGTCATGCAATATGGTTACGGAACATCCTGAAGCATTTGGGATTTCCACAAGAAAAACCCACTGAGATCTACGTTGATAATCGCTCAGCAATTGCAATGGCAAAGAATCCAGTTTATCATGAAAGAAGTAAGCATATTGACACCAGCTATCATTTCATCTGAGAGCATGTGAAAAATAAAGAGGTGGATTTATTTCCTTGCAAATCTCAAGATCAACTTGTAGATATTTTCACGAAGCCATTGAAAAATGATCTGTTCAACAGAATGAAGATAATGCTTGGGATGAAGCCGCATGGAGAATCAAGATTAAGGGGAGATGTTGTGAAGTAATCTTGATTGTTTGTCAAAAATGGAGGCTGAAATTCAATGCGTTGGTTGCTGCATTAAATGCGTTGGTTGATAGCCATATACACATTAAATGATTTCATACTGATAGTTGTACTTGCAATAAATGCGTTCACATTGTATGTTTTTATCTATATATAGCTATGTTATTGTAAGGTTTCATAGTGTGGGAGAAAAAGAAAATAATAGAGTGCTCTGTTTGTTTGTTTTCAGAATCATTTTGAGTGAATTGAATTTCAGTTTGGTTCAGTTTTTAAACCTCTCATTGTGAATCACCAACAATGGTTTGACCCCACTCCCACCAACATTACTAATATATTTTTTTTCTCCTCCTATCACATATTATCTTTTTTTTATTTTAAATTTTTTAACTTATGAAATGCCATTATCTATAACTTCTTATCTCCTAATAAATTCTTAACCTTCTCTTGATAATTTTTATTATTTGTTATTATCTACCAAGTGATAAAGATAAAAAATATATATATATATATATATTGGCTCTGAATGAGAAAAGTATTAATAATGAAATAATGAATGCTGCATGGGAGAAGGGAGCACAAAAATCTCACAAAATTAATTTTCGTCACTATATTTATCCAAGGTAATAATTTGATATTCTTTCTATTAGTTATTAAAAATAGTTTTCATTAGATCATTTTTTTTTGAACTATTTTTTATAAGGCTATCATTCGTTATAGTATTTCTTCAATCCCATCTGTAAATTCTTTGAAATTTTTGTTTTTTTCAATGATAAAGTTTAGAATCAATTTCTTATCAAATTTGTTTTATTGGTCCTTATTTTATTGAAGGATCGAGATGAGTAAAACTTTCATATGATATATGAAATTAATGAATATAATACAAAGATGATAAGAAAGTACTACATATTTGTCATATCTCTATGTTATTATTATTAGTTGATTTGCTAGATTATATTATCAGTTTAGAGCCCATATGATTTAATTCAATATCCATGACTTTATTTGTATTCGACTATTTTTTCGTTGAGTAACCTATATAATCTTTTTTTTTTTGGGTATATAATGATTAAAGCTATCATTTGTTATATTTCTTCAGGTACAATTCAAATAATTTTTCATCATTTTTTTTATAAATAAAATGGATTAAAACTATTTTCATATATAATTTTTATAATCCTAAGAAATTCTTATCTTTATTAATTTTTTTAAAATGATATAGGAACTATGCAAGTATTATTCAAACTATGGAGAAGGATTTATACTTTGATATGATATGCGCATGTCATTGATAGAGGAAATCAAAGATAGAGAGTTGCTAACATAATCAATTAATGATTTGTTTGAGAAGTTCTTTTTATGAGTAAGTGTATAGACCTTAAATTTTGCTAATTACACTTGAAACCCTAAGCATTAGGTTAATTGCATCTTAGTCTCAAATTTCATAAAATTTTACAAAGTGGCCCAATAAAGGATAATTTTCCCGTATATTATCATAATTAAATCATAGAACACAGCTTTATAATTGGAAATATCCTAAAACTTGGTTTTTATTTATTTACCTCCTAGTTTATAAATTAATTCGTACATTTTATTTTTGTTTTAGTTGTTCTTTCATTTATTATTTATTTGAATATTTATTATTTGTTTGAATAGAATATTATTATTTATTTGAATATGTACATAAGTATTATAAATAATATTTTGGTGGAAAATTGGTTGAAAAACAAAATAAAAAATATCTAGATATGTATGCCTTCCTTAGTCATTAAGATAATTTTCTTAGCCATTAAGGAACAATAATTGAGTAAGGGTACAATTGTCTTTCAACCTAAATCCCTTGCCTATAAATTGAGAACATTTTCTACATTTCCTACACATATTTTCAGCAGCCAAGGAAAGGGTGAGAGGAGGAGATTGTGAAATACAAGGAAGTGAAGAAGAAGAAGAATGAAGAAAAGTTATTTTCTTGAGTTAATGTAAGAACACATCTCTCCCTTATCTTCTCCAATCCTTCACCCATCTCATCTTATTGTCTAGATGCCCTCTTGTGTTGCATATTAATGGTAAATAAGGTTTTTGATGTGTATGAAAAGTGTGGGTTTGATTTAGTGACTTTGCCTTACAAGTTTGTCAAATTATGCACTGCTGCAACTTCTCTAATTTAAAAGAAATATCAAACCTATTTATTTCTCAAATCTGAATTTAATGTAGGATATTTGGTGTATTTAGAGCTTGTGATAATTTTATTAGCCGCTCCTTGTGTGAGTTTAGGGCTTGGATATTGTGTTTAAAAATATGGTCCTAAGTCTTTGAAAAACAGTCCACTTCTTTTAATTTTATAAAATTCCAGAAAAATCATCTCATGTTGGTTCTTCTGTAAAAATTTAGAATTCTGAGTCCTCTTTCCAACAGAATTTATTTGGGTGAAAATCATTGGGTAGATTGAGAGGAAAGCTAGTTTTCCCAAAGGGTAAAGAATCTGGACAGGTTTTTGAATATAGCTTGTAGATGAATATCTGGAGGTCTGTGCAAATTCTGAGAATTGGAATTGAAACTAGACAGGTTAATTATTACTTCTGTGCAATTTCAGCCCCTAATTTGACCTAGAAATATTTTTCCCAAAGCATTCTTGTTAGCCCTGCAGAACCGAGCTGTGCTGGAAATAGTGTTTTATTTTGTTATTTGTCTCTAAGTATTTCAAAGCATGCCTAATGTTGTTTGCTTGCCTTACCATACTTATG
>NW_021026217.1:291710-332311 GCF_004153795.1 Camellia sinensis | reverse complement strand
CGAGGATCTTGTTGGTTTGCCACCGCATCGAGAGATTGAGTTCTCTATTGACCTGGTGCCCGGCACGACGATGGACTTGTATGTCATGAAACTGTAAAGTGTGATAAGGGAAAGTATCAGTGTTGGCCATCTATCAACTGTTAATTTTTTAGTCATTGTTCATATTTGGTTTAGTGTATTTCTACTGGGCTGTGGCTCACCCTATATGGGAATATCATTTTCAGGTACAGGTAGCATGTCACCTCCAAGGACGTAGCTTGGGAGGCTAGAAGCGGGCAGACTTTTGTTGTTTAGTTTCTTTGATGTATTACATGTATATTCAAGCCAAGGGCTTAATGTGTAAATGAGTTAGCACTCTTTTGTTGTAACCAAGTGTTAACTTGGAAAGCTGTAAGCCTTTAGGGCATTTACTTTTGTCGTTAACATGTAATACTTTTTGGTAATGGAACTCTGATGAATAGAAGAATGTGGAGCTTTTATATATCAGTGCATGTCTATATTGATGGGTTTAATGTTATTTTTTTGAGGGCGTTACAATATGTGCAGGGTGTAAGCGAGCCCTAGGCACGATTTGGGTGTAAGCAAGCCCACTTGTTTGGCCCTCTCTTTTGAGGTCCATCAATGTTACTGACCGTTAAATAACCGAGAAGCGGGCATAGGTGGTAAGGTCTGCAAAGTTGCAAAAGGGGGAGTTTTGAATAGTCCGGTGTTCATTGCTTGTGGTTGGGTAGAAGGATCTCTTTAGGGAATTCTAGATGTCTAGTCTAACTACTAATTCATAGAACCTTGATGTAATATTGTATGTTATGTTACCTAATTTGTTCTGTGTATGGTTGATTGGTTGATAGAAGAAATGGGGGCGTGTGTGTTTTTACTGGACATTCCAAGCTCATGGCTTGTCATGCTAGGTGATGAAGCAGTTTACAATGGTGAAGGTCATTTCGAAGGCAAATAAGATGAAATGTGGAGCTATGGTTCATATGAAGACTTAGACTAGTAGGTTTTTTTTTTTTTCTTTTGTCTTTTGGTTTGGCAATGTTTTGGTAATCCTGTAATGGAACATAAACGAATTATCTGTGATATTAACTCTGGTTATATATGTATATTAAGTTGTTTTGATTATCTATCCTACTTGTGTTGTATTATTGTACGTATTTGACGGCCCGGAAGTTGGGGCATTACAGTAATGCAACAAACTTAGATTAAATCTTTTTTAAAACTACTTATAAATTATAATTAAAAGTTGATATTTATTCATAATTTCATTTCACAATAATAATATAGACCGCTGATTTAAAAGTTCAAGTAAATTTATGATAACTTTTTTTAAGTTTATAGAATTTCTCTCTTTTAATATTTTGCTTAGTTTGATACAAGTTATTTATGTTATAAAATGATTGTGATACTATTATTCTCAACAATTTTATAATTAAAAATTTCTTATGCATATCAAATTTTATTATGAAATTTTGTGGGTTAATTATTCTTAACACACATCCGTCACAGGTTATCACTAGTATATATATATTTGGTTGGGGTGAGGGGTGAACTACCCAACATATTACTTGTATGTAATGTTGGATTAAGATTTGCATATTTTTATTTAACCCAATAGGTCCCATTGATTTATTGTAAGTCCTGTTTAATTTTTTTTTTTTTTTTAAAACTGTTTTACCCCTTAGTAGGGGCAACATCGGTTTATTAGCCCGCCCAATTTAGTCTTATTTTTTGAAGATTTGAGAAGTTTGTTTTAGTCTATAGGACTGGGCTGTGCTATATAACATTTTTAGCTTGATATATTAATGGGTTGGGCTTAGGATTTATACTTCCAATCCAACCCGGCCCGATCCGATTTGATCCGCTATTGAATTAATTATAATATATTAAAAACGTCTTCTTTTTTATTTTATTTTTTTATTATTGAGATCTATACTTTATCTTTGTTGATTTTATTAAAACTCATATTTTGTGGTGATATGTGATTGAATTTATTTAAAAAAATCTTTCAATTTATATACAAAATCTTTCAATTTATAATGATATCAGTATATTTATTTAAGAAATATAATGTGTGATTGAATTTAATTAAAAAATGTGTTAATATATAACTTGATGGATGGGTTTCAGATTTGTAATTATTTTTTAGACTAGACTTGGGCAAATGTGAAGGCCTGGTGTTAGGGACGGGCCGGACTTGGACAGATACAAAATCTCTTATTATATAGTGTCGACCTGGTTCGAACCGGCCTGGCCCAATGAATGTCCACCCCAACCCTTAAGTGGAGCATTATAATAATATTATTAATTGAATTATATTAACACAATAAAAAAAATTTAAAGAGCAAAATTGATGTAATTAAAATTAGGGTGGAGCACCAATAAATTTCAATATGTGATCTAGTAAACTGTTTAATCCTCTCTTTTTTTTTAATTTTTTTTTATGAACCCAAAAGTCCCATTAAAGTGAAAATTACATAAAAGGATAGTCACTTACATGTTTGGGTTTAATTTTTTAGGAATAAAAGTGAGGTTCTCTAAATGTAAAATTACACGTTTGGGCAATCCGCACTATAGAAGTTTTGGATTTTCCCTTCTTTTGGAACAAATCCCACATTACGAACAAAAATGTAACACTCCAATGTAACACATTAAAAACTCATTGGTGTACTTTTCCCAAACGCAACAACGTAACATTAAAAAAACTTTTTAGTGTACTTTTCTCAGACGTAACACTTTAATGTAACAAAAAAAAAAAAAAAAAACTCCTTAATGTATTTTTCCAAAACGTAACACTCCAATCAATGTAATCCCAAACGCAACACTCCAATAACACACAAAAAACACTAAAAACTCCTTAGCATATGTTTTTCAAATGTAACACTCACAATTGAAATTATACATTTGCCCAAAACTTAATAAAGAATTTTTGTACTTCTCTTGGAATGGTTTGAAGAATCCTACATCCTATTTTTGGAGTGTTACATTTGAAAAAAGTATACTCATGAGTTTTTTTTAGAGTGTTACGTTTGGGAAAAGTGCATTAAGGAGTTTTTATATGTGTTACATTAAAGTGTTACACTAAGGAGTTTTTTTGAAGTGTTACGTTTGAGAAAAGTATATTAAAGAATTTTTGTACTCCTTTTGGAATGGTTTGAAAAATCTCACATCATTTTTTTAGAGTGTTACGTTTGAGAAAAGTACACTAAGAAATTTTTGTATATGTTACATTAGAGTGTTAAACTAAAGAAATTTTTTTAGAGTGTTATATTATAGTGTTATGTTTGGAAAAAATTACACTGATGATGTTTTTTGGAGTGTTACATTAGAGTGTTACAGTTTGAAATTATACATTTGTCCAAAACTTACTAAGGAGTTTTTGTACGTCTTTTGAGATGTTTGAAAAATCCTACATCTTTTTAGAATGTTTAAAGAATTTTATATTTTAAGTCATTTTTATACTCATTTTCAAATGTTTTTCAAATAAAAAAGATTCTCATACAAAAATTCAACCCAAATTTAATTCTCATAAATTGTGTACCTTACTTTTTTAGCACAAAAGAAAAAAAAAAGGTAATATAATAAAAATAATGGTATAATCATAAATCTAATTTTTAAATAATATATTAAATCTACCTTTTCAAAATTAATGGGACTAATTGGTGTATAAGAAAAATTCTTGAAACTAAATGGATCATTATTCCTCAAAATAGGATTTATAATTAAATTTTCCTTAAAATAACGAGGGCCAAATTAATATAAGTGACAAATTACAGACGCGTAGATGAATTAATAATTAACTATTCAACATATTTCAATATAGGATAAATTACAAATACACTGTTTGAGATTTACTTAAAATACTAATTGTCTTATGTGATTTTAAAAATTACAAATACCTCATTCTCAGAATTTTTTTGTTTAATAGAATTAATAAAAAAAAATTATAACTACTCTCTTATATAACAATAAAATTATCTAAATTATTAATTGAAATATATTTATAATATCGTTAAAAATAGTTAATTGATTTGATAGTTATTAAATAAAATGGATCATTTATTATGCTATTAAAAACTTAAAAAAAAAAGATGTAATTTCTACGATCACACAAAATAATTTATATTTTAAATAAATATCTCATAAAATATATTTATAATTTTTCGTTATATATATATATATATTAAACATATCAAAGGAATGATGAGACTAGTGTTCATGCATCATGCATGGAAGTGGGATCATCTAGTAAGAGCATCGCATCACCCTCAATAAATGTAGATTTTGGTTAAATATAATTAATAAATCATAAAATTATTGTTTCATCAACCTTAACAAATTATTTCTAAATTAATTATTATACAATATATCACTATATATACTGATACACTGTTTACATGTTACATAATATTTTATTATTTATTTTTAAGAGTGGCTGAACATTTTATCGAACGACTAGCAACTACATAAATTTTTTTTTTTTAGAATATGAAATTGCAAAGATATAATAACAATAGAGGATGTTTGGATTTTAGGGAATATGAAACTGTATATATATATATATATATATTAACAATACAAAATTAGCAACTTTTCTTTTTAACAATACAAACTGAATATTTTATAAAATTAAATTTTAGAATAGAGATGAAATGCGTATATAAAAAAATGCTAGTTAAAATAACAAAAGTAATTTTTTTTTAAGTTATAATTTGATTTAAAATTTGCGGAGACTGATATAGATATTCTAAGCTGAAGTTTCTACTCACTTTTAATTGCAACAATAAGTTCTCATATCTCACCATAAATATAAAGGGTTTGACTTCTCTCATGTTGGAAATCCAACTTAAGAGAGTTTTTGGATTTAGTAGGCTTATTACAAGCCCAATCTCAACGATCCAAACCATTCATTTTTTATAACTCATTAAGAAGAATATTCATGTAAAAAATTAAAATGATTATATTTTGGTAGATATATATTTGAATCATATTTGTCTTTAAAAATAGATGATTATTCTTGAAACTATATTAGCCGTCCATTTTTTAAAGATAAATGTGATTTAAATATATAATTAGCGAAATCCAATCATCTTAATTTTTTTCATAAATATTCTTCTTAATGAACACTAAGAAGTGAACAGTTTTTGATCATCGAGATTTGGTTTATAATAGGCCCATTAAGCCCAACTGCTTTCTCAAGTTGAATCCCTTATATGAGAAAATGTCATGCTTTTTGAGGGGTAAATTATACTAATATTTTTTACATATTAATTGTTGTGTCATTTTAGTCCTTATATTTTTAAATTTTTATTAATATGTGCACTAAAAGTATATGTTAAGAAACTATTAAATAAGTACAACTATTTTTACTAAGAAAAATGCTTGGTAGCTTGAATTTGTGTGGTTCGATAACTCGAATGTACCAAAATGACGTTGTTTTAAAAAATTCAAGTTATTTGATTCATAATAATTCAGTCCTAATACCCATCAAGTCCTCTCATTTTTGTTTTCCAATTTTACCCTTGTTTATCACAAGCATAAAACACACCGTTTCTCACAACTTCTCTCCCCCCCAAACGTGCACGTGAAAGACACGCGACTTCTCAATCATCTCTCAGATGCAATTTCTTAGGGTTTTGTAGTTTTGGAAAATCCACGAGATCTCTGGCGTTTTCATTCTGAAGGGATCTCTCACACCTTTGATCCAGATTGTGTAGAAATCAAAATTTCAAAGAGATCTCCATCGTTTTGATCCAGATTTCGAAGAAATCTCCCACGTTTTGATTGAGATTCAAACAAACTCATCTCTCCTTGTTTAGTTGATCTTTGATAATCATTCTAATAAAACGCGAGTCATACCTATCTCTCATTCTTCTTTCATAACCGTAATTATGTAAATTAAATTAAAACGCGACTTGAATCTATGTATGTTGACTCCACAACAATCAATTGATCTAGAAGAGAAGAAAATAATAGAAAACATTGATTAATTTGGTTGTTACAGTGTTACCTATATTTTGGTCATTTTGGTTCTTACTTTGTTTCAATAAATATTACAATGCTTGGTTGTTACAATGTCAAATTTACAAACAATACACTAGATGAAACATTCACTGTCTTTTATAGCTATAGTGTTGACAGATCTGGCTTTTGATATCAGTGTTATTTTATGCAAATTCCATTCCATTCTCAATCCTTCTAGGCACGAATGATCAAGGGGTTCTACTTTTGAAACACAAACTTTCTTCATGCAAAAAAAGAAAATCAAGCATCATGGGCTTGGGTGAGTCTTCTACATGGCAGAGAGGTGCTTGATCAAGGGCTTCATTGGTAGGTTGCAAATGGTAAGGCTATTGATTTCTGGGACGACAAGTGGATCCCCTCCGTTGAAGGGTTCAAGGTGTCAGCTTCGCGACCTCCCTCTTACAATATTTTTAAAGCGAAGGATGTGATCCACAAGACAACCTGCACATGGGATCGTGCAGAACATCAAAATATGGTTGGATTAAAGGATCTCGATGCCATTTCGGTCATTCCTTTGGCTATTTCACGGCAAGATCCTTTTACGAGCATTTATTCTATCAAATGAGGATATCAATTCTCAACCTCCCACCACCACCACCACCACCACCACTACCCACTCGCTACCACCCGCCACCGTCACCCGCCACCACCACCCAGCCGCCACTACCCACCGTCACCACTTTTCACCACCGTTTTTCGCCGCCACTTGCCATTTCTCACTCTTTTTTATATTTTTAAATTTTTTAAAACATTTTGTCAATTACCAAACACGTTTGTAGTTTATGTTTTTCTAAAAATAAACAAAAAATAAAAAAAAACCAGTTTATAAAATTTTTGTAAATATAAACTGAAAACGTAAACGTTAAAAAACTCAGTTTCAAAAAACTAAATCCAAAAAACTAAAACCAAACACATTAAATCACCAAAAAATCTAAAATTACTAAATTAGTCTATTCCTTAACCAACCCTTAGGTTTACCATATTCCCAAATCAATCCTTTGAGCATCTCCAATGGTTTGCCATTGGAGTTGCCAAAGCTATAATATAACAACTTTGAGGAAAAAGGGATTCTCCAATGGTGAGATATAGCAGCTGTTAAAAATGGCAAATGCCAATGCTGTTGTCAAGTTTGACAACAACTTTAGCAAATGGAAAATCTATCAGCTCACCCAAAACCAACTGATTTTCTTCCTTCCCTCCCTTCATTTCTCATCATTTTCTAGACAAACTCAAACAAAAACAGATCAATTTTTTCATTTTGCGAAATTCACAAATTTTTTTTAAACAAAACTCACACCAATTTGTTTAAACAGTGTTGGCCATTGACATTTGAAAAAAAAAAATTAACAATTTTTTTTTTTTTTTAAATAGAATTTCACTAAAACAACAAAATTGAAGCAATCTCAAACAAATTTCAAGTAATCTCAACAAATCTCAAGCAATCCAAGCAATAATCAATAAATCTAAAACATATTTTAAACAATAAATACCTGGATTTAAAGAAATATGTTGAAGCTCAGTGCAGTTGAAGAAATGTTCTAATCTACTGATCTTCGGTAATGAAGGCTTTCAAGGAGAGTGAGACTGAGAGTGAGATAGAGGAGGAAAGCTTGGTGGGTCTTCGGGGAGAGAGAGAGAGAGAGAGAGAGAGACTTTCAGTAATGGAGACTTTCAGGGAGATAGAGGCTTTTAGGTTGGATGATTCTAGATCATGAATCTCAACTGTTGGATCCCCGGTACGTGGATGGTTGTCAAGCCCCATATTTTATTACTCGGATAACATTACTAATATTCATTAATCAAGTCCATTTACAAATAGCATTTCATCCTTGGCTAAAATGATGAATAATTAAATATACTTATTACCTCTCGTTATACAAAAATGACATTTACATACAAATAAAAGAAATGCCCTGAGGCTTACAATAAAAGAGAGGGCACTACTCTTTATACAAAAATAGCACTCAGCCTAACAATAAATGAAGTAGTATAATCCATCACTACATTACACTTACGAAATGGTAAAACCCATTGTTTGATCTTCAAATTCGAAAAGCTTTCCCTGTACACATGTACAGGCAGGGGGTGAGCAACCACTAGCTCACCAAACAATCCCATATTAAAACATTAGAAGATAATACGTGTAATAACCCGACCCTCATATATGTTTCAGGTACACTTTCAGTCCCTTAATCTGTGCATTTAAAGGCCACTGCGAAATTCTATGTGAAATTAATATCTGCGTAGAAGGGATTATCAAAATGAATAATCGGATAGAACCATGGGTTGCCTTATATGTCAAAGAATTGAATATCAATGACATTGTTATATGACCCATGTTATGGTGTGAATTGGTCCGTTCTCATGAGTATTACTGTAATGACGCATGTATTTCTGTAAACAATTATTATTAATGCTTTGTTATACGTAAGACAACTGTGTTAATCCGTAATATACGCTTTACTTACAGCTAATGATTGCCATTGGCATTCTGTTATCGCATGTTAATTATGTAACTAAGTGAATGATTCAAAGAATGTAAGTAAATGATGTAAAGGACGTGGATACTTTTATATGACTTTGGAACTTTGTAAGATTCTGGCATTAACCTGCTCTGATGATATCTGGGCCTATGGCCAATCTGTATTTTCTGGTATGAAACAAAGTGCTGTACGGAACTAAGTGCTACAATGTGAGTCACCTCTAGAATCCGTATGAGACACCTCTTGAGTTCATACATTCTGACAAGGGCTGTATGCCATTCTGACAAGGGCCGTATGCCATTCTGATAAGGGCTATATGCCATTCTGATAAGGGTTGAATGCCATTCTGATAAGGGCTTAATGTCGTTCTGTTTAAGGGCTTAATGCCACTCTGTTCAAGGGCTTAAAGCCATTCTGTTTGAAGACTGGGCCCAAGGCCGTTCTGGAAACAATTACAGGATAAAATTAACTACATGTATTTTACATTATATATGTATTGATATGCGTTGTAACTCAAGTTGATCATTTAATTATTTAAGTACTATTATTCATTGAGGTCGTCTCATTCTGTATTTTGTCTGATTCTGTAGGTAGCAAACCTGGAGGTCAGCCTTAACCCTCGATGCTCATCTCCCTCTTGTCAACCTCTGTGTGTTCAGGCATTTGGGCGAAGCCTGTCTATGTTTGTGGAGTTTTACTAAGTTTTTGGCTTGTACGCTGAGTTTCCCTAATATGTTTCCCATGTTTTTGTTATATGCCCAAGCAAGGGGCAGTGTTTGTATATGTATATGTAAATATTCACTGTCTGATGCACTGATTCTGATCCTGGCATGAAGTGGTCGCTCAATGGATGTAGTTTTTTTTTTTTATTTCATGTTATTTTATAATATATGATGCTTCCGCTCGGGCCCTGTATGTAATGTATATCAGGTTAAGTGTCTGTTTCTATATAGGTCATGCCCAAACTTTTAGGGGCGAGTTTGGGGCGTGACATTACGGATACCAAAATACTCATATATATACGTGAAATCATATCATGTTAAAACCATATGATTTTATTACATAATCTTTTAAATCCAATTTATTTAATTAACCACAACAAGTTAACTTAAATAAATAAACCTGTTTCGATAGCAGCATGACTCCTTTTCAATTCATTCAATTATCTCATTATCAATTGAATCAAATAATTAAACAATTCATCAAATCCATTTTATACAGTCTTATGAGATGAATGCATATGCCATGTCATGCTCAAAATATTTTTCTCATCTTTTGAAAATCTTATGCACAATGCCAATTTGAAAACACATTAATCCAACAATTTCAATAAAATTCCAAGATGGTAAATACGACTTAGGTAATCCCTAGGCTGGTGTCTGCAAGTAGACTATACAAGTACTACCAATTTGTCATTTTTACTAGTATTAACTGGAAGACTCGACACCTGTAATCTGTCATTTTTACCAGTATTAACTAGAAGGCTCGACACCTATCTGCTCGGTTTCTGGTCTTTCATCATAGATACTCAGGCCAACTTAACCAATATCAAACTACACCCCTTAGCCGGACTTACCAAATTATTTACCCAAAACAATTCAAAATGATCTTGTTTCACCAAAAACAATTCCTTTATCAAAATAATAGTTTTCAATTGAATTCGAAATCCACAATAACAATGAAATGGAATGGCAATGCAATATATAACAATGCAATAGAATAGTTCCAATTTCAATTCCACCACACAATGCTCCATTGTGATCAAATTTCATATCTCTATCAATGTAATACCATGATACAATCCCAAGAGATAATATAATAATGTCAATGTTCATATATTTATCACATGTAAACCAACAAACTTCCAACTTAACCATTTGAGGACAAATCTATAACCAATTAGCATACACCAAATATTAAAACTATTTATTAATTTCCTAATTGTTTTGACTCACACAAAACCTTCAATCAATTTTTGTTTCACCTCAACCAAGATAACCAATATGATTTTCACCAAATTCCATACTTATTAAATATTGCCATTTCCATCCTACTATATCAAAAATTATAGTATAATCTCAATAACACATTTTTAACCATAAGGGATATAACCTTTTAACCAAAACTAATTTAATCCACTAAATTAGTAAGTTTATTATATTCAAAAAATTTCAAATTCATAATACCAAACCTAACTTCACATGCCTCATCCCTCAAACATGACTATATTTCAACATAACCATTTTTTTGTACCAAGCTACTTCAAGAGGTAATATTTTTCTCAAATTCTCTACCAATAACAATTTTCACAACTTTTCTAAAATTAATCAATCACATGATCTTTATATCAAAAATTATGAAATATGCTCAAGAGTAAAATTTTCAAGGTAGTGAGTTCAAAAGTCCGTATTTCACATTTTTTTTGTATTTTCAAAAAAATAAAAGCAGCTTTATCATCAACATATCACCTTTCATAAAATATCATGAATATAACACTTTTAGAGTTTTTGATCCTAAAACAACTCTATAATCCCAACTTCACAATTTACACAATATTCATCAATATCAAATTATTTTTCTCAAAAATAAATTCCAAGATCAAAGATAAAAAAAAATAATAATTCAACTTTATATTTCTCAAAATAAATCATCTAATCATAATATGATGTAAATACAATCATAAAACCTTTAAATTTTATTTTCAGATTTTTTTTACAAAATTAACAACACAAAATTATTTTCCCAAAATCAATATCAAAATGCCAACATTCTTAACATTTCAACATAATTTTTCTTTCAAAAATTACCAAACAAAAATCTAAAAATTATATATATATATGCAATACCTCTTAAAATGACATATTTTCTCAAAATAACCTTAACATAGCTTTAATGGAAAAATATAAAGAAAGTCTCTACCTCAAATAATGAAGAAGGACAGATTTGGAAGGTAAATCTTGCCCGATCATGAATCCGACACTACCATTGCGTAGATCACGACGAGCTCTCCGACTTTCATTTATAACACTTTTACAAAATCTCACTCTAAAGACTCTCACTCTAAGCTTAAAAGTAATAAATAATAACAACTCCCAAGGTGGTTACTACCAATCTGATAATTAAAAAGGACCAAACAATTAAACATAAATCACTAAACAAACTCAAATTAAATTAAATCTAAGTCATGAGTCCCACCCATGAGCCAAACATGGTCCAATTATATACCGAAAAAGACCCAACAAATTTATCCAAATCATGATCTAAACATTCAAAATTAAATAACAAAATTCTGCTATAAATAAAACTGAACGCCAATCAGTTCATGAATTTTCATAAAATAAATACTCATCAATAAATTCTGAAATTTTTACCCAACATGCTAGACTTGTATGTGAACAGCATATAAAAATTTCATAATTTTTTGAGATCGGAAACTATTTTAAAGAATACAAAACCGAACTATTTTTGCACAAAATTTACAAAACAGTCAAATCTTAAAATTTGCTCAATTAAATTATGCACTGTCTATTTAAAAAAAAAATTCTAGGTCATCACAATGGTGGTGATCAGATATTTGGAAATGCAGAAGAGCCGTTGTGCTCTTTTGCTTGAGAAGAAAAAAAAAGAAAAAAAAAATACAAACAACAGCTATAAATGAATTGTCATTTTCTACAAACGGTTATATTTTGTATTTTTATAAATAGAAACTCTCAATTTCAATTTCATTTCACACCAAACATTTCAAATTTCATTTTTCTTTGCTCCTCTCTTTATCTCAATTTCATTTCATAGTAAACCTCACGAATTATTTTCTTCTTAGTTTTTTCACACAATCACTATGGAAGGTTAATCAAAAACAAAGAAAGGAACATCATTCACCACTCAAGAAGATGTGGCAATTTGTAGAGCTTGGTGTCACATTACTGAAAACCCAATTGTTGGGAATTCACAATCTCATGCTCATTTTTTTGGAAGAATTTTTGAAAATTATTACTCGCTGTAGAATGATCACTCAAGAACACTAGTGTCTATCTCATCTCGATGGGGTTTAATCATGAAATGTTCCAACAAATTTCGTGGGTGTCTAGCGTAAGTTGAAAATATACATCCAAGTGGGATGTCACAAGTTGATATAGTAAGATTTCGTCTTCATTTATTATGTTAGTTTTTTTTTTTTTTTTTTTGTCTTATATAAAAATTAACTAATTAATTAATTAAATATTTTATTGACACAGATGCTTCAAGAAAAACTGTTATACCATCAAAATGAAAACAGACATTTTGCTTTTGAACATCGTTAGCCAATCTTGCAAAACAATATCAGGTGGCAAGATGTAACTTCCACGAACATGGTGAAGTCAAGGATACATACACCGTTTTCCCCTAATTCAGCCCTCGATTCCCTTATGAATAGTTGCATTTCTCTTGAAGACGACAACAATCCAAGTTGGTAACAATCCAACTGTTGGTAATAATCCTATAGTGATCCCGGTTTTCCCTCAATTTGGTTGTCGTATTCTGGACTTAGGTTCCATAGTGTTGGTTGTTGTATATATCTTGTTTTCATCCTTTAATTCTTTGTATGCGAGTTTTGGGATGTATTGGGTAGGTTTGTTACAGGTTAATAGTGAGTTTAAACCGATAGTTGCTACCTAGAATTTTGTTTCTTCGCTCGAGTGAGGCTTTTGTCGCTCGAGCGAGCTCTATGTTTTAGCTCCTTCACTCGAGCTAGGGTTCCTTCGCTTGAGCGTGCGTCTTCTGGACTCGAGAGTTGCATTTCTTGGCTCGAGCGAGCTTCCTTTCATTCGAGTAAGTGAGGACTATGTTTTGGGTTTCTTCGCTCGAGCGAGCTTTTCTTCGCTCAAGCGACCACTCCTTCGCTCGAGCGAGCCTCGAATATATCAGTTGGCAGCAGCTTCTTCTTCTTCACTTCTTCATCTCCTTTTTCTCTCAAACCCTAAAACGGCTGCCTTTCTCTCTAAACCACCACTTCTCTCTACAAATCCATCTAGTTCTAGTGTGTTTCTACCCTAGTCCCTTTGTTAAAAGTGTGGAGCTTGGTGTGGGTTACATTTCAATCCGAAAAGTTGTGGATTTGAAGCACTTTGAGTTTCACCTCTCTTCTCCTTTGAGCTCCAAAAATTAAGGTAGGGATAACCTACTCCATTCTATGAGTTTTAACGTAAATTTTAGTCATTTTGATTAGATGGTGTTGTTGGGTAATTTCGAGAAAAGTTAGGGTTTGATGTGTAATTTATAAAAGCGGGTTTTTAAATGTTAAACTCCATGTGTATGTGAGACCTTGGAAAATGGGATTATTGTTGTTAAATTGATGAAATTGAACCTTAGGGTTGATAATGGAAAAAGGGAAAAATGCCCTAATTATGTTGAATAATTAATTTGGGGAAATGTGAAATTGGGTTGGAAATCATGAAATTGGATGGAATTGTAATTGAATGGTGTGGTTGGATTAATTTATCACCCACTTATGAAATTGTTGATTATTTATCTATTCGACAAATTTATTATCTGTTTAGAGATAACTGCTTTGGGCTATCGGTGGAGGATAGTCTTGATTGTTGTAGACATTGTATGATGATTAGGGAAAACTGAAACTAATCACATGGAATATGTCATTGAATATGACGGTTGGAGTAATACAGCAAATGTGTGTATTGATTGATCATTGTATATGATAAGTGTTTAAATACACTGTATATGTATGTTGTTTGAGAGGAGATAGGGGATGTACTCCATGGTTTGAGAGGAGATAGGGGATGGACTCTCAAACCTGTTTGGGAGGAGATAAGGGATGGACTCCACTGATACAGCAAATCTGTGTATCATTTGAAATGTGAAAGTGTTGAAGTATGGAAGTGTTTTAATATGAGTTATATTCTCATGTGAATTGTGAAGTATGGAAGTGTTTTAATATGCGTTATAGTCTCATTGAATTGTTTGCCAGGTTCTGAGCCATAATTATGAATCGAAACTGTATAAGTGAAGGAAACTGAAATGAAAAATGGATGTACTTGATGTTGAATTGAAAAGTGTTGTAAGTTGGTTTATAAGTGTCAACCATACATCAAATGCTATTGTTTTAGTTATTTCTCATACTTGGTTTAGTATATATCTACTGGGCATTGACTCACCCTATATAGGACATCATTTTCAGGTTTAGTTGATATGCCACCTCCAAGGACATAGCTTGGGAGGCTTAGAGGCTGAAGATCCCTTTTTGTTGTTTACTTTTTTGTGTATTACATATAAATTCAAGCCGAGGGCTTAATGTGTATGAGTTAGTACTTTTTTGTAATCAAGTGTTGGCTTGGAAAGTTGTAAGCCCGTAGAGTATTTACTTTTGTTGTGAACATGTAATACTTTTGTGATAAATACTCAGACAAATAGATGTACACTTTATTCTCTTGAATATATTGTCAATTTCTTATATCAAGAATGTATGAATTATGGGTTTATTTTGAGGGCGTTACAACTTGGTATCCGAGCGTACCGGGTTGGAATACTTTGGGTGTGAGGGAAATGGTTAGTACTACAATGGTTTGTCTCGCTTGTTAGAGACTTATGCATGATGTTATATGTTTAATTGATAACACGTTTATGTGACTATATGGATATGAGATTTAGTTTCTAGGATGTTGATTGGATCCTTGGGTTTTTGGGAGTCTTGTTGGAAAAGCACCTGATCAATACTGTTTCTAACTGGAACTCTAGCAATGCCTCGGGACTGTCATTATCCAGAAATGAAATTCGTAAGTGCTTATGTGCTTACGAGGAATGAATTACTATTGTCCAATGCATTAGGACGTGAGTGTTGTAGCTTCAGCACATTTATGAATGTGCTAATGATCTTCGTTACTTTTATTAGGATATCAGGACGAGGACGTGGTGGTAGGCAAAGTAGGCCTAGGAGGCAGGAGATGCCTATACCGGATGAGATTCCGACACAGCAGGAGCGTGTTGGTCAGGCCAATGTAGCCAAGCCAGTAGGTCAGCAGGCCATGGGCGCCTTAGCTCGCGAGATGGCAGGAGCATTGAGGGAATCCATGGACATTCTCAGAGCTGAGAATCAAGTCCAGGCCCATGTGGTTGAGGCAGGGCCTTCTTTTCTGAAGAAGGTTTTTTTCCAGTCCAATCCAGATGAGTTTGTGGGGGATCCTAAAGAGCCATTGAAGGCTGATGAATGGCTTGACCAGATGACGAAGACGCTTGAGATGCTTGGCATCAAAGACGGGGCATTAAAGGTGACCTTGGCATCTTTCTAGTTGAAGGGAGACGCGGGTCAGTGGTGGAAGTTCGTGTGAGGTCGTATTGGAGGGCCATGGGAGGCTTTCGTTGATGCCTTTCAGGAGAAGTTTTTGTCTCCCGCTATCAGGAAGAAGTTGGGGGATCAGTTTTGTCAGCTTAAGTAACAGTTTGTCTAGGTTTGCACCTGAGCTAGTGGCGTCTGAGGAACGCCGTTGTCTGGAGTTCGAAAGGAAGTTGAGGCACGGACTCAAGGTTATGGTTGCTGGGTCCATGACCTGGAAGTATGGACGCCTTGTGGACACTGCAGCCCATATGGAGATTATTATGCACGAGGAGGAGGAGAGGTTGAGGGGCTCCAAGAGGAATCAGGATGGCCAGGGGGATGGCTGTAGGCAGAGGGGTTCTAACCCTCATCAGTCACAGGGTGCTTTTGTGAGATCTACCTTTCCAGTGCCGAGTTCAGGTACTGGGAGAGGCAGTCAGGGAGACATTACATGTTACAAATGTGGTCAGCTGGGCCACAAGTCTCCAGCTTGCCCGTAGAGGGGAGGAGGGCAGAGAGCAGCTTCATCTTCGGCTTGTCCTCAGAGCCAGAGTCAGGGCAGAGGTCAGCCGATTTCTTGCTACCAGTGTGGTCAGGCGGGGCACATGAAGAGGTTTTGCCCGCAGTTGAGTGGCACATCCGGTGCATCTGGTTCGAGGCAGACTCAGAGTCATCAGCCAGCTCAGTCAGTTTAGGCCTTGAGGGCCAATTAGGGAGCCTCATCGTATCAGTCTGTACAACAGACTTATGTTCCGAGAGGTGAGCAGGTAGATCAAAGACCTTCAGGGCGTGTGTATGCTGTTATCGTACAGGATCTTGTACTGACTCCATCTGTTGTGAGAGGTATCTTTTTGTTTTGTAACTCGGTTGCTAATGTGTTGATTGACACAGGTGCATCCTATTCCTTTATATCTGCTGCACATGACCTAGAGTTGGCAGCTGTGATTTTTGTCTTGAAGATTTGGAGGCATTACCTGTATGGTGAGAGGTTCGAGGTGTTCTCGAATCATAAGAGTCTGAAATATCTGTTTACACAGAAATACTTGAACTTGAGGCAGAGGAGGTAGATGGAATTTATTGAGGATTACGACTTCGAGTTGCATTATCATCCGGGAAAGGCCAATGTTGTGGCCGATAGCGTTAGCAGCTGTGATTTTTGCCTTGAAGATTTGGAGGCATTACCTGTATGGTGAGAGGTTCGAGGTGTTCTCGGATCATAAGAGTCTGAAGTATCTGTTTACACAGAAATACTTGAACTTGAGGCAGAGGAGGTGGATGGAATTTATTGAGGATTACGACTTCGAGTTGCATTATCATCCGGGGAAGGCTAATGTTGTGGCCAATACCCTTAGCAGGAAATCCATTAGTGATGTAGCTTGTATAACCATCCGGGAGTGGGAGATGTTGGGTGCACTAGGCGAGTTTGATTTGCTTCTGGGCAAATTTGTTGAGGTTGCGGCCTTGTTTTCTGTTGTTACACAACCTACACTTGTGACTCGAGTGTTAGAGGCACAGAGAGATGACCTTGAGGTAGAATCCCTCCGAGAGAAGATCTCCAGTGGGAAGGTTGAGAAGGGTTTGACGGTGTATCCCGACCTGAGTGTGAGATACCGAGACCGTTTGTTTGTGCCAGAGTCTTGCCGAGAGGAGGTACTCTGAGAGTTTCACCATTCACGCCTTACGGTGCATCCGGGAGGCACTAAGATGTATCGTGATTTGGGTCGCCAGTTTTGGTGGCAGGGTATGAAGAAAGATGTGGCAATTTTTGTATCTAAGTGCCTTACTTGTCAGCAAGTGAAGGCCGAGCATCAGAGGTCAGCGGGTTTGATGCAACCCTTGTCTATAGCCGAGTGGAAGTGGGAGCATGTCAGTATGGACTTCGTTGTAGGTCTTCCGAGGACTCAACGGGCTAATGATGCTGTTTGGGTGGTTGTAGACCGGTTGACTAAGTCGGCGCACTTTATCCCTATGCGCGTGAGAGATTCGGTAGACCATCTTGCCGACTTGTATGTTCGGGACATAGTGAGGTTGCACGGGGTCCCAGTGTCGATCGTCTCAGATAGAGATCCATGTTTTACTGCTAAGTTGTAGTAGAGTTTGCAAAGTGTCTTCGGCACTAGGTTGACCTTTAACACGACTTATCATCCTCAGACTAACGGGCAGTCCGAGCGTACTATACAGATCCTTGAGGATATGCTTCGAGGTTGTGTCCTTGACTTTAGTGGGTCATGGGAGAGGCACTTGCCTTTGGTGGAGTTTGCCTACAACAACAGTTTCCAATCGAGTATTGGTATGGCACCGTTTGAGGCCTTGTATGGCCGACTGTGTAGGTCTCTAGTTTGTTGGGCCGAGGTGGGTGATGCACCGTTGTTGGGCCCAGAGTTGGTTCGGGAAACGAAGGAGAAAATTGAGCTTATCCGTAAGAGACTTGTTACAGCCCAGAGTCGTCAAAAGTGTTATGCCAACCGTAGGAGGAGGCCTTTGGTATTTGGGGAGGGTGATCATGTTTTTCTGAAAATATCACCTAGGCAGGGTTTGATGAGGTTTGGGAAGAGGGGAAAGTTGTCCCCTCGATTTGTTGGTCCCTTTGAGATCCTTGAGTAGATTGGGGAGGTTGCGTACCGTTTAGCTTTGCCGCCGCAGTTGTCTAGAGTGCATGACGTGTTTCATGTTAGTATGCTTCGGAAATACGAGCCAGATCAGTCAAACGTATTGGATTGGACTGACTTAGAGGTAGATGAGGATGCCTCGTGTGAGGAGAGACCGGTGCGGGTCTTGGATAGGCAGGACCAAGTCTTGCGAGGCAAGATCATACCCTTGGTAAAGGTTTTGTGAAAACATCACGGGGTAGAGGAAGCCACTTGGGAACATGAGTTGGAGATCCGAGAGAAATATCCAGATCTATTTGTGGATGTTTGAGCATATGTTGGATATTTTGTTGTATTGATAAACTTTAAGAACATTAAATATGTCTTAAGTTATAAAACATTGTATATGTTTCGGTTTATGAAAGTATTATTGAATATGCTTTGAGAATGGAAGTTTAATTTGACATTGTATATGTTAAATGTGCTATATGAATGCAAATATACCTTTAACATTGAATATGTCATGGAATTGTGAGGCATGTATATCGAGACTTGTTGAATTTCGAAGAAATGCATGTTGATAATTCATGTTCTAACATATGTTGTATTTTGTCTCTTGAATAGAGATGTGATGACCGTTAATGGGTCAAGATGTGAAATGTTGATTTGTAATATTGTTGAAAATTGAAATTTGCAATTTTGAAACTTATATCTAATTTCGGGGACGAAATTCTTTAAGGGGGGGAGGTTATAGCGATCCCGGTTTTCCCTCCATTTGGTTGTCGTATTCTGGACTTAGGTTCTATAGTGTTGGTTGATGTATATATCTTGTTTTCATCATTTAATTCTTTGTATGCGAGTTTTGGGATGTATTGGGTAGGTTTGTTACAGGTTAGTAGTGAGTTTAAACCAATAGTTGCTGCCCAGAATTTTGTTTCTTCGCTCGAGCGAGGCTTTTGTCGCTTGAGCGAGCTCTGTGTTTTAGCTCCTTCACTCGAGCCAGGGTTCCTTCGCTCGAGCGTGCGTCTGCGTTTGGTTCTGGACCTGAGAGTTGCATTTCTTGGCTCGAGCGAGCTTTCCTTCGCTCGAGTGAGCGAGGACTATGTTTTGGGTTTCTTCGCTCGAGCGAGCTTTTCTTCGCTCGAGCATGCTTCTGGGTTGCAGACCTGAAGCTTCGATTTGTTGGCACGAGCGAGGTTTTCTACACTTGAGCGAGGTTTCTTTGTATCTAGTCGCTCGAGCGACCACTCCTTCGCTTGAGCGAGCCTCGAATATATCAGTTGGCAGCAGATTCTTCTTCTTCACTTCTTCATCTCCTTTTTCTCTCAAACCCTAGAACGGTTGCCTCTCTCTCTAAACCACCACTTCTCTCTACAAATCCATCTAGTTCTAATGTGTTTCTACCCTAGTCCCTTTGTTAACAGTGTGGAGCTTGGTGTGGGCTACATTTCAATCCGAAAAGTTATGGATTTGGAGCACTTTGAGTTTCACCTCTCTTCTCCTTTGAGCTCCGAAAATTAAGGTAGGGATAACCTGCTTCATTCTATGAGTTTTAACATAAATTTTAGTCATTTTGATTAGATGGTGTTGTTGGGTAATTTTGGTAAAAGTTTGGGTTTGATGTGTAATTTATAAAAGGGGGTTTTCAAATGTTAAACTCCATGTGTATGTTAGACCTTGGAAAATGGGATTATTGTTGTTAAATTAATGAAATTGAACCTTTGGGTCGATAATGGAAAAAGGGAAAAATGCCGTAATTTTGTTGAATAATTAATTTGGGAAAATGTGAAATTGGGTTGGAAATCATGAAATTGGATGGAATTGTAATTGAATGGTGTGGCTGGATTAATTTATCACCCACTTATGAAATTGTTGATTATTTATCTGTTCGATAAATTTATTATCTGTTTAGAGATAATTGCTTTTGGCTATCGGTGGAGGATAGTCTTGATTGTTGTAGACATTGTATGATGATTAGGGAAAACTGAAACTAATCACATTGAATATGTCATTGAATATGACGGGTGGAATAATACAGCAAATGTGTGTATTGATTGATCATTGTATATGATAAGTGTTTAAATACATTTTATATGTATGTTGTTTGAGAGGAGATAGGGGATGTACTCCATGGTTTGAGAGGAGATAGGGGATGGACTCTCAAACCTGTTTGAGAGGAGATAAGGGATGGACTCCACTGATACAGTAAATCTGTGTATCATTTGAAATATGGAAGTGTTGAAGTAAGGAAGTGTTTTAATATGAGTTATATACTCATGTGAATTGTGAAGTATGGAAGTGTTTTAATATGTGTTGTAGTCTCATTGAATTGTTTGGCCAGGTTCTGAGCCATAATTATGAATCGAAACTGTATAAGTGAAGGAAACTGAAATAAAAAATGGATATACTTGATGTTGAATTGAAAAGTGTTGTAAGTTGGTTTATAAGTGTCAACCATACATCAAATACTATTGTTTTAGTTATTTCTAATACTTGGTTTAGTATATCTCTACTGGGCATTGACTCACCCTATATGGGACATCATTTTCAGGTTCAGGTGATATCCCACCTTCAAGGACATAGCTTGGGAGGCTTAGAGACTGAAGATCCCTTTTTGTTGTTTACTTTTTTGTGTATTACATATAAATTCAAGCCGAGGGCTTAATGTGTATGAGTTAGTATTTTTTTGTAATCAAGTGTTGGCTTGGAAAGTTGTAAGCCCGTAGGGCATTTACTTTTGTTGTCAACATGTAATACTTTTGTGATAAATACTCAGACAAATAGATGTACACTTTATTCTCTTGAATAAATTGTCAATTTCTTGTATCAAGAATGTATGAATTATGGGTTTATTTTGAGGGCGTTACAAATTCATTCGGTGAGGGTAGTGTCTCTGTAAGGGGGCCTATGGATAGGAAAGCTGCAAAAGAATTATTTCAGAGAAATCAAGTTCTTGAAGCTGAAGTCTAAAAAATGAGCATATAATTGGAGACATTTAACCAACACCTTGCTGAGAAGGAAAAGAAAAAAGTTTAAAGAGACGAAAAAAAGATTCAAGCATTGCAGGAAATGAAAGAATTTGAGATCAGAAGATAAGAACATGAGATCAAAAAGGAAGAACGTTTGATAATGACTACGAACACTTCTCATTTGGACCCTTAGATGAAAGCGTAGTACACAATGCGAAAAAAATGAGATTTTCTCCAAGTGGTCCGCACATGTCAACAACCCAAACTACTAGTTTCTTGTGCCTCCTGACAAATAATTACGGGAGAATGTATTTTTTAATTTTGCAATGTCATTTATTTTTTAATGTAATTGTTAGTCTTTTTTTGCAATGCCTTTTTTATTTTGTAATGTAATGTAGTGGTCCATTTATTTTTGAGTATTTTTTATGTTCCAAATGTAATTTTTTTTTTTGCAATGTATAATGTTGACTATTTTTTAGTATAATTTCGTAGTGGTATGTTTTTTGGTGGGGTGAATTATGTTTAAATTTTATTTTTTCAATTTTTTTATTTTTTATATTTGTCTAGTGGGGAATAATGTAAATATATAATGTTTTTTTAAAAATAGTTAAAAAGAGCTAACAAAAGAAAAAAAAATTAAAAAACCTATATCCAAATAACACCTACAAACTCGGAGGGAAAGTTGATTGAGATTTGCCAAAATAGCATGTGACTATTAGAGCACCACTGTTATAATTTAGTAAAATAACACAATTTATTACCAAATTATAACAATGACAATGCTATTTTAACAAATACCATTAGAGATGCTCTTAGATCTTGTGGGAATCAATTCCCCTTCTTAAAGTACTTATATATTTCAAAGAAAAAAAAAATAGAGGTCATGTTTGGTTTCATTCTTTGAAATTTTTTTCAAAATGTTTTTCGTTTTGAAAAATAGAAACTAGTTTGATAAAAATAAATATTAATTTTTTTAAAAAAATTTAAAAATTATTTTTGCCCTCCATAAAGATAAAACTATATGCTTTTGATTTTTTTTATTTTTTTCGCAAAACTAATTTTTAACTTTTAAAAAAACTTCTAAAATAAGTTTCTGAAAACCAAATCAAACATGACCAGAAAGTTTGGATTTTTTTTTTTTTTTTTTGGATCTAATATACTTTTGGAAGCAAATGTAGTTGTTCCAGAACAAACATGCATGCTAACATATTTTTAATCTGAAACATTACAAATTCAAATTTTTTATCTAGTCTTATCAATTTAGTCATTTTGGAAGCAAATGTGGTTTGGTTTGGCATCTACTATATAATCCATCCTTTTATCTTTTTATCTTTTTTTCATCACATCACCTCTCTACTTTTCTGCACATCTTTTCGTAAAAAGACAAAAAGTGCACTTTTTTAAGACACCCCAAACCAACCCGTAGTTGTACCACAACAAACATGCATGCTAACATATTTTTAATCTGAAATATTACAAATTCAAAATTTTTATCTAGTCTTATCAATTTATAGTCCACATTCACACACTTATTCAAACTTCACCACACAATCGTGTCATGTGTCAAAATCTGGCACCATTCTTCTAGGTCTGTAGGATTACTGATTTTTAATACAAGAAGCAAAGGGGTTGTAATTAATACAATAAAACATGGCCTCAACTGAAGCACTATGTCAACTTGAAATATATTAGTGTAAGCTACTTATTATTCTCTACCAGTTGATTCTCAAAATTTTCACACTAATGTTCATTAGGAAGTTATAAATTACTTGCAATGTGCCTCTTATTCAACAAAGAGTGATTTGGGGTTCATAGTTGATTTATGTTGGGCTAAATTTTTTGTCAGCAAGAAGTCGTTTCAGGTTTGCAGTTGATTTATGTTTGGGCCAATTTTTTTTTTCTTTTTTTGGTGAGCCCACTACGAGTTAAATTTTAACGATTTAAATTATTTTGTTAGATTATGTGCATAAATTATTTACAAAACCGATTGATCTAATAACAATAATTAAATAATTTCATAACATTTACTTTCAAAAAAAAAAATGATTTATTTTTAAGAGCTATTGCTAGATAGATATTACAAAGTTACTCTTGTGAAAAATTTGAAATGCCACCTTGGTTTATTTGTGGGTACTAGAATGCCACCATATAAAAAAAATATTTTACAACATCAAATTCATTTATACAAGTCAATAATACAACATTCATGCAATGAACTATGTACAATAAATGAAACAAGTTACAATTTAATTATACCATTCCAAATCATAAATATTACAATAATAGCTATCCCAAACAGACTGAGATCCTCTTCATTATATGATCGTGTTAGCAAAAATTATGTTTGCTCCCAATAGACAGGGATTAAACTATAATTCAAACCAAACAATTGAACAAGAATAACCAGGCAACTGTGTAATTGATTCAAATGCCTTGAAAGAATGATAACTTTTATGGAACAATTGACAGTTACAAAGTAAACAAGAAAAAAAAAAAGAAAAAAAAGAGGTAATTTCACTGGTGAAACTACTGAAGTTTACAAAAGTTTACAAAGTGCAGTAATGAACTACTCCTATTTCAAAATAGAAGCTACTCCTAAGTTATGCTAAGTCTAAAACTAGCTTTTTGGTTGTTGTTAATGCCTCATTCTCTCTTCATTTTCTACCCTTATAGCCTTCCTTCTTTCTCTAAACCATGATCCCAAGATCCTTTAAGTCTGCAATTGTTGCTGCATAACTACTGTAACTGCCCCTCACTTCTAAGGACTCAAACTCCGTAAAATCTTCAGTCTTACCTATCAAATGGCTCTCCTTACATGATGCCACGTATCCATTATCACTTTTAGCCTTCTCCTGACAGAGAGATAACCCCATTTCATGCATGATTCCTTTTGCAAGTCGCCTACCAAACCCATGACTTAAACAACTGCTCCATCATTTAGAGCAAGGATCCTCTAGAGTGATTTTTCCCTAAAGTTTCCTAGAGTGCTACATTGTGTGGTTGAGATTTACTGGCTAGTCACATTAATTTTTCTGATGTGACTTGCCAGTAAATCTCAACCACACAATATAGCACTCTAGGAAACTTTAGGGAAATTTCACTCTAGAGGATCCTTGGTGCATCATTTAGGCCACTTAACATATAAAATCAACCCTTTGCGTGACACCTGTCCCTTAATTGATTCAAGGCCTTCACTTGGACCTTTCCACGTGTCATCACCTGATTGACCCACCTGTCGACAAGGATTTTGACAAAAATGTATACAAACAGTGCCACCATTATTTAAGTTAAATAAATGACCATGTCTTTTATCTTAAACAAATCCACCTGTTGGACCCAAAATGGAAAACATTTGGCCCAAACAAAGAAAATCTTTGACTTATACCCAAAACTGGGTCCATCACAAATTATAAAAAGCTAACCTTTTCAACTTCGCTTTACTTCTTTCCTCGAACTTCTTAAATTGCTCTTCTTCTTCTCAAAACCTCTCAACTGAAATCCAACCATTCCAAAACCCTAAGCCATGGCACCCAAGAAATCAAAGCCCAACAGAAAAGCTGACACCAATGATGAACTCCTTCAATTCCCGAACTCCATCAGGGAACAAATCATCCCCTTAAAGCAGGATGTCACTTTACTTCCAAGCACCACCTCTGCCGCTAAAGCAACTCTAGGTCCGACCTTTTTAACTCATTTTCCAGATGAACTCTCCCCCTACTACCATCTCGCAAATGGCTAAAATCTATTCCTAAACCAACCCAATCTCAGTTGGACCAACTGGAATAACAGCAAGAACCCTCTCAGATCCTAGAGATAGCTAGACCCCACTCGGCAAAGCTAGGTTAGACGAATTGAAGCTCATGATGCAGATGCATGGAAACACCAAGGCATTAGTGAGGTAATTCGGCTGTCGACTATAAAATCTGATATGGATAAGTGGCTTGTTGCTGCTGCTACTGCATGTTTTTGGTCTCAATTTTGCAACCCTTTGCTTTTAAGGTTTGGAATGATTGCACCCACCATCCTTGATGTAGCCCACCTAACTAGGCTTTCCATCTTAGGACAACAAATCGATGCTTTATTAAAACCCTCAAAGGTGACCTTCACCTTGAACACTGACATGAACTATCCTGAATTCACCAAAAATATAAAGGCAAACAAGGCAGAGGACTGCCTTTTACCTAGTCTGGCTCTGCTAATTTCTCTTCTATGTCCCTGTCTATAAAGTTACCAAGGAATACTTTTCCTTGGCCTTGTGCATTTAGGATGGCCCAGCCATAACCTTTGCACCTTATCTCTTGGCCACACTTTACAAGGGCCTATGTTTCTTTGTTCAAAAGAGAATTTTTGCTAACTGTGGTAGGCTATTTTGGCTCTTTCAGGTCTGGTTGTATGCCTATTTTCTTGAGGTATAACCTTCAAAACCCAACACCATGAGACCAATCTACCACTCTTATACATAACACTTTTCTCATCTTTGTTAGCAAACCTTCCCTCAACTTTTCCAATTATCTTACCATTTTTTCCAATTTTCCCTTTGCAAGACTTCTTATTCTCCTTAGACCATTTCAAGACTATCGATTCGCATCCTCCAAACTAGAATACCTTTCCACAGATCCTTCTGACTTAACCAATGACCAAATCCAATCACAAGCTAAAACCTAGAAATATATCCTGACCTGTAGACACATCCGAGTTGGTTGCTCTATTCCTTTACCAAGATGTCCAGCTCTAGTTTTGAAACTTACTGTCCCAACCAATGGTCCAGAAAATTTGGACTTTCTCAATGCATACTATATCCTTACGTTCACCCAATCTTTCATGAGGAAATTGGATCCATAGCCAGCATTGAGTAATCCTCCCTAGCCAAATCCATCTTATTGAAAAATGAAAACCTCTTCAAGGCCTTCAGTACTTTCTTCGTTAAACCTGTTTCTAGTTTCACTACAAGTTTTGACCATTGGTGGAACCTTATAGTTGCTATCATTTTTTCCAAGCCTCTTAAGACTTGCCTTAAAGACACCTCTGTTGACAACCAAGGCACTGACCCACCATCTCCCAACCTCAAGGCTACAGGTAACATTTTAAACATCCACTTCAACATATCCCATAACATTACATGGTCCATTCATTACTAACTTCTTTAAACTCTTGCAGCCAACCCTATTCCCATAGAACATGCTGTTGAGCCCCTAATCAGGGATCAACATAAAGGCAAAGCCCCAATGGACCCAACTATCAATCCTGAGGTCATTTCTCCTGCCCGCAAATTGATGGGAGACTCCATCACAGCCCTTCAAACACAAGCAAAAAGGGCACAGATGGTGACAAGGACCAGCAGATATCCTACCCATAAAAAAGAAACAAGAACCAAGAAAAGACAAGAGCCCTCTGCTGCCTCTTTACCTGAAGCAAATCTCAATGAGTGGGATATTCCATTCAGTCGAATACTTCGCTAAGCAACTTAAAACCCCCCAGACCAACTCTATCAAGTGCTTTTCCTTGTTATCTATTTATTGTGTTTTTTCTTCCCATCTGTGCTTATTATCATTTTTTCTTGTGCAAAGAAAAAAGAGAAGGGTACTCATCTCCACCACTGCTGATGATGAAGAAACCCTTACCAACTCTCCTAAAACCACCAATCAAGCTCACATTCCTCTATCTAGCAATGAGCCCAACAAACAAACATCAAATCAACCCATTCCACCCGCTCATTCCAAACCACCCCATATTGATTTCAATGATGTTACCTTTGGGGTCTTTCCAGTGAAGGCACTTAATCTAGGTGAGACTATACCCATAAAATTTCCTTCAATGTTCTCTCCTCATCCATCAATATCTGACTCCACCAATTCTCAAGCCTCCATCATACAACAGGAGAGGATTGACTTTGACCCATCAATAAATGGTCAATCACCTCCTCCTAGTCCACAATCTTCTCTAAAGGACCAAATAACTGAGTCTCCTCTACCCGAACTTCAAACCACTCATGGTACGTATAAGTTAAACTGCTATCATGCATATTTTCCTTACCTTATTCCATTAACCTTTTCCTAATTATTACAGGGACAAAAACACTTATTGAACCAACCTTATCAGCTAAGCCCATTCTTTCTAATGAGCCAGCTATCAGCAAACAAAGATGTTAGAGACATCACCAACTCCTCTATGCACGAATCCCTCACTCCAGCCAATCTTGAACAAGCTCAGACTTCAACAACTGAGCAAATCCTACCCTTAGAACTCATAACTCCACTAGCACCTACTCCACCTCCTACTGATGGACATGTAACATTTCTCTCATACCTCTTTCACCTCTTAACATTCACTAAGTTCTCACCTAGCTTATTACTGTCGACAGGCCACCATCACAACTCAGGACATATGGGATGAAATTGTTGCCCTTCAACAAAAATTAGAACACATATCACCTCTTCCCCAAAGGCTTCACCATTTCTAATATAAGGCCTAACAAGTCTTGACCATCTTCATAAACCTGATCAACACTCCTCTTGAAGAAATAGCCCTTAACCAACCCAATGAAGCCTTGGCCTCTCTTACTATTGTCCAAAACCTTTTCCCCAATCCTTTCAACCCCATTCAATTAAAATAGTTGGCCATAATCATTAATAGATGGCCAACCCTCTTAGAAATGGTTCAAACCCACTCTAAGGAGATTCAATCTAAGAAAAACTTCTTTGCCAAAGCCCAAACCATATCCTCCTCCCTCAAATTCACTCATCAAACCTCCTCAACTATCTCTGAGCAAGATAAAATACTAGAACTTGAGGAATCAAGGCTTATGGAAGAACTGGCCACTATCAGATAAAGAAGGCTTCTACTACAATAACAAAAGGCCCAACTTGGCCGAGGAGCAAGGACCATACTCTCATGAATTGGAAGTGGCCCCTCTTCCATCCAAGCCATCAAAGTAGAACTTGACCAGGCCCAGACCATGCTTGCAAATGCCCATTCAAATTGGGGCATTCTTGACATCATTTTCTCTAAGACTTAAATGTGTGTGTGTATTTTTTTATTTTTCCTTACTTCACCTTTTGTTTCTACTTTGTAAGTAGACACATTCTTGTACAAATTTCTTGAATACTTCGATAAATATCAACATTTTACCTTGCATGGGTTGCTTTGTTATTTCCCTTTAAAATTTTCCCACATGTTGGATAATATTTTTTTAAGTATTTTTTATTTATATTCCTTCTATGTGGCTGCCCTTCCAAAGATTCTAGTTGATAAGCATCTCCTTTAAGGACCTTATGGATCTTAAAAGGACTTTTCTAATTTGGTGACCATTTGCCAAACTTATGGTCTTTTGTCCCTAATGGAAAAATAGTTTTCCACGCTAAGTCACCTTCTTGAAAATGTTTCAACTTAACTTTCTTATTACAAACCCTTTCAATTTTCTTCTTCTAAGCCATCATACAATCAAAAGCATCAACCTTTTTACCCTCTACATCCTGTAGTTCCATAAACATAGCCTCACTATACTCATTAACAAGAATATCATGATGCTTAGCTACCCTAGTGTACCTTACTGTCACCTCTAAGGGTAAAACTGCAGCATAACCATAAACCAATTAATAAGGGGATGTTTGAGTGCTATCCCTCTTTGAATTCCTATAGGCCCACAATATCTCAGATAACAACTCATGCCAATCCTTTGGATTGTCCTGAGTACTTTACTCAATGTGGCCTTAATTGTTTTATTTGATGACTCTGCTTGCCCATTTGCTTGGACATAATATGGAGATGAGTTAAGCATCTAAATGCCATACACTCTAGCAAATTCAATAACTTCATCACCATTAAACATTGTCCCTTGATCGATAGTGATTGTTTGTGGCAAACCAAACCTATACACTATATGCTTCTTTATAAAATCAATCACATGAGACTGATTCACCACCTTTAATGGAACTACTTCTTCCCACTTAATAAAATAATCAGTGGCCACTAATATGAATGCTTGCTATTTTGATGATGGAAAAAATATTTGTCCAATCAAATCCATTGCTTAACCTCTAAATGGCCAAGGTTTAACAATTGCATGCAAGCCTCTAGTTGACGTTTTTTGCACACTACCATATTTTTGGCATTGCTAACATCATTTTGCATAACTAATACAATCTTTCCTTATAGAGGGCCAAAAATACCCATGTCTCTTAATCAACCATATCATATTCTCACTAGCTTGATGAACACCACAAAAGCCCTCATGAACTTCTACCATGACTTGCATTTGTTCCAACCCCCTGTAGACACCCCATTTTTTACCAACCTTAAGACTCAGACGTCATTGATTGAGCACTCAATGATTGCACATGTTTGTGCTCGCTTTGAGTTTCCAGAGGCTTTGGCTGAGCGCCTTGTCTCGGGACCTCTTAACTTCCTCCTCTTGGCCTGGTTTTTGGACCATGCCTTGCTATCTTTGCCTAGAGGGAGACAGAGGCCTGTAGGCCACTTTTTGTAGCTGTAGACTACTTTTCCCTCTCGTAAGCCACTTTTTGTACCCGTAAACTAGTTTTCGGGGTTTCTGGCTGAGTGCCTTGCCTTGCGGACTCTTGTCTTCTTTCCTTTTTGGTTTGTTTTTGAACCAAACCTTGTTATTCTTTGCCTGGAGGGTGGAACAGAGTTGTAGACCAGTTTCTCCCCCTGTAGACCACTTTTCTTCCCTACCAGCCACTTTTGGTGGTCGGCCAACTAGGGTGGGTGGTCTGTGGACCACCTAAGGTGGTCGGCAGCCTACCACCACCTTCTACTCTCTGTGCAAACCTTCCCTCTCCCTTGCCGACCAGTTTTATTCCCTGTAGACCACTTTTTGTGGTCAGTCGACTAGTGAGAGTGGTCGGTCGACCACTTTAACTGGTCGGCGGCCTTCCTACATTTTTTGCAGATATTTTTCTTGCCAGCTGTGCCAACTATTGGGCACAGAAGGCATCCTCCATACACGTGTATGAAGGGATTGCTTCAAGCCTCTAGCTTGTCAAACAAGCTTGAGGCATGAAATTCTATATAAGGGAGCCTCCTCTCTCTTACTTTAGGTTCAGAAATTTTTCTTAGGGCTATACATATCTATCTCTATCTTGATTTCTCCCTCTCTCTCTATATTTGTTCCATTTTGTGCCTTAAAGTGAATTTTATTAACACTTTTGTACTAAACACCTAGTGAAACACCTTCACTCTTGAGCTGAGATTCTTGGAGGTTTGTTTGAAGCTCAAAAGCTTGGCTTTGCCTCAGAAGTGGCTGTTCTTGCTGTGGTTCTTCAAGGGTAAGCACATACCCCCTTTTAGGCTTGTTTTTGTATTAAGTTTAGGCCACCTTTGCATGCTTCTTTTGGCTTAACTTTAAACTGCAAAAAGCTTCCTTTTCAAGTGCTTAAAGTGTTTGTTTGAGGCCTCATTAGTGTTGGGGGTGGTTTACCCCCTTTTGTGCCTTATTTTGCCTTGATTTGAGCTATCCTTTTCGGCCTTTGAGGTCACCTTTGTTTGGTCTTTTCACCATTGAATTCTAGAGGAATTTCAGTGGTGAAAAGTGTGTTTTGGGACCCAAAATAGGTGGGGGTGGTCCCTTCCTGTTGTAACTTGTTTGCATGTGTTATTGGCTTATCAAGTTAGCATGTTTTTCTACATTCTTGGGGCCCTATCTTAGCATGTTTCAGGCCTTGTTTTGCCATGATATAGCTCTTTTTGGGGTTGGTTTGGTTACCTCTCGTATGCTCCTTGCACTTGTAGTGCAATTCCACTCACTAGCCTAGCATGCTTACTACTTTAGCCTATGGTTCTAACTTGTTTTGGCTCTATTTCAGCATGCTTTTTGCCATGATTTCACATGCTTTAGGTCTGGTTTATGTGGTCTTGATCATGTATGCTTTGCTTTGTATAGCCATGGTGTAAAGCCCCTCCACTATCTTTGTGTTTTGAGTCTACTAGCATGCATTGCTTGGGCTATTTGCATGATTTAGCATCATTTGATATATAATTTCAGAGCATGTTTCACTGTCATACCCTCGTGTGTATCACTCTTTCAATGCTTTGGAGGGTTGTGCTTTATGCCTTAATCATGAGCCAATTGGCATGCATGCTTGCCTAAGCTTTTTGGGCTACCATCTCAGTGTGTTTTTGGTCTTATTTTGCCATGATACAACTCCATTTTTGGTTCATTAGAGCATCCCTCTTTTGCTTCTTACACTTGTAGTGTAATCATGCTCATTGGCCTTGCATGCGTCATGTTTTATGCCTCCCATTCTAACATATGTTGGCTATGTTCAAGCATGTTTTTGGCCTTGATTTGGCATGCCTCAACTCTGTTTTGAGTGGTTCGGGTCAGATGGGATTTGTTTTGCATGGTTGTAGTGCAATAGCCTTGACTAGCCTAATGATTCAAGGTCCTTGGGATGCTATGCATGTGTTGTTTGGATGATTTGGCATCATTTCATACATGATTCCAGTGCATATAGTGTAGCTACACTCTCACATTTGTCACTTCTTTACTATGTTTGAGAGTTGTGCTTCTATACTTTGTTCATAGGTTAATGCGTGAATATCATTTTCTTGTTTTTCATGCTATCATTTCGAAGCATTTTGGCCACTGTTTTGGCATGCATGAGGGCAGGTTAGGGCTGGTTTGGTCCATTTGGGCATTGCATTACATAGCCCTTTTTCTCGTGTCCTTCACTAGTTTCAATGCTTAAGGACTCTAACTTGCCATGCTCATGTTGTTTGCATGTTGTTGCATTGCATTGTGTTTGGATCGAGCGTTAATCCAAAAACGAGGAACGAGGGGCGTTTCATACTTGAAGTGATGAAATGCGCCTCATTTCTCGGTTACCGACCCTCTTGATCAAGCATGATGGAGGTGGAGGCCCTTATGTGTTATTTGTGCATTCATTGACATTGACTTGTGCAAACTTGGCTTTTCGGCCATCGTGCATTGCGATGCTCGGTTGGTGGCCCGAGAGTCGAGTACCGCAATCTCTTGAGCTTGAGAAATGATAGGGAGGGTGGTTGTGCACACATATCCTGCAAATATACTGCTATGCCCCTTGTTGTTCTCAGTTGCAGCAAAATTGGAGTTTGGCAGATTTTCTAGTCGGCAGACTAGTAAAGGTGGTCGACTGACCACTTTTTCTGGTCTACAATCAATTTTTCTAGCCTACAGTTGGTCTACAGCCCCCTTTTCTGGTCAGCAGCCCACCAGGAAGTCTCCATGTTGGAGCAGAAGCAATCTGGAAGTTTGTGCAGTGTTCTAAGATCAAATCAAATACAAACAGAGGCAATGCTAGGCATGGTAATGGATTTTTGAGTGAGGCAATCGAGCATGCATGTATTCCTCGCCCCGAGGACCTCTTTTAACTTCTTTCCTTAGCTGCTTTACTTAGTTAGCTAATTCGTCGGTTTTGTACTCAATTAGTTAATGTGCTTAATTAATTAATTTGTTTTGTAATAATTAGTTAACTAGGAATAGTTAATTAGTTTTGTGTTGTGTAATAATTAGTCTAATTAGATTATTAGATTAGTTAGCTAGCTTAGCTTAGATGTAGCTTAGCTTATTTATTCGGACCCTCCATCGAAAGGGCAAATGTTGTAATAAGTGTGCGTGTGTGTGTGCATGTCTTCCAACCCCCATTTCTTTCTCCCTTTTACTCATCAGCTTTTGATGGTTAGTTTAGGGCATATTTCGATTAACATACTTATGCTTTGCATGCGTGCATCATTCATTCGTATTACATGCATCGGGCTCGGTGCATCATTCAAACCGCATTGTATTTCAATACACTTTACTTGAATACGTGTTTAACAGCATGTTATCAAGTGTTGCATTCATATGCCATTCTAGATAGCCAAGCCTATTTTAGTTGCATTTTTGCATGTGTTGCATTAGACATTGTTGACATAGCTAGGATCATGCATTGATTACTAACTAGCTTCTGTTTTGGCTTGGAGTACACTGTGAGTGTTTATGCTTTAGCATCCTTGCATGCGTGTAAGTGACTGCCATGTTTAGCATGCTTGCCATGAGGCTAACTGCTTAAGTGATTAACTGCATGAATGCCTGTAGATGAAGGCTTCATTGCTTGAATTAGAACAATTCATCAAAATGTGAGTTTTAAGCTCACTTGGAGTGGCAAATCATCATGTTTTAAGCCCACCTTGTTTGGTGGCAAATCCGCACTTTAGCCTACTTGCGAGTAGCATCTTCAAACCACTTTTGAAAAACAAACATGAGATATTTTGTTTCAAATCGAGTGATTTAGTCTATATTTGTATGTTGTGCGCATCACGTAGTAAGCTAGCTAATAAACCGAAATAAGAACACATGTGTTTTCAAAATAGCATATCATGATTAGTAGAGGCCGATCCTTTGATCAGGCGAGCGGAGGGTGCTCATTTCATGACCTTTCCCCTTCGTACCCAAGTTCCCGAGCTGAGGCAACTTTGGTGATGACGGACACGTGGCCTTAGGCACGAATCAGGGTTTCCTAAATTTTTTCAAAACCAAAATATTTATGTGGCGAATCTGAAATCTGGCAAAGCAGTCCATGTTTGGCGCTTTTTGATTAAAATCGATTTTCCAAAACGATTTGTCAGATTTGGACTCTTTGGTTATTTATCAGTCTTACATTGTACTTTGTGAGATTAGATTCAGAACTGTGACAGGAGTCTGAACTGTAGTAGCTATGAACCCAATTCGCGCCCTCGCGCGCAGAGCGGTGTTCAGGCGGTCTGCACCCCCCAATATATAACAACACCAATCCATCTTGGGTCTTTCTAAACAAATCAGTCGCCAAAATGACATAGTTCATGGCCTGATATTTTGTTTTTCTACCCTCTTTTGTCTCTGGATTCCTAAAATATTTAATCAAAGATGATCTCTAACCATCTTCTGATATATCTAAGGCTAAAATTGACAAACTTTGTGGCTATTGACACTTAGCACATATCTAAGGCTAAAATTGACAAACTTTGTGGCTATTGACACTTAGCACAATACATTGCCTTTTTTTGAATTCTAACTATCCTTTCCTAAAAAGCCCCCCTGGAATTTTTAAACCAGATGTTGGCTGAGCCATTTTGTTGGCTTCTTTGTTTTCAAGGCTAAACATGTGTTCAAATTCTTCTGTCTCAAAGCCTTTAAACAGCTATAGTACCTGGTCTAGCCAAGTATTGCACTATTGCACTTATACTGGCCTATAACCTTATCATTAGTTGTGAATCCCAAACACCCTCAAGTGTGGGATTCTTAGACTCCTTGCTAACTCCAAGCCAATAATCAAAGCTTCATATTCTGCTGAATTATTTGACAATACTTGAGATTCATCCCACTTATAAGACGATTGGAACACCTACCTTTGGGGTGACACCAATGCTTGGCCTTTCACAACTTTTTGAGGTACATATTTGAAGCAATACTCAATCAAAGCAAGCATCTACTTCCCCTATCTCTCCCTCAAAACTGGCCTAAACAACATATATTTATCACATCAGTTTGAGCAATCACATTTACTTCTGAAGGCAACATATAATGCCTTAGCTTGATTGTTGCAAAATATGAGGCCAAACACAACTTCTCCACATAACTGTAACTGGTTTCTGCTTCAATCAACTTTCTGCTTAGGTAACACACAATCTGTTCACAACCTTCCTCATTGTCCTACGCCAATAAACACCCAATTGATTGTTTGCATGTTGAAATATACAACTGTAACGACCCCGAACTGCTTATCATAAATTATTTTTATTTAATTATGGGTTAATGTGCTTTAATTTAATAAGATCTGTTTGAATTGAGAAATTATCTATTGAGTTACGACCTTGAAACTGAAATTGCTGACCTACATGGGTTTAGAAACCAAAATTGAATACATGGACATGCTAGCAGGAATTTTTAGAGCCAATTGGGAAAGTTAATTGAAAATCTAATTTGTCTGATTCGTTAAGGTATGTTTGGGTAGTTAACCTTGCACTGTAAATTGAAGGTCTTAGAGGCTTCACAAACCAGAATGGAGTACATAATCATGATTAGTATAATTTTTAGAGTCATATATAAAGTTTAATTGAAAAGTAATTTCGTCTGATTCGCTAAGTCAAGTTTGGTTGGCCACATAAATGTATAGACTTGTTTATACATAGTTTTGGAGCGTTATTTGTTTTGGAGACTCAACCAAACATTAAAAACACCTCTTGGAAAAGAGAGAGAAGAGGAGAAGAGAGAGAGAAGGAGAGAGCTCACTTTAAAGCTTGTGGATTTGAGAATTGGAAGGGGAAATCAAGAAGATAGCTCAAAGTAAGTTTTGCATATCCTAAATCTTTTTTTAATTGGTTAGAATCAAACCTTAAAATGAAGTTTTCTACATGTATGGGAATTAGGGTTTTGGGTTATGATCTCAACTTAACCAATTTCATGGAATTGAAGAGGAAGTCATTGGATTTAGCTAATCTAAGGATTGATTCTTGTATGTTGGGTTGTTTTGAGTTAGGGTGTGGATCACTTCCTTTTCACCCTTGTTTTGGCATGTTTTATACTCATACATATATGTATGCATATGTTTGTACATATTAAGATGAAGAAGATGAAGGAATTATGGAAATTAGAATTTGTAACTTTCAAGTAAAATGAGTTATGACCCATTTGAGTATAAATTTCATGTTTACCATAATTATATGTTATATTATGGTAGAGAAATTGTTGAGTCAAGCCTTGAAGATGCCTTGAAAAAGGCTTGAATTTATTACAGCTTCGGACTGCCAAACAGGGTACATGACCGCACGTGCGGGGCCCTTGGCCGCACGTGCGGGGCTCACAGCCGCACGTGCAGAAAACGGGAGAGTGTAGACACCCCATTTTTGACCGTCCTCAAGACTTGGATGTCACCGCTTGAACACCCGGTGATCATCCTTGTTTGTGTTCGTCTTGAGTTCCCGGAGGTCTCGGATGCGTGCCTTGCCTCAGGATCCCTCGACTTGACTGTTTTGTGTTTGGTTTTGCACCAAACACTTGTGTTTTGCCTTGGAGGGGCAGAGAATGGCTTGTGGGCCATCCCCACACATCACCGGCCATGGCTTGAGGCCACCGGCTGTGTTTTGCTTCCATCGGCCAAATGTTTGGCCGACCGGCATTATAGATGGCCGGCCGGCTATCTTTTTTAGGTCAATTGTATTTTTGGCCGGCCGACTACTGTGCATCTGCTTTTGCAGATATTTTTGTGCAGCTGGTATACACTTTCACCCCCTCCATACACGTGCATGGAGGGATTGCCCTCTTGTTAGCTTCCTTTGGAAGCTTTACAAGACCATTTGTCTACAAAAAGAGAGGCTCTTCTCTCTTGTTGTTGGTTGGACAGGTTAGACAAGTTAGGCATTATTTTTCAGAGCTTTGAGTTATAGGGTTAGGGTTTGTATATATCCTATCTCTATATCTCTCTTTCTTGGTGTATTTGTGTGTGTTTTAGGCCTTAGTATTGCACACAAACACCCACTACTACACCATTCTCTTGGAACTGAGGTTCTAGAGGGTTATTTTTGAAGTTTTGAAGCTGGTTTGGACCTAAGGAGACTGCTAGTCCACCATTTGTGAAGAGGGTCTACAAGGGTAAGAAACTTGTCCATTTTCTCCCCTTTTTTTGCATAGCTTATTTACCTATCTTGCATCTGTTTTTGAGCTTAGTGTATAACATATAAAAGTTGTGTTTTTACTTGCTCTAAGTAGTTTCTTAAGGGTGTTTCAAGCTTTGGGGTTGTTTGACCCCTCTTAAGCCTTGAAAGGTTCCATTTTGTGCCATTTTGGTTGAGCTCCGGGACCATTGTGTTTGGGCCTCCTCACCACTGAAATCTTGATGGATTTCAGAGGTGAGGATGGTGCCTTGAGGTCCCAAGAAGGAGAGGGCCACCCCCTCTCCTTGTTGTCCTTGAAAAGGGCCATTTTTAGCCTCTTGAGGGAGCATATAGTTTGAATATGTATTGACCATGCCTTGACTGATTTTTAGGCTCATTATGTCATAATATAGCATTGCTGTATGTTGGTTTTGGTACATCATGCTTGTCTAGCATACATACCTTGTAATGCCATGATTTCCCTCAATACATGCATAGCATTCAGACTACCATGCTTTTGTGTTTTGCCCAAGCTTTGTGAAGCTTATATGCATATTTAAATGTGCTAAGGGACTGTTTTAAGTCATTTGAGTCATCCATGCCTTGCTTTGTATAGCTACCATGTAATCCCTCTTGTATGCCTTAAGCTTTGGCCCTTCTAGCATGCCATCCTTGCTTTGTTTCAGTGGTTTGGAACCACATGACATATCATTTTAGACCTCATGATGTGCCCATATTCTTGCATTTCATCCCCCTTCAATGTGTTTAAAGGTTGTTGCCTTATGCCCCTTGTTTAGGCCTTGGAGTATGCTTGCATTTTTAGACCACTTAGATGCCATCTAAGTACATCCTTAGCTTTGTTTAGGTCTGCATTAGACCTATTTTAAGCTAAGGATGTACTTAAATGGCATCTAAGTGGTCTAAAAATACAAGCATACTCCAAGGCCTAAACAAGGGGCAAAAGGCAACAACCTTTAAACACATAAAAGGGGGATCAAATGCAAGCACATGGGCACATGTGGGTTTTGAGGCTCATTTTAGCATGTCACATCTCTGTTTTCAGTCACTTAATTCATGCCATGTGTGGTTGCACTAAGTGTAGTTCAATGCTTCTTTGGTGAGCCTTAGGCTTTAGATCATTTGTTGTATGCTATGCTTACCTTGTTTGCTTGTTTTGGCACCATCATTAACATGATTTTCAGAGCTTACATTGCATGCCATATGCCCATGTTGTTCCTCTTTTAAGTGTGCTTAAAATTTGTCTCTATGTGCCTAAGTGTTGGACCTTACATGCATGCCTATTTGTATGTGTTTTGGCTTCCATTCTTGAGCATGTTAGCCATTGTTTTGGGCCTAGTTGAGAGCTGCCTAATTCAGTTTAAGTCCATCTTTTGCATGCTATTAAAATGCTGTTGCATTAATCCATGTTTGCATGTTTTGGTTGCATGTGTTGCATGCTTAAAATCACTTGCATTGGGTATGCATCTTCTTGGTCAAGTTGTTAGCATATTTGTGTGACTTGCATGTTTGCATGGTTGAGTTGCACATTGCATACTTGATTAGCTTGCATGGATTGCATGCCTAGTGAGCATTGTGCATTGCATCTCCATGTTACACACTTAGGCTCACATGCTTAGGTTGCATTGTACTAGCATGCATGCTTGGCCTCTTGAATTGCTTGTGATAGAGGTTGAGTTCAATTTGTTTGTTTATGTGCATTGCATGACATTTGAAATGAAAATGCAAAACTTGGTCGCTTGGGCCATCACGCATTAAAATGCGCGATTGGTGGTCCGAGAACCAAGGGCCGTATCCCTTTGAGTCACAAACATGATAAGGGATGTGCCGGTGCACACATTCGCTTGAATTGCATTGCCATGCAAAGCTTTGCCCTCTGCTGCTGTCAAACAGGTCCTGCACGAATTTTCGGCCGATCGACTACACAGAGTGCCGACCAGCCATCTATCGGTGGTCGATGGATTCATATTTAGCCGGTGACCACCAAATCATAGCCGATGATGATCCCCTTTGGCCGGTGGCATTCCCCAGCGTCCAGTGAGAACATCCTGAGACTTTGGCAGTTTTCAGAGGAGTATAGTAGGGAAAACAGAGGCAACTTGCGCATGGCAGTGGACTTCCGAGCAAGACCGAGCATGCATTGCATTGGGCTCTTTTCCCGAGGCTGTTTATCGCTTTCTTAGATTAGTTGATTTGCTTAACTAATTTAGTTGGTCTGTAATAATTAATTAGCTAGGATAGTTGGTTTGTTATTCGGGCTGTATTATTCTTTCGGACCCTCCGAGCGAGGGCAATTGTGTAATAAGTGTGGGTGTGTGTGTGCATGTCTTCCAACCCCCGCTTCTTGCTCCCTTTTACTTACCTGCTTTGATGGTTAGTATTAGGACATGTTTACTTTAGCATACCTTATGCTATGCATGCGTGCATTCATACATTTGTCTTGCATGCATCGGGCTCGGCACATCATGCTAACTGCATCGTATTGCAAATCTAACTTGAATACATGCTACTTGCCGCACTTTACATGCCATTTTAGGATTAGCCGAGCCTATCCTAATTTCATTCTGTATGCGTTGCATTAGCCACTTTAACATGAACTAGGATCACGCATGTTTGCTAACTAGTTTATTGTTTTGGCATGGAGTACATTGTAAGTATTTATGCTTTAGCATCTTACATGCGTGTGAATGTTAACATAATTGCACGATTACCATGAGGCTAGATGCTTATGTGATATAACTGCTTGAATGCCTGTGGATGAAGGTCGAATTGCTTAAGTTGGGATGATGCATTAAAACTGTGAGTTTTAAGCCCACTAGATAGTGGCAAAACCATCTTTTCTAAAAACCCACTCGAGGGTGGCAAAACTTGTATTTTAGCCTACTTGCGAGTAGCAAACCATTTTTCAAAACAAACGTGCTATGTTTTATTCCAATTTAGGCAATTTGGTCTATACTTATTTGCTGTGCGTATAACATAGTAATTCAAAGCTTATAACCGGAATAAGAACACATAACGTTTTCGAAAACGGATATCATGGTTAGTAGAGGCCGATCTTCGGATCGGGCGAGAGGGGGTGCTCATAGCTGACCTTCTCCAATCATACCCAAGCTCTCGAGCCGAGGCAACTTTGGTGATGACGGACACGTGGCCTTTTGCACCGAGTCAGGGTTTCCTAAATCCCCCCATAAAAAAAATATTTAGGTGGCGACTCTGTATCTGGCAAAGCAGTCCATGATTGGCACTTCTTTTCTAAAAATCTGTTTTCTCAAAACGATTTGCCGGATTTTGGACTCTTTGGTTCAGATTAAGAACCGTGACACAAATTGAGTCCGAACTGTAGCACGAAAGCCACACGCGGGTGCGTCTACAGTTTCTGGCGACTCCGCTGGGGAGTTAGAGAGCTTGACTCAAACTCGTGATATCCTGTTTCGATTCCATTTATGTGTCTCTTTGCATTGCATGTGCATTGGTGCGCCTAAGACACCGTGTTTGCCATCTGCCATTCCTGAACGGTTTGCCGGAGGCTTGACTTTGTCAAAGCATGCCATAAGGCTGACTGGTTGTGGGCTCTGACAGTATGGGAACACAAACCCCAGTTTTACCG
>NW_021026217.1:279986-291117 GCF_004153795.1 Camellia sinensis | reverse complement strand
AGAATAGCTAGTGTTCCCCCTTGCTGAGGCAGGACTTATGATGACGCAGAATTCAGAAGAGATTGTGGTTATGACAGCTACGCTAGATCAAGGGATCACCCTGCTGGATGAAACCAATGTTGACGTATCGCATCCGCCCAGGTCGCCTGTCGCGCACCCGGTCTGGACCCCCCAGTTGTATCAGGCTCGTGAGCCCACTACATTCGAGTTGATGGGAATGATAGACGACCTCCAGAGATCTGTGGCCGATCTGGCCTATGGAATGTCGGCTTCGCCACCAGCGGCACCGTATGCCGGGAATTTCATACCACAGGAGCCCCCGCTACTGGGGCGGATTGTGATCGAGCTCAGCCAACCAGAGGTTGCCTCCGGCTACAGCAACGACGTGTCAGCAACAACCGGGTTTCGCTCTGATGTAGTAACCCAAACCCCCGGTCAGGCTGAGGCCAGGGGTAAGGATAAGATGAAGGCAAACACTAATCCCATTGAACAACTGCTGCGGGCAGTCGAGGCTTTGAAAGCCGGGGGGATGAACAAGCAACAGATATCCGCAGTTGTGGCAAAAACTGTGGAGGATGCTTCCCCCACTCCACCTGAGTGTAGTTCAAGTCAGTCAGAAAATTAGGATAGGCCCCGTCATACCAGAACAGTTCCTCCTATTCCCAACCCTGCACCTGGGAAAGATCAGAAAACCAAGGCAGTGCCCGCCGACCTTTTTGCTAGTGCGTCTAGTAAGAATACTCAGACATCAAAGTACCTGCCCCGAGGGCGCAGGATCTTTCATGCTCTCTACATGCCTCTGTCTAAGGCACTTCAGATTCTTGCGAAAAGGGGGCACCTCAAAGCCCTTGAACCTCAGCCTCTCCTGAAGAGTCTCCCTCTCACGCATGATGCTGCTTTGTACTGCGCGTACCACCAACAGACCGGTCACGCCACCGACAACTGTTTCCGCCTTTGCCATGAAGTGCAGGATCTGATCGATAATGAGGTCATTCTTCCACCTACCTCGATGAAGTCTATTACCACCGAGTTGTTGGACTTTGAGGATACTGCGAGTATATGATCAGGGGTTGGACCACCTGCGGGCGGCGCTCGGTGTATTTCAGATGTGGCGTCTGGCACGCACTTTTTTAGCATTTGTAAATGCAGTTTTGTAGCTTCTGGCTTGGGTTTTGAGTCAGTTCTCTGTTTTGTTTTCGAGTTTGCCTCTTTGCTTTGAGTCAGTCTTTTTGTTTTTGGGTCTGTCTTGTGGTATCGAGTCAGTCCCGTTGTATAGGATGTCAGGTGATTCTAGGGTTGTTGCCTCGAACACCGTTTTGGTTTTGGAAATACCCTTTTGTTTTGAGTCTGTCTCTGTTGTGGAGCCAGTTACAATCAGGGAATTTGAATGGAGCAGCTGCGGCTATCATGTTTCCATGCTTATTGCTAATTTTGAGCTAGTTGTATCAAAGGATTTGAATCGAATGGCCATGCATTCCACCTGTTCTCTTGTGCCCTGAAAATCATTGCATTGACCTATGTTTTTCAAAACCTCTTTAACACTGCGGTAAAAACAAAGAGGAAGGAATTCCTCGAGTTTTGCAAAACTTTGATCAATTTGAGAGAGGCATGCTAAGCCTTTAGTGAATGAAACCATGCTTGTTAGCGTGAGTACTGAGAAGGACCCTGGCTTGATCCAAGATTGGTTCCACACTATCTTCGGTGCGAGCGATTTGTCGCTTTGTTAAAAACTTTCAAAAACAAATGTTTTGTGCAGCCCTGTGAAGACCTATGTGGAATCGCTCTTGAGATTGTGCAGCCTAGGATCGCTCTCAGCCTCAAGATTCAACCCGTTCATTTTCGAACCTTGAACCCATTCAGAACGTTCAACGGTCAACCGCCATGTAAGGTCTGTGTGGCTAGATTAGAAGCAGCCTTCGAACAAGAGGCACCAAAATCAGATTAAGAAGATCAGATCTCACCAGAAGAAGCGTGTGAAGCAACCGTGATGGATCCTTCTGCAAATCAACACAACAGCCATTCTCCTGGATTCAGATGATTTCGGGATCTCAAAACCATTTGGCATGGACTTGTTACACTTTTACCCTTTGAGAGGCTCGCTGGGTCGAAAACCCGGAAGGGCGACCCAGGCAAAAGTTAGAGCAAGAGAAAAATACAAAAAGAAAAGAGAAAAATAGAAAAAAAAAGAGAAAAAAAGAAAAGAAAAGAATCGAAAAAGGAAAGAAGAACAAAGCTCGCAAGGTCGAAAACCCGCAACGGGCGCCTTTGCAAAAGTTAGAGCCTAAAAAGTGAAGGTTAAAATACCTGAGTGTACCTTAATCGGAACTACGTAAGGCTTGATTCCCATGTTTGGGATATGTAGGCAACTTCATCTTGAAGTCCAGCCCCCAACGCTTTCATAACGACTAAGTCCATGTAATGGTTTTGATCATCCCTGATTCCCATGTTTGGGATACGTAGGCAACTTCATCCTGAAGTCCAGCTACCAACACCTTCAAAGTGACTGTGTCCATATATTGGTTTTGACCATCTTCGTCTTCTCTGTATCCGAGAAAGTTCGGTCGTGATCATCACTAGTGAGGACTGTTTACAATATGCTGCGGCATCATCCAGACAAGGGGCAACTTTCCGTTGCCATGAGTTGCCATTCAAACCAGAGGCAACTTTCCGTTGCCGTGCAGCGTCCTTCAAACAAGGGGCAATTTTCCATTGCCTCCGATCCGAGGTTATGCATCTCAAAAGTAAGCACCGCGCTCATTGGGCGGCGGCCGTTTGCCAAAAATAGTTTTTGAAAACTTTTACTAAGGTTGACTATTTTCTCGAAAACTATTTCATCTTTCCAAAACTTATACCATTTTGGACCCAAAAAGGAAAATTTTCAGTGCTCATAGCCTGACTTGCATGATTTTGAATCAAAAATCGAACAAGTGTGTTAATCTAACTCTCATTTTGGTCAAAACTGTTTTAGGAAGAAAACAAAAAATGGTCATAATGATGAACTAGGGGCACAGTTGAGTTGGGTTTCCTGTCTCTCCCCCATCGCCAACATACTGGCCAAGAAGGGCATTACTGAAGCTGACATTAAAAGACTGAAAGCTCTCAACATTCCTCCAAGCAACGAGGTATAGAACCAAGTGCGAAGCACGAATCTGAAGGGATCAAGGTACTCCGTTCCCTTACCTGGGGCAAAGACCAAGCGCCACTGGAGGAAATAGCCGCGAGCTAACAGTGTTGGGCGTGAACCCACAACTTCCTATTCATCCATTAAAAAATCCTGGGGAGGGATAAAAATGAGAGAATAAAGAATAGAGATGTGTAAGTTGAGAGAAAAAGCGAGCCAAAGGGTTTTGAGAGAAAAACCGAGCCTGAGGGCCGAGTGATGTGAGAATCACAAATAAGGAAAGGGTGGGAAACAATACCCAGAGAAACTGGCTCCTCGTGATCTGAGGTCCCCCGTCTCCGTTAACGCGTCTGTATGTCGTGTCTTCTGTTTTATTTACCTCAACCTTTGTTTTGAGTCTTTTTCGAGTATGTCTCGTTGTGTTTAGGTTGTTTACCCTTTTGTCTTCACTGTTGAGTCTTTCTCGCTGAGTTCAGTTGTAGGCTCAATACCCCGGTTTGAAAAAAACCTTCTTCAATTTCAAAAATTAATCATTTTGTGCTCAGAATGCTGTGCCATTCTCCACATTTGTGCAAAAACATGGTTTGGTTCTTTTACGCAACTGCAGGGTCCACCCCCCGATAAGTGTGAACAGAAAAAAAACATGGGCCTCTCTGAAGCTTTTGGGCTCTGGATCGCATCTGAGTGTGCTTCAACTTCAGTGGATTCAACCTTCATAGTCCGTCTTGTCAGATTTGGACTGTTTGTTCAGGATCCGGTGTGTGCAAAATGAATCAAGCGCTGTGTTATGAGCTGTATGCAGATTAATCCCCAGTAGAGTATGAGCCGAGTGTTCAGAATGTGCAGTGGTTGGTATGGTTTGTTTTTGCTGTTGACTGGTTCGTTATCTGATTATTACAATGCAAGTATTCAATTTTCAGACAACAGATCAATTTCATTTCGTTTGAGATGTAACATGGTGCAATGCGATGCCATATATGAAATGTACAAATGCAACACTTTTTCAGACAAAAAGTTTGTTTCATTTCATCATCTTTTTCAAGTACATGGTTTTGGAAATAAAAATCTGCCTGCGGCAATACAAAGTACTCTAGCTACCAGCAAAAGGTACAAAAGAAGAAGAAGAAAAAAAACAAAATAGCAAAAGTCTGGATCAATGACAAAAGGCCGTGGGTCTAGGGGTCCGTTCTCGTCCTCTTCCTGGACGAAGGTCCAGGAACATCATCAGCGCTGTCATCTGAGTCCGAGCCGTCTCCGGTCTCCTCCTCCGACGACTCTGCCTCCGCCTCCGCCTCCGACTCCTCTCATCATCATCAGGGACGGGTTCCCGTGAGCTACTCCCAACATGGGCGCGCCCCGCCTTGGTGCGGGGGTATGCTCTTCCATCTCCTCCGGTAGGAATAGAAGGTCCAACTGGAACACCTCCCACAGTGGGAATCTGGAAAGGAGGCTAAAAATTATAAGAGGCAAACGCATCAGTATGCCGTGAGCAGTTTATCAGTACAGAATGCAATGTATGCAGTGCAACGTGCGAGTGCCGTGAGCAGTTTATCAGTGCAGAATACAATGCAACGTGCGAGTGTCGTGAGCAGTTTGTCAGTACAGAATGCAGTGTATGAGTACAGTGTGCAAATGCCGTGAGCAGTTTATCAGTGCAGAATGCAGTGTATGAGTACAGTGTATGAATGACGTGAGCAACTTATCAAGTGTTGTGTTGTGCACTAGATTATGTGAAGCAGCTTATGAGTATGGTTTGAGGCCGTGATCAGAAAAACATACCGGAATGTTGTAGAGGGCCAGGAGGTCGAAAGTCTGCTGCAACTTCCCCATTATGGAGGCATTCAGCTCCAAGGACTGCCGGGTATACACGGAAGAAGCGTGCAAAAGTATCAAATGCATCAGTATTCTGCGGAATATAAAAAATAAACTGAAATAAAATGACAATGCAAGATGCAAGATGAAGTAGTACATACTGGAGGTAAGTCATAGAACCCGACCAACTCATGGTCAGCCGGAGGAGGAGCAAAAGGGATCTGGTACGTCGCCCCACCCTGCCCTCGGCATGTCATCATCGTGGGTAGCGCTGGCCGGCTAACCCCCTGACCCCTCCGAGCTCCGCTCCTGCCACGGACACGAGCTGTCCTCGACGTCCCTGCCCCAGCTCCAGCTCCAGTTGCCGGCACCACCGGTCTCCCTCTCTCAGCTCGACGGCCACTGCTCAGAGGCCGCATAATGTAGGTCTGGACGTACTCTCTGAAGTCGCCCTCGTCCCTGAAGTCCTCCGCGTCCCAGCCGATCGTGTAATCGGCCATCTCCTGGGCGGTGAACCTCTCGGTGTCCCTCATGTGGGCAGGAGGTAGACCCGGGACTATCTGCTCTGGTAACCCCAGGGTCTGGCGTAGGAAACGCTCGCCCAGGTACCAAGCTCGACAGACCGGGCCCTCCAGCAAGATCCGGAATCGTGCGGTCTCCTCTGCCCTGACAAACCGATCCCGGGTCACGGCTGGCAACGGAGCCCAAGGCTGCCAGGTGATCTGAAAATGAAATACAGTTTGTTATCTACTGTTATTGAAAACATACAGTGAAAAGTGAAGCTCAAATAAACTCTAAATTCGAACATACCTCCGCGGGGGTGATGGTGTCAAATAGCGACGGAAAAAGGTGAATGTCTCCCGGGCCTCCGCACGCACCTCCCGTCAAAGCAGCGTGAGAACGGGACGACGGGAGGGGTCTCTGCGTCAGGTACTGGGGCTAACCTGGGAAAGTAAGTGTAGACCCACAACTGCAAACCAAATACCAATATGATCATCAGATAAAGCAGGACGCAGAATAAAACAGAAATAGCAGAACCGTGTGCAATGTGTTGAGCAGAGTGTACAGTGTGAGCAGTGTACAGTCGGTGTAAAGCAGAGTATGTGTGTGCCGTGTGTACAGTATACAGTCAGTATAAAGCAGGCCACAGTGTGTGCAGTGTACAGAGTACAGTACAGAGTATAGATGATAGAAAGCAGAAATGAAATGTGAAGAAGAAAAAGGAAATGTACCTCGCAAGCGCGCCAATTGCCCCCGAGCAACTGTCCACTGCCGCAGGAAGCCGAGCTCATGTACCCATAGAGGGTGGCCAGAGCGGCATCACCCCAGTCATACTGCAAAATCTGCTTGACATCCACTAGTGCACTGAGCAGACAAAGGGGCACGGTGTTCGCCCGGTCGGCGAAAATGGTAGTCCCCAGCAGAAACATCAGAAAGCCGCGGGCGTACTACTCCACTGCCTCCTCGGTCATCAGAGCCTCCTCGGTCAAAGCCGGCTGGACCCTGAACTGGACCTCGAACCACGAATATCGGATGAAGCCGGGACGCGCAAGAGGCAACACCTCGCCGAGCAGACGGATCTGAGCAGCCGTCCACTCGTCCATATCAGTATCAAAGGGGATTGGATCACCCCCTACCCCGATGCCTGTGAGCATCGAGAAATCATAGGGAGTCATCGTCATGTCTCCCGTCGCAGAAAGATGAAACGAGTCGGTGGTGCCCCACCACCTCTCTGCTAGAGCGGCAAGGAGGGGCCTGCTCGTCGTCAGCCTAGAAAGCCCTCTGCAAAATGCGCCGAAGCCGGCCGGGTCCACGATGTGGCGAACTGCGTCGGGTAACTCTACATACCAATCCCGAGCGGCAATATTTCCATACCCCCGGATGGTATGGGAATCTCCCTGTTTTCAAGCAGACAATGGCGAAGAAACGCTAAAGTACAGTTTTGAAAAGCATTCAGATTTGGTAATGAACTACAACATGTGATGTGTCAGTGTGTTTGCATGGTTTGTTGTAGATACAGCATGTGGGCACATTTTCCAGATTCAAACAGATATCGGGTGCCGGTGTGCTCGTAGTGAACTACAGTGACTGATGTGTCAGTATATTTGATTGGTTCAGGGCGAATGCAGTATGTGTGCACGCGTTCAGATTCGAACAGATATCAGTTGCAAGTGTGTTCATGGTCGATTACAGTGTACAGTGCCTCAGTGCATTTGGGCTAAGCAGTTAAAGAGCATAATCAGTTATGGCAACTAGGTGTTCTACATTGCGGAAAGTAAAGCAGATGGAAGAATGTTACCTCGGAAGCGCCGAAGGACAAATGAGATGTAGGCTCGCGCAACAGAAGCTTTGGAGGCACGCCCCTCTTGAAGCTCCTGAACTGACGAAGTCCGTCGGGAGGAAGCACGTGGATCGCCGGCTGGTGGATCGCCGGCCGGTAGGTCGCCGGGTCGAATGGGCGGACGCTCAAGGGGAGGAGCTCGGCCCCGGGGTCCATCTCGTGATCCGGGGGAGTCCCGCCCTGTGGAATATCGTTGGCCATGACAAAAGTGGTGTGGAAATGGTCGAGAGAGAGGAAATCGGCCTAGAATATAACAGGTCAACCGAAAAGTCAACCCCGAGAGGGTGGAAAATGGCCGGAAAAGCCGGAATATGGAAAATGTGGGAAAATCAAGGAAAACTTGGGAGAAACAAACCCCAAGAAGTGGAAATCGAAAAAGAAGCGCCGAAACGAAGTTTTGATTGGACGAAAATGTTCGAAACGCGATAAACTTCGCGAATCAAACGATGGAACGGGCGTAAAACGCGAGAAAAACGGGGAATAAGGCTCGGGAAATGCTCTAGAGAGAGAGCGGAAGTGTTTTCGGCCAAGGAAAATGAGAAAAATAGGGTTTGAAACCCTATTTTAAAAGACCCGAGGTGAAAAGTCAAAACTGCCCCGATTCAGGCATTTGTCGGCTACATTTTTGGCTGGCCGGCCGGCCAAATATTTTGCCGGTGATGTATTTTGATGGCCGATGAACAGCCGGTGACTCCCCTTTCCGACCGGTGAGCCTCCTACAACCTTGTTTGGGTCAGATCTGTAGTTTGGGGCCTTCATTGCTCAAGATAGTACATGAAAAGGCATTTCCGAAGCTCAACCGGCCTCCGTTTTGACCTCAGACCGTGTCTTCTGTGCGTGGCACTCGAATATGTGCGGGGAGTATCCTTTTTGTATCCTTTTGTCCCTTACAAGATGTGAAAGTTGCCTTACTTGCATTGCATTATGACGCTTTGTCGTGAACGCGCGCTGGTTATGCGTTATCTAGTTCGCATTGTTGCGCACATATCTTGTAAGTATCATATACATGTCAATCGCACTGTCATGTGCACTCGCGTTGTCTAAATGCATCGCGCTATTTTGCGCATCTTATTGCATTTTGCATGCATTCCATCGCGCTATCTTGCGCATCGCACTGTCTTGTGCACTCGCGTTGTCTAAACGCATCGCTCTATTTTGCGCATCTTATTGGATTTTGCATACATTCCATCGCGCTATCTTGCGCATCGCACTGTCTTGTGCACTCGCGTTGTCTAACGCATCGCGCTGTTTTGCGCATCTTATTGCATTTTGCATGCATTTCATCGCGCTATCTTGCGCATCGCACTGTCTTGTGCACTCGCGTTGTCTAACGCATCGCGCTGTTTTGCGTATCTTATTGCATCTTGCATGCATTCAATCGCGCTATCTTGCGTATCTCCTTGCATTTTCCATGCATTCAATCATGTTATTTTGCGCATCACACCGTCCTGTACATACGACGGTCTAGGAGACCTTAAATCCTCGGAAGGTGCAAGACCTTTAGTGCACTGATGTGCACAGTCCATTTACACTGTCATGTATCTCAATAACCGCGCGTTGCCGCGCATTTAAAGTTCATGTATTATCATGCGTCCTACGTCGCGCGCTGTCGCGCATTTCAAAAAAGCAACATGCATCATTCGCATTTCATCAAAAATAGTGCATATGTCATGCATCATTGTAAATACTGCATATGTCATGCATTACATTGTAAATAATGCATATATCATGCATCATTGTAGATAGTGCATATGTCATGCATCATTGTAGATAGTGCATATGTTATGCATTTCACCATAATATAATGTATATGTCATGCATTTCCATTATAAATATACCATTCCATTGCATATTTGTATATATTGCATTGTAACTTGCATGCATTCACCGCATCACTTCCATCTAGGGCTTGCGCCTTTCCACGTTGAGCTTGGTCTGGTATGTGCCCATACTTTTTACGTCTATACACTCATAGTTCTGCATGACCGTTCTATGTTAGACGTGGTTTCTGTGTGTCCATACCTTTCCTCGGCAAGATTTGGTTTGGCTGCTTGCCATATCCATTATATATATTACATTGTAGTGTAATTTTTGCATCCAGCATTAGGATCATTGGTCTTTCTTCAGCGGGTCATTTCCCCACCTATGTCATTCCACCCAATTACTTGTTCTTGTGTCCGTCTCGTCTCGGGCTCACGCAGAAGCAGCTCTGGTGGCACACCTCTCGCAAAATCCCGGAACTGACGAAGTCTGTCGGGAGGAAGCACGTGAACCGCCATCCTGTAGGTCACCGGGTCGAACGGGCGGACACTCAAGGAGAGGAGCTCGGCCTCTGGGTCCACCTCATGATCCGGGGGAGTCCCGCCCCGTGGAATATCATCCGCCATGTCAAAAAAAGAGAGAGATTGGACGCTTTGTCGTGAACGCGCGCTGGTTATGCGTTATCTAGTTCGCATTGTTGCGCACATATCTTGTAAGTATCATATACATGTCAATCGCACTGTCATGTGCACTCGCGTTGTCTAAAGCATCGCGCTATTTTGCGCATCTTATTGCATTTGCATGCATTCCATCGCGCTATCTTGCGCATCGCACTGTCTTGTGCACTCGCGTTGTCTAACGCATCGCGCTATTGCGCATCTTATTGCATTTTGCATGCATTCAATCGCGCTATCTTGCGCATCGCACTGTCTTGTGCACTCGCGTTGTCTAAACGCATCGCTCTATTTTGCGCATCTTATTGGATTTTGCATACATTCCATCGCGCTATCTTGCGCATCGCACTGTTTGTGCACTCGCGTTGTTAACGCATCGCGCTGTTTTGCGCATCTTATTGCATTTTGCATGCATTCATCGCGCTATCTTGCGCATCGCACTGTCTTGTGCACTCGCGTTGTCTAACGCATCGCGCTGTTTTGCGTATCTTATTGCATCTTGCATGCATTCAATCGCGCTATCTTGCGTACTCCTTGCATTTTCCATGCATTCAATCATGTTATTTTGCGCATCACACCGTCCTGTACATACGACGGTCTAGGAGACCTTAAATCCTCGGAAGGTGCAAGACCTTTAGTGCATGATGTGCACAGTCCATTTACACTGTCATGTATCTCAATAACCGCGCGTTGCCGCGCATTTAAAGTTCATGTATTATCATGCGTCCTACGTCGCGCGCTGTCGCGCATTTCAAAAAAGCAACATGCATCATTCGCATTTCATCAAAAATAGTGCATATGTCATGCATCATTGTAAATACTGCATATGTCATGCATTACATTGTAAAAATGCATATTCATGCATCATTGTAGATAGTGCATATGTCATGCATCATTGTAGATAGTGCATATGTTATGCATTTCACCATAATATAATGTATATGTCATGCATTTCCATTATAAATATCCATTCCATTGCATATTTGTATATATTGCATTGTAACTTGCATGCATTCACCGCATCACTTCCATCTAGGGCTTGCGCCTTTCCACGTTGAGCTTGGTTGGTATGTGCCCATACTTTTTACGTCTATACACTCATAGTTCTGATGACCGTTCTATGTTAGACGTGGTTTCTGTGTGTCCATACCTTTCCTCGGCAAGATTTGGTTTGGCTGCTTGCCATATCCTTATATATATTACATTGTAGTGTAATTTTTGCATCCAGCATTAGGATCATTAGTCTTCTTCAGCGGGTCATTTCCCCACCTATGTCATCCCATCCAATTACCTGTTTTGTGTCGTCTACATCACTCATAGTTCTGCATGTGTACGCGCCTATTCCACGTTGGTATGTTGGTTTGAGGGTTGCGGCACCTTTTCTATGGTAGAGCGACTTGTTACTTCCATCAATCTATTTGA
>NW_021026217.1:242056-279961 GCF_004153795.1 Camellia sinensis | reverse complement strand
CATTTGTGTGGTTTTGAACCCTCATGATTGATATGATTCAATTGCATTGCATTTTCATCTGCATTACTATACATAGTTTTGTATACGCAATCATTTGCATTCATTTGCATATTGCTAACGATAATCTGTACCTGTTATAAGTTTGCTTTCTTTCAGGCACGATATTGTATGTACGGTTCATTTGAGGCTGGTGCAACCAGACGAACCGTGCAGGTATTGTATTCTCCGAGCGAGACGTATCGAGAATTACATAATTCTCTTACATCCTTTCTGCATAGTAGTGTAGTTTGGTGTATGCTAGCTTAAAACTGTCACATGTTATGCTTCGTTACAGTTTTCTTTGCATGATCATAAGTTATGTTCGGCTTTGTGCATTGTCTTGCATTTTGCCCCTGCCTTCGGGCACATATCTTGTCTGTCTTGCATGTTTGTCTAAGTCTTCGGCCTTGTCAAAAATGGGTCATCTCTGGGCTTTGACATTCACTCCCGTCATTGTTATGACTTTCGAGTTCTGTCAAAGAGGGGCAACTATAGACACCCCATTTTTGACCGTCCTCAAGACTTGGACGTCACCGCTTGAACACCCGGTGATCATCATTGTTTGTGTTTGTCTTGAGTTCCTGGAGGTCTCGGATGCGCGCCTTGCCTCAGGATCCCTCGACTCGACTTTTTGTGTTTGGTTTTGCACCAAGCACTTGTGTTTTGCCTTGGAGGGGCAGAGAATGGCTTGTGGGCCATCCCCACACATCACCGGCCATGGCTTGAGGCCACCGGCTGTGTTTTGCTTCCACCGGCCAAATGTTTGGCCGACCGGCTGGCTATCTTTTTTTGGTCAATTGTATTTTTGGCCGGCCGACTACTGTGCATCTGCTTTTGCAGATATTTTTGTGCAGCTGGCATACACTTTCACCCCCTCCATACACGTGTATGGAGGGATTGCCCTCTTGTTAGCTTCCTTTGGAAGCTTTACAAGACCATTTGTCTAGAAAAAGAGAGGCTCTTCTCTCTTGTTGTTGGTTGGACAGGTTAGACAAGTTAGTTATTATTTTTCAGAGCTTTGAGTTCTAGGGTTAGGGTTTGTATATATCCTATCTCTATATCTCTCTTTCCTGGTGTATTTGTGTGTGTTTTAGGCCTTAGTATTGCACACAAACACCCACTACTACACCATTCTCTTGGAACTGAGGTTCTAGAGGGTTATTTTTGAAGTTTTGAAGCTGGTTTGGACCTAAGGAGACTGCTGGTCCACCATTTGTGAAGAGGGTCTACAAGGGTAAAAAACTTGTCCATTTTCTCCCATTTTTTTGCATAGCTTATTTACCTATCTTGCATCTATTTTTGAGCTTAGTGTATAACATATAAAAGTTGTGTTTTTACTTGGTCTAAGTAGTTGCTTAAGGGTGTTTCAAGCTTTGGGGTCTTTTGACCCCTCTTAAGCCTTGAAAGGCTCCATTTTGTGCCATTTTGGTTGAGCTCCGGGACCATTGTGTTTGGGCCTCCTCACAACTGAAATCTTGAGGGATTTCAGAGGTGAGGATGGTGCCTTGAGGTCCCAAGAAGGAGAGGGCCACCCCCTCTCCTTGTTGTCCTTGAAAAGGGCCATTTTTAGCCTCTTGAGGGAGCATATAGTTTGAGTATGTATTGACCATGCCTTGGCTGATTTTCAGGCTCATTATGTCATAACATAGCATTGTTGTATGTTGGTTTTGGTACACCATGCTTGTCTAGCATACATACCTTGTAATGCCATGATTTGCCTCAATACATGCATAGCATTTAGACTACCATGCTTTTGTGTTTTGGCCAAGCTTTGTGAAGCATATATGCATATTTTGATGTGCTAAGGGACTGTTTTAAGTCATTTGAGTCATCCATGCCTTGCTTTGTATAGCTACCATGTAATCCCTCTTGTATTCCTTAAGCTTTGGCCCTTCTAGCATGCCATCCTTGCTTTGTTTCAGTGGTTTGGAACCACTTGACATGTTATTTCAGACCTCATGATGTGCCCACATGCTTGCATTTGATCCCCCTTCAATGTGTTTAAAGGTTGTTGCCTTATGCCCCTTGTTTAGGCCTTGCAGTATGCTTGCATTTTTAGACCACTTAGATGCCATCTAAGTACATCCTTAGCTTTGTTTAGGTCTACATTAGACCTATTTTAAGTCCCTTTGGCCTTGTGAGGCTTGGTTGACCTAGCCTTGGTTTACCTCCCCTTTGGCTTGCCTTAAGTCTTGGACCATTGTTGCATGTTTTGCTTGCCTTATTTACTTGGTTTGGCACCTTTATAACATTTTTTTTTCAGAGCTTTATGGGCATGCCATTAATCCATGTTTTGTCACTTTTAAGTGTGCTTAAAGGTTGCATGTTTGATGCTTGAGTGTTGGCCCATTAGCATGTGCATGTGTGTGTGTGTGTGTGTGTGTGTGTGTGTGTTGGCCCTCATTTCCATAGCATTGGCTACTGTTTTGGACCTAGTTTAGGGCTGTCCAATTAGTGTAAGTCCCTTCCTTGTATGCCATTCAAATGTCATTACATTATTCCATGGTTGCATGCTTTGGTTGCATGTGTTGCATGCTTAAATATCACTTGCATTGGGTATGCATCCTCTTGGTCAAGTTGTTAGCATATTTGTATGACTTGCATGTTTGCATGGTTGAGTTGCACATTGCATACTTGACTAGCTTGCATGGATTGCATGCCCAGTGAGCATTGTGCATTGCATCTCCATGTTATACACTTAGGCTCACATGCTTAGGTTGCATTGTACTAGCATGCATGCTTGGCCTCTTGAATTGCTTGTGATAGAGGTTGAGTTCAATTTGTTTGTTTATGTGCATTGCATGACATTTGAAATGAAAATGCACAACTTGGTCTCTTGGGCCATCACGCATTAAAATGCGCGATTGGTGGTCCGAGAACCAAGGGCCGTATCCCTTTGAGTCACAAACATGACAAGGGATGTGCCGGTGCACACATTCGCTTGAATTGCATTGCCATGCAAAGCTTTGCCCTCTGCTGCTGTCAAACAGGTCCTGCAGGAATTTTCGGCCGATCGACTACACAGAGTGCCGACCGGCCATCTATCGGTGGCCGATGGATTCATATTTAGCCGGTGACCACCAAATCACAGCCGGTGATGATCCTCTTTGGCCGGTGGCATTCCCCAGCATCCAGTGAGAACATCCTCAGACTTTGGTAGTTTTCAGAGGAGTATAGTAGGGAAAACAAAGGCAGCTTGCGCATGGCAGTAGACTTCTGAGCAAGACCGAGCATGCATTGCATTGGGCTCTTTTCCCGAGGCCGTTTATCGCTTTCTTAGATTAGTTGATTTGCTTAACTAATTTAGTTGGTCTGTCATAATTAATTAGCTAGGATAGTTGGTTTGTTATTCGGGCTGTATTATTCTTTCGGACCCTTCGAGCGAGGGCAATTGTGTAATAAGTGTGGGTGCGTGTGTGCATGTCTTCCAACCCCCGCTTCTTTCTCCCTTTTACTTACCTGCTTTGATGGTTAGTATTAGGACATGTTTACTTTAGCATACCTTATGCTATGCATGTGTGCATTCATACATTTGTCTTGCATGCACCGGGCTCGGCACATCATGCTAATTGCATCGTATTGCAAATCTAACTTGAATACATGCTACTTGCCGCACTTTACATGCCATTTTAGGATTAGCCGAGCCTATCCTAATTGCATTCTGTATGCGTTGCATTAGCCACTTTAACATGAACTAGGATCACGCATGTTTGCTAAGTAGTTTATTGTTTTGGCACGGAGTACATTGTAAGTATTTATGCTTTAGCATCTCACATGCGTGTGAATGTTAACATAATTGCACGATTACCATGAGGCTAGATGCTTATGTGATATAACTGCTTGAATGCCTGTGGATGAAGGTCGAATTACTTAAGTTGGGATGATGCATTAAAACTGTGAGTTTTAAGCCCACTACATAGTGGCAAAACCATCTTTTCTAAAAATCCACTCGAGGGTGGCAAAACCTGTATTTTAGCCTACTTGCGAGTAGCAAACCATTATTCAAAACAAACGTGCTATGTTTTGTTCCAATTTAGGCAATTTGTTCTATACTTGTTTGCTGTGCGTATAACATAGTAATTCTAGGCTAATAACTGGAATAAGAACACATAATGTTTTCAAAAACGGATATCACGGTTAGTAGAGGCCGATCTTCGGATCGGGCGAGAGGGGGTGCTCATAGCTGACCTTCCCCAATCGTACCCAAGCTCCCGAGCCGAGGCAACTTTGGTGATGACGGACACGTGGCCTTTGGCACCGAGTCAGGGTTTCCTAAATCCCCCCCATAAAAAAAATATTTAGGTGGCGACTCTGTATCTGGCAAAGCAGTCCATGTTTGGCACTTCTTTTCTAAAAATCTGTTTTCTCAAAACGATTTGCCGGATTTTGGACTCTTTGGTTCAGATTAAGAACCGTGACACAAATTGAGTCTGAACTGTAGCACAAAAGCCTCACGCGGGCGCGTCTACAGAGAGGCTGAGGATTGCACATTGAAATAAAGGCACGTGCAGCACACCTTTCTGCACGTGTGGTGAGGGACTTCAGCACGTGTGGCTGAAGAGAGAAAATTCTATTGGCTTATTTTACCCTTCTCGACCCTCTGAATGTGTTAGAATGTTCATTTGATTCTTCTACAATATTTATAATTGAATGGAACTTAACGAATCGAACAATAAGTAAAGAGGAAAGACTAAGAAACAATGAATAATTTATAAGTTGTATATGTGCCTTGTGTAGGTTACTTGCCGGAAAAACTTCTACGCGGCCAAAGCACTGTGAGTAATGATAGTGTAGCGATATATATATGTTTCTATGTTTCTGTTTATGAATCCCATACATTGATTATACTTAGCACGTTTGAGATTATAGCTTATGCAATGTGATGGAGAATGGGGTATTTGGAATAAACGATGCTATAATCTAGGTAATTGGGCTGGTGAGTATAGCATTGTATAGATATGTTCTTTTTTATTTATTTGGATACATAACTATTGTGACGACCTGAAATTATGTTTTATGTGAGTGAATAGGTTACAAGACCTGTAATGTGGAACATAAATATGAAATGTGAGATGTCTATAATATGGCATGGTGGGCCTAAGGCCGTTTCGTTTATACCATGATATGCTATGGCATGATTGTTCGGTCTTTAAGACCTAATGACTTTTAGTGTGGAATAAAGTGTTGTTCGGAACTAAGTGCTACAATGGGAGTCACCTCTAGAGTCCGTATGAGTCACCTCTTGGATCCACACATACATGATTTGGGCCTAAGGAGAGGTGGGGACATGTCGATGTCCCATCTACTCTATGATACGATATGATACGTTGGAACTCAAGTCGTTTTGCTACATGATTCGGCCCGAGGCCGTTTTGCTATATGATTAGGCCCGATGCCGTTTTGCTACATGAGTGGACCCGAGACCATTTTAATATGCGACTGGGCCCGAGGCCGTTTTGTTATATAGTGGGCCTAAGGCCGTTTTGTAAACATGATTATGGCCCTGTTTGGTAGAGCTGCGGGAAAGTGATTATAGATTATAACTTACAGCTGTGAACATAAGCTGGTAACCTGTTTGGTGCAGCTGTGAAATTATGGATTTAAGTTGTAAAGTAGTGTTTGGTAAATAAGCTGTAAAATAGCTTTTTGCTGTATGATTGTCATTTTTACCCTTATAGGATATAAAATTTGTGATTTTATTTATAATACATTTTTTTCTTTTTCTTTTTCATTTTATTTTATTTTCTTTTCTTTTTCACCTTATTTTCTTTTCTTTTTTAATTTTTTTTTCTTCTCTTCTTTCTTTGTTAATTTTTTTTAATTTATTAATTGATTAAAATTATTATTCATGTTATAATTTATATTAATGTTGTGATTTCATTACATATTATCTTTCATATATTCATTAGCAAAATTATTAATTTTTTTCCTCTCTTCTTTCTCTGTATTTCTTTTCTTTATTATTATTATTAATTGTGATTTTAGTATAAAAATTATCAATTGCTCATCAATTATTAAAATTAGTATCAATTATTAATTATTATTATTATCATTATTAATTTGTTCATCAATTATTAAAATTAGTATCAATTTGTCCATTAATTATTATTATTATTATTTTTCATATTATTATTATTATTCGTTATTATTATTCATTTCAATTATTTTTAGTAAATATTAATTTTGAAAAGTAATTTTTTTAATTATGAAAAGTATAATTTTTTTCATTATAAATTAATTAGTGGCAATTAATGGTTTAATAAGCATCAATTAATAGTAAAATTATTAATAGGATCAATTAGTATAAATTTTTTTCATATTTTAATTATAAATTAATTAGTGGCAATTAGTGGTTTAATAAGCATCAATTAATAGTAAAATTATTAATAGGATCAATTACTATAAATTTTTTTCATATTTTCATTATAAATTAATTAGTGACAATTAATGGTTTAATAAGAATCAATTAATTGTAAAATTATTAATGGTATCAATTAATATAATTTGTTTTTCATTTTTTCATTATAAATTAATTAGTGTCAATTAAAATTATTAATTAGCATCAATTATTATTTTTTATTCATTAATTATTATTATTATTATTATTTTATTAAAAAGAACACTGAAAACCTCCAACGACAAAAAAAAGAAAAAAAAAAGAGAAAAAAAACTGTTGTTTCAAAACATATACAACGCTTTTACATTTCATTGGCATAATCAAAACCTCAATGTATGTTCAAACACCACCAAATAAGTCCGAGAATTTCTCTCGAACTTCCGATTTACGCTCTCAAGTTGCTTCCTCAACCCCGTGATGTTTCCACAATACCTTATCTAAGGGAATTGTCATGCCTCACAAGACTTGGTCCCAAGTATCCAAGACCCTCACCGATCTCTCCTTGTATGAGACATCCTTATCTACCTCTAGGTCGGTCCAACCCAATACGTGCGATGGATCCGACTCATACTTCCAAAGCATGCTAATATGAAATACATCATGAGCCCCGGAAAGCTGTGGCGACAATGTCAAACGGTAAGCAACCTCTCTGATCCGCTCAAGGATCTCAAAAGGCCCAATAAAATAAGAACACATGTGTTTTCAAAATAACATATCATGATTAGTAGAGGTCGATCCTTTGATCGGGCGAGCGGAGGGTGCTCATTTCATGACCTTCCCCCTTCCTACCCAAGTTCCCGAGCCGAGACAACTTTGGTGATGATGGACATGTGGCCTTAGGCACGAGTCAGGGTTTCCTAAATTTTTCCAAAACCAAAATATTTAGGTGGCGACTCTGAAATCTAGCAAAGCAGCCCATGTTTGGCTTTTTTAATTAAAATCGATTTTCGAAAACGATTTGTCGGATTTGGACTCTTTGGTGATTTATCAGTCTTACATTGCACTTTGTGAGATTAGATTCAGAACTGTGACAGGAGTCTGAACTGTAGTAGCTATGAACCCAATTCGCGCCCTCGCGCGCGGAGCGGAGTTCGAGCGGTCTACACCCCCCAATATATAACAACACCAATCCATCTTGGGTCTTTCTAAACAAATCAGTCGCGAAAATGACATAGTTCATGGCCTGATATTTTGTTTTTCTATCCTCTTTTGTCTCTGGATTCCTAAAATATTTAATCAAAGATGATCTCCAACCATCTTCTGACATATCTAAGGCTAAAATTGACAAACTTTGTGGCTATTGACACTTAGCACAATACATTGCCTTTTTTTGAATTCTAACTATCCTTTCCTAAAAAGCCCCCCTGGAATTTTTAAACCAGATGTTGGCTGAGCCATTTTGTTGGCTTCTTTGTTTTCAAGGCTAAACATGTGTTCAAATTCTTCTGTCTCAAAGCCTTTAAACAGCTATAGTACCTGGTCTAGCCAAGTATTGCACTATTGCACTTATACTGGCCTATAACCTTATCATTAGTTGTGAATCCCAAACACCCTCAAGTGTGGGATTCTTAGACTCCTTGCTAACTCCAAGCCAATAATCAAAGCTTCATATTCTGCTGAATTATTTGACAATACTTGAGATTCATCCCACTTATAAGACGATTGGAACACCTACCTTTGGGGTGACACCAATGCTTGGCCTTTCACAACTTTTTGAGGTACATATTTGAAGCAATACTCAATCAAAGCAAGCATCTACTTCCCCTATCTCTCCCTCAAAACTGGCCTAAACAACATATATTTATCACATCAGTTTGAGCAATCACATTAACTTCTGAAGGCAACATATAATGCCTTAGCTTGATTGCTGCAAAATATAAGGCCAAACACAACTTCTCCACATAACTGTACCTGGTTTCTGCTTCAATCAACTTTCTGCTTAGGTAACACACAACCTGTTCACAACCTTCCTCATTGTCCTGCGCCAATAAACACCCAATTGATTGTTTGCATGTTGAAATATACAACTGTAACGACCCCGAACTGCTTATCATAAATTATTTTTATTTAATTATGGGTTAATGTGCTTTAATTTAATAAGATCTGTTTGAATTGACAAATTATCTGTTGAGTTACGACCTTGAAACTGAAATTGCTGACCTACATGGGTTTAGAAACCGAAATTGAATACATGGACATGCTAGTAGGAATTTTTAGAGCCAATTGGGAAAGTTAATTGGAAATCTAATTTGTTTGATTCGTTAAGGTATGTTTGGGTAGTTAACCTTGCACTGCAAATTGAAGGTCTTAGAGGCTTCACAAACCAGAACGGAGTACATAATCATGATTAGTATAATTTTTAGAGTCATCTGTAAAGTTTAATTGAAAAGTAATTTTGTCTGATTCGCTAAGTTAAGTTTGGTTGGCCACATAAATGTATAGACTTGTTTATACATAGTTTTGGAGCGTTATTTGTTTTGGAGACTCAACCAAACATTAAAAACACCTCTTGGAAAAGAGAGAGAAGAGGAGAAGAGAGAGAGAAGGAGAGAGCTCACTTTAAAGCTTGTGGATTTGAGAATTGGAAGGGGAAATCAAGAAGATAGCTCAAAGTAAGTTTTGCATATCCTAAATCTTTTTTTAATTGGTTAGAATCAAACCTTAAAATGAAGTTTTCTACATGTATGGGAATTAGGGTTTTGGGTTATGATCTCAACTTAACCAATTTCATGGAATTGAAGAGGAAGTCACTGTATTTAGCTAATGAGGAAGTCACTGTATTTAGCTAATCTAAGGATTGATTCTCGTATGTTAGGTTGTTTTGAGTTAGGGTATGGATCACTTCCTTTTCACCCTTGTTTTGGCATGTTTTATACTCATACATATATGTATGCATATGTTTGTATATATTAAGATGAAGAAGATGAAGGACTTATGGAAATTAGAATTTGTAACTTTCAAGTAAAATGAGTTATGACCCATTTGAGTATGAATTTCATGTTTACCATAATTATATGTTATATTATGGTAGAGAAATTGTTGAATCAAGCCTTGAAGATGCCTTGAAAAAGGCTTGAATTTATTACAGCTTCAGACTGCCAAACAGGGTACACGACCGCACGTGCGGGGCCCTTGGCCGCACGTGTAGGAGGCACAACCGCACGTGCGGGGCTCATAGCTGCACGTGCGGAAAACATGAGAGGTTGAGGATTGCACGTTGAAATAAAGGCACGTGCGGCACACCTTTTCGCACGTGTGGTGAGGGACTTCAGCACGTGCGGCTGAAGAGAGAAAATTCTATTGGCTTATTTTACCCTTCTCGACCCTTTGAATGTGTTAGAATGTTCATTTAATTCTTCTACAATATTTATAATTGAACGGAACTTAACGAATCGAACAATAAGTAAAGAGGAAAGACTAAGAAACAATGAATAATTTATAAGTTGTATATGTGTGCCTTGTGTAGGTTACTTGCCGGAAAAACTTCTACGCGACCAAAGCACAGTGAGTAATGAGAGTGTAGTGATATATATATGTTTCTATGTTTCTATTTATGAATCCCATACATTGATTATACTTAGCACGTTTGAGATTATAGCTTATGCAATGTGATGGAGAATGGGGTATTTGGAATAAACGATGCTATAATCCAGGTAATTGGGCTGGTGAGTATAGCATTGTATAGATATGTTCGTTTTTATTTATTTGGATACATAACTATTGTGATGACCTGAAATTATGCTTTATGTGAGTGAATAGGTTACAAGACCTGTAATGTGGAACATAAATATGAAATGTGAGATGTCTATAATATGGCATGGTGGGCCTAAGGCTGTTTCGTTTATACCATGATATGTTATGGCATGATTGTTCGGTCTTTAAGACCTAATGACTTTTAGTGTGGAATAAAGTGTTGTTCGGAACTAAGTGCTACAATGGGAGTCACCTCTAGAGTCCGTATGAGTCACCTCTTGGATCCACACATACATGATTTGGGCCTAAGGAGAGGTGGGGACATGTCGATGTCCCATCTACTCCATGATACGATATGATACGTTCGAACTCAGGTCGTTTTGCTACATGATTGGGCCCGCGGCCGTTTTGCTATATGATTAGGCCCGATGCCGTTTTGCTACATGAGTGGACCCGAGACAGTTTTAATATGCAACTGGGCCTGAGGCCGTTTTGTTATATAGTGGGCCTAAGGCCGTTTTGTAAACATGATTATGGCCCCATTTGGTAGAGCCGTGGGAAAGTGATTATAGATTATAACTTAACAGATTATAACTTACAGCTGTGAACATAAGCTGGTAACCTGTCTGGTGCAGCTGTGAGATTATGGATTTAAGCTGCAGAGTAGTGTTTGGTAAATAAGCTGTAAAATAGCTTTTTGCTGTATAATTGTCATTTTTACCCTTGTAGGATATAAAATTTGTGATTTTATTTATAATACATTTTTTTCTTTTTCTTTTTCATTTTATTTTATTTTATTTTCTTTTTCACCTTATTTTCTTTTCTTTTTTAATTTTTTTTTCTTCTCTTCTTTCTTTGTTAATTTTTTTTAATTTATTAATTCATTAAAATTAATATTCATGTTCTAATTTATATTAATGTTGTGATTTCATTACATATTATTTTCATATATTCATCAATTTTTCATCAATTTATCAATTTATATTAATGTATCAATTTTTCCATTTTTTTTTATTATTATTATTATTATTATTTTTAGTAATATCTTATTTTTTCTTTATATTAATGTATCATTATTATTCTTTATATTAATGTATCAATTTATATTAATTTATCAATTTACATATATTCATCAATTTATATTAACTTATCAATTTTTCCATCAATTAATATTATCAATTAATATAAATTACATATATTCATCAATATTAATTTTTTTCATCAATTATTACATAAATTACATATATTAATATTATCAATTATTATTAATTTTTCCATCAACTACATAATTCATCAATATTCTTATTAATAGTATCAATTAATATAATTTTTTTTTCATTTTTTCATTTAAAATTAATTAGTCTCAATTAATTAGCATCAATTATTATTTTTTATTCATTAATTATTTTGTTTTTTTTCTTATTAAAAAAACATTGAAAAACCTCCAACAAAAAGTAATAATAATAATAATGAAAACCCTAGCTCCGGCGGGATGAACCGGCGCTAGGGTTTCATTAAGATCCACAGAAAGAGCGAGAGCGAGCTAGGGTTCAGATCGCGATGGTTCATCCCACCGGCAGCCCCTTCTTCTCCTCCTCCTGCTCTTCATCTCGCTGCCGGCATCGATCGCGATGGTGCAGATCGCGATGGCAGATCACGATGGTTCAAATGGGAAACAGACGGGTTCACGCCGGGGAGAGAGAGACTGACGAGTTCGCGGTGGCAGATCGCCATGGTGCAGATCGCGATCGCGAAGAGGGAGACAGACAGGTTTCCGAAGGGGGAGAGAGAGAGAGAGCTCGGTCGCCGAAAATCGCCCTAGCTCGCCGGAAATCGCCTCTCTCGTTTATGTGAGAGACGAACAATGAGTGAGAAATGGTTTATATACATGGCACACTTGTAATTAGCATCAATTCTGAAGGGCATTTAAGTCATTTTGCTCCTCCCATTTCAGCTTCCCGTATAAGCTAAATCAAGAAGCACCCCTTGAGGTGCTTAGAAATTTAAGCTAAAAATAGCTTAATAAAAGCTATAATTTATCCCTTTAAGTTTTACCAAACACACAAAAATAACTTAATTTAAGCTAAAAGCAGCTTTAAGCTACTTTTAAGTGCTACCAAACAGCCCTTATGAATAATGATATGAGTGATATAAATGCGGAACAATCTTGTGTTATGCTTCTTTTGAATCTAGATTATTTATTCAATTCACTTCACTTTATTATTACTCATTGAGCTTCGCTCACTCTGTATTTTATCTGTGTCTAGGTGATCAACTGGAGACCATCCTTAGGTCAGCCTTAGGAGTGCTTTTGTGAAACTGCTAAGTCCAGCCACCCAAGATGTGCCTCTGTGTTGAGGCTTTAATCTTGTATTGTTAGAGTTTTGTAGTTACTTAAGTTTATGTTTATGTGCATGAGATATATACGTATATATATATATATATATATATATTAGTGTGTTTACATTGTTTTAACTATTTCAAACATCATGTATGCACAAGCTCAATGGACATTAACATTAATTTTGTTTCCGCTTTAGGCCCCAATATGGTTTGAACATTATAAATATTATTTTGAAATTTTGTTTTGAGGCCTGAGTATAGGCCGGTCATGCCCCAGACTTTAGGGGTGGGTCCGGGTCGTGACAACAACTTTAGGGGTATCCTTTTAACAGGTGGCATCAAAACTGGAGGCTTGAACAAATAATCCTTCGTTGAATCAAATGCCTTTTGATGTTCATCCTTCTATTTAAACTCCCTATTAGATTTCAACTTCAATAAAGGAGAAAAGCTAAAGTCTTTCCTTATAGATTGGCAATAAATCTTCTTAGAAAATTTATTTGTCCAAGAAAACTTTGTAATTCTTTCTTATTAGATGGCGATTGGGCCGCCCTAATAGCCTTAGCCTTAGCCTTATTTGTGTCCACCTCTTTTTTCTTTTGATGGACCAAAAAGCTCAAGAAATTACCAGCATAAACCTTAAAAGCGTACTTTAAGGGGTTCAATTTAAATTGATAAGTTCTCATCCTTTGAAATACCTATCGAAGATGGTCCAAATACTCATCAAACTCATCTAACTTTATTGCCACATCGTCAATATAAACCTCCAAGAACCTCCTAATCAAATCATGAAAATAAAGTTTATAGCCCTTTGATAAGTGGCTCCTACATTCTTAAGCCCAAAAGGCATCACTACCCACTCTAAAGTCCCAAAAGCCCCTGGGCATCTAGATGCGGTTTTATGAACATCATCTGGATTAAGAAAAATTTGATTATATCTAGCATGTCCATCCATAAATGATAAAATCTTATGCCTTGCACCTGAATCCAACAATAAATCTGCAATCGGCATAGGACAATCATCCTTAGGTGTGACCATATTCAAATTTCTAAAATTAATACACACCTTAATCTTGCCATTGTTTTTAAGGACTGGAATTATATTTGACAACCACTGCACATACCTTTCTGTCCTAATAAAGCAAGCTTTTAGAAGCCTTTCAATTTGATCTTTTACCATAAGAGTGACTTCATTTGTCATCTTCTTAGGAGGTTGTTTATGTGGTATATAATTTGGCTAAATTGGGAGTTTGTGTTCAACCAAAGACCTATCTAGGCCAGGCATTTCATCATAACTCCAAGCAAAACAATTGGAATAATCTGAAATCAAGCTAACTAACTTGACTTTACATTCATTAGATAAGGTAGCATTTACATAAATAGGCCTCTTACAAGCCTCATCCCCTAGATTAAACTCTTCCAGTGGATCCTGCACATCAACCTTGTGGTCATCAAGCTTTGCATGAGCTGCCCTTAGACTTTCCAACTATACCTCTTTATCATCCAAAGGGCTATCATTTGCAACACATTCTGCCCAAAAATAATGGGGCAACATACCACCTAACCTCCTTTCTAGAAAGAAATAAAAAAAAAGTCTAATAAAAGTACTTCTAATTACAGCTGAATCAAACTCACTTTCACCCTTTTTCATCTTCAGTAGTAATGTGTTTAATTAGCACTTCATCTACATACTTGGTTTGCAAGACACTTGGCCTGGCCACTTCCTAGCTCATCTATTGAAATCCTTCATCCACAAACTTTTGGAACTGCTTATAAGTCAAACCAATTCCCCTTGACTTCAACTCTTCATTTTCCAACATAACACGACTAAACTCATAAACATATAACATAGCCTCCACATTATGAATGTCATCTTTGAAGGGGTTTGTCTTTGCCTAAAAAACCTCCATGCCTTTCCTTTCTTGGCCTTCTACTGTCAAGAAAATCAGAGCCTGATGAAGGGATAAAGGCACACAACCACTAGAAAGAATCCAACCCCTTCCAAGTAACAAGTTGTAGTTTGAAATGGAGTCTATTACAAAAGATGTTGCTCTCATCATTCTGCCTATTAGTTGTAATTGCAAGGCAATCACTCTCTTTGTATCAGATGATCCTCTTGAGAAATCACTCATAGACACATAAAAAGGAATTAAGTCATCCACTGACTTACCAATCACATTCATAATTCTTGTTGGCAAAATGTTTACAATAGCCCTATTGTCAATCAAAGCCTTGGTCAAAGGGCAACCATTCAAGTAAGCACTAACATACAAAGGCCTCAAATGCCTCATTACTTCAGGCTTGGGTGGCTGAAGTACCACTTCTCACCATTACCAGTTTTCACCACCTATATGGACTTACCAACTTCCTCCCTAGACTTACTCACTTTTGTTACTATCACAACAGGTTCTGATAAATCTTCTACATCACCATCTAACTATTCTAACTGCACAAGCTTTGCTTCAAATCTCTTAGGTAAAGCCAAAGTCATGTTGCAGTTAGGGTTTGTAAGTAACGACCCAAACCTGATTATAGTCAGCTTCTCACCAAAGTCCGCAGAACTTTCAGACTTTGTATCCTCCTTACTGTCAACATGTGCTTCTTCTAACTTTCCTACTACTAATGCACTTTCATCAACCATTATCTCATCTTCCCCACTCTCCTCATCAGAAATAAGAGCCTTAGAAATCTCCTCCAACTTCCTCCTAAGAAGTATATTTTTGGGTGTTTTCTCCACCACATTCTCTATCTTACCTGTCTCACTAACCTCTTCCTTTTCTTTTTCCTTACCCAAATTAAGTTATTTTGATCATCTCTTTGGGTTGTCACCCTGTTTTGTTGAAAACATGGCATGATACTTCCTCTGCTCTCTTCTAACCTGTGTCCTAGTTAGATCCATGGGTTTCCATCTTGACAAAGGAAATTTTGGTTGTAACACACCTTGCCAACCAACATGTGTAGAAATTGGTGGCTTTACCACTCATGGTTGAGCTAGGTGGTAAGCTTGTGGAAACCTTACCACTTGGCCATGAAACTGGCTTGGCCTGAATGGATTTATCCCACTCATCCCAGCCATAGACCTCTGACCTTGGCCAATAGATGGCCTTTGCAATGGCCTTGACATAAAGACTGGCCTCTAAACTTGACTATGGGCACTGGATGGCCTTTGATTCCTCAATTGCCTCACTTTAATTCAAATCCCTTCTACACCACGGAGACAAGGATAAACAGGTTCCCATTTAAGCAAGAATGTACCATTCTTATCACCATATGATCTGTCAACAAGTCCAAAAATTTCAAGATCCTGTCCATCATACAATAACTTCTCTCCATTGAAAATTTGAAGATCACCTCCACCTGAGGTATTGAACCTTAAGCTATGATCCCTTGCACTCTCCTTCAACTTATCAGCCAAAATTGCTTGTAACTATTCTTTCTCAGTTCCATACCTTGAACAAACAAACTTGTCTTCATCTATCATCTTCTTTCCCTTTTCTTGTTTCTCTTTATGGATTTTCTCCAAGTCAGCTAACAACACACTTGGATTTGGGGCCTTCTTTTTTATGCTGGCTGTTACCATATGAATTGGTGCTATTTTTGAAAAAGGATTACTATCTGCTGCTATAACTCCTTTCCCTTTCTCTAAATATTTCAACAACCCTTTTTTGTATTAAATCCTGTACACAATTTCAAAAAGTCACACAATTGGTAGAATTTTTAAAAGTGTTATGCCATTTCCAATATTCTTTTCACACTCTATCTTGTTCTTTTGGTGTTACATGTCCCGGGGAGAATGTTAAGAACTTGTTACCCAACAACTCATCAAAAATGGCATCAACCTTAGACAAATCAAAGGAATAATGCTTAAATGTGGTATTTGCATTTCTTTTAGATGGTTAAGTTGCTGGCATACTTACTGGTTTGTCTACTTTCCTCAAAGTCCCACAAATTGCTGGTGTTATGCCAACCACCTGTGTCACATCCACATTAATTTCTGCCTCTCACTTTACTTCTTGGAAATAAGTTCCATATGAACTTGCATTTCTATGCCTTTCTTTCCCAAGTATTGATTCATATCGAGTTACCCTAGATGACAACTCAAACAGGTCCCTGAATTCCATTCCTTTAAACTTTTTTCTTAACTCAAACTCTAACCCATTTTGGGCCATTCTTACTATCTCAATTTTAGGCATATACATTCTACACCTATTCTTTGCCCTTTTAAACCTATCAATGAACTGCTCTACTCTCTCAGAAAACTTTTGCCTTAATTTAGACAAATCAACTAAGGTCACTTCAAGCTCAGTTCTACAGAACTGGGCATGAAACTAATTTTCCATATCTATCTAGGTATGAACTGGATTAGCAGCAAGGTTAATAAACCATGTAAAAGCAGTCCTAAACAAAGAGTGTGGAAATAACCTCATTTGAAAATGTCATTATTCCCTATTTGTCCACATTGTAAGGTAAACCTTCCTATGTGTTCAATTGTTGACTGACTCTCCTCACCATGAAACAAGGAAAACTCAGGCACTCTGTAATTTCTAGGGAAAGGTTCTTCATCTACCTACTAAGGGTAGGGCTTGCTAAACCTAGGCCATAAAGGTCTTGAACAATTTGTATGATTTGGTCCATTTGAAAATTATCAATGTGATTAAAAGCATTTTGCCCTCCATAATCACAGTTATTCAAATTGTTTTCAAAAGGTTCTTGTCTCTTAAAGTTTAAAGGAGATCCTGGTCCTTTTGACCTTGGACCATTATCTATGGATCATAACACATTTCAAGTCTACGCACTTCAGGATATGCACCAACATTTTCAAAGCTGTTGACCTTTTGATTTACATTACCCATATTTGGAACATCTCCATACTTGACATTTTGGTTTTCAAAACTTTGACCATAATTTTCAAAAACGAAATTATTTCTTGGCCTTGTATTTGTATAATTACTGAATTTTGTCTTAAACAAATTTCTATTTTTCACACCTTTGTGACCATAAAGTGGATTAGAAAAAACATTAGGCCTAGACTACCCCCAGGCCAATTTTCTTGAGTTTTAAAATTTGGAGTTTGAAATACCACTTGAATTATTTCCTCAACAGTTGGATCCCTATAAAAGAACATTGGTTCACCAACAGACTGTTGTGGCATACCAGTTGGTGGCACCAGGTGTGCACCTCCTGCATTTGAAGACACCTTCTGTGCTTTTACCTCACTTTGATTTGAATATTCCATCAATGGAACTTTTAGCTCACTCCTTACTTCTCCTAGAAAGATTTGGTTCTTCTCCAGTGACTGGTTTGCCAACGTTCCCTCAACTGAGCCACCAAAACTCCTATGGAAATTTTAGCAACTGTGTAATTGATTCAAATACCTCAAAGGAATGAGGATTTCTCTGGAGCAACTGACGGTCATAAGGTAAACAAGATAAACAAAATAAAGTAATTTCACATGTGAAACTACTAAAGTTCAAAAAGTACAGTAATGAATTACTCCTATGCCGAAAGAGAAACTACTCCTAAGTTATTGTTGATGCCACATTCCCTCTTCATTCTCTAGCCTTATAGCCTTCCTTCTTTCTCTGAACCATGATCCCATGAGCCTTCAAGTCTGCAACTGTTGCTGCATACCTGTTGTAACTGCCCTTTACTTCCAAGGACTCAAACTCCATAAATTCTTCAATCTTACCTGTCGAATTACATGATGCCATGTATCCATCATCACTTTCAGCCTTCTCTCGACATAGGGAACCCCCTATTTCATGCATGATTCCTCTTGCAAGTCGCCTACCAAACCCATGACTTAAATAATTGCTCCATCATCTAGGCGACTTCGGATATAAAATCAGCCCTTTGTGTGACCCCTGTCCCTTAACTAATACGAGACCTTCACTTGGACCCTGCCACATGTCATCACCTGATTAACCCACTTGTTGATAGGACCGGCCCTAGGCTAAGGCTAGTGAGGCCTGTCCTAGGGCCTCAAAAATTAGGCCCAAAAAAAGGCCCCCAAATTCATTATCTTGTATTATATTAAAAATTCAAAATGGCCCAATTCTGTTTAATTAATTTAGGGCATTTTAAGATGCCTCAAAGTTCTACGTGGCCCAATTGATAAAAAGCCCAGTTAAAAAATATTTAAAAGTGTTAGTTGTTAGCCCAATTAAAAAAATAAAATATATGTATATGTATTAGTCATTAGCCTAATTCTGTGTGGCCTCTTTTTTTCTTCTTCTCTCTTTTTATGGCCTAATTATGTGTTTTTTAGTATTTTTTAAACTATTTTACGCAATTTTTAGTAATTATTTAGTTGATACATCTAATTTAGATATACTTAAAAACTATAATATTTGTGCTTTTTTAAAAAATAAAAAAAAATTTGCCAAATACAAAAAATATAAAAAAATACGAATTGTAAATTCAGATAATTATTTTTTAAAACTCCAAACCAAATAGGGTGATTTTTATTTTTTATGAATATCGAAAAGGCCCCTGAAAAATTATTTCATCTTAGGTCCCCAAAAACTCAGGACCGGCCCTACCGACAAGGATTTTGACAGAAATGTATACAAATAGATTGTAATGAGGATCCCCATTATAATTTACGTCATTTGAAAGTCTTTAAATAATCATAAGAATTCATTACTATTTTAAATTTATATTGAATCATCACACATTATTGAATAATATAATGGAGATCCTCTATTATAATTTTGAATCGGAGAGCATCATAATCCATTTCGGACAGCTGTACGTCATTTGATTCCCAAATATACATATATATATATATATATATATATAAATAAAAATAAAAACCCACAAAATGTGGACTTTCTTACACCACAGTAGTGCACGTTCTTTGCAAAACCATCGTGCTCTCCATTCAACCTGGAAGACACAAAAAAAACAATTTTTATTGCTTTCCTTTGCCCTATAAATAGGAGTGAAAGCTTTAATTTATTTCACACCAAACCAATATTCAACACAAATTAAGAACAAATTTTCAATTCTTTTTTTTGGGAAAAATGTTGAAGGCAGGTTTAGTGGCATTAGCCCTTGGGCTCATCATCTTCATCAACTTCACAGGCCAGTGCCACGGTGATGGTGCATTGCAGTTCAGGTTCGGTTTCTACAATGGAAAATGTAATGGTGAAGACGTTGAGGCTATTGTACGCGGTGTCATTCAGGAATCGTACATGAAGGATCCTACACTTGTTGCCGCTCTCGTTCGCATGCAGTTCCATGATTGCTTTGTCACTGTAAGCAAATCTTTTCAAAAAATCTATAGAAGAATTTTACAGAATTTTTGTAACAAAACCTTATTTCATGAGAAACGTAGGAAAAATTATTCAATGTTCCATGTGACAATGTTCTAAATGCAATGAATAATGAGGTAAAGTGCACATAAGATCACGGACGGAACTAGGATTTCATCACTGTAGGAGCTCCATAAATTCTTCAATCTTACCTGTCGAATTACATGATGCCATGTATCCATCATCACTTTCAGCCTTCTCTCGACATAGGGAACCCCCTATTTCATGCATGATTCCTCTTGCAAGTCGCCTACCAAACCCATGACTTAAATAATTGCTCCATCATCTAGGCGACTTCGGATATAAAATCAGCCCTTTGTGTGACCCCTGTCCCTTAACTAATACGAGACCTTCACTTGGACCCTGCCACATGTCATCACCTGATTAACCCACTTGTTGATAGGACCGGCCCTAGGCTAAGGCTAGTGAGGCCTGTCCTAGGGCCTCAAAAATTAGGCCCAAAAAAAGGCCCCCAAATTCATTATCTTGTATTATATTAAAAATTCAAAATGGCCCAATTCTGTTTAATTAATTTAGGGCATTTTAAGATGCCTCAAAGTTCTACGTGGCCCAATTGATAAAAAGCCCAGTTAAAAAATATTTAAAAGTGTTAGTTGTTAGCCCAATTAAAAAAATAAAATATATGTATATGTATTAGTCATTAGCCTAATTCTGTGTGGCCTCTTTTTTTCTTCTTCTCTCTTTTTATGGCCTAATTATGTGTTTTTTAGTATTTTTTAAACTATTTTACGCAATTTTTAGTAATTATTTAGTTGATACATCTAATTTAGATATACTTAAAAATTATAATATTTGTGCTTTTTTAAAAAATAAAAAAAAATTTGCCAAATACAAAAAATATAAAAAAATACGAATTGTAAACTCAGATAATTATTTTTTAAAACTCCAAACCAAATAGGGTAATTTTTATTTTTTATGAAAAATTATTGGTGAAAAATTATTTCGCCTTAGGCCTCCGGAAACTCAAGGCCTGCCATGATACTCACTAGGATATAGATGAGTTCAAAACTCAAATTGGTGAACTTCTTGAGAAAAAACTTATTGAAGTGACCCTAGCCCTGATTCATGTCCTGCATTTATGGTTAGAAATCATGCAGAAATTAAAAGGGGAAAAGGCAGGATGGTAATCAACTATAAGAGGCTTAATAAACATGTAGAATTCGATGGGTACTATAAAAAGATATTTTGATAAACTTAGCCCTAGGATCAAAAGTCATTAGTAAATTTGATTGTAAGTTAGGGTACTGGCAATTACAATTAACAAAAGAGTCAAAAACCATTGACTGCTTTCAGTACTCCAAGAGGACATTACCGCTGGAATGTAATGCCAATTGGATTAAATACCGCACTACAAATCTTTCAAAGATGGATAGATTCTATTTTTAATGACCTTAAAGATTTTTGTGTGGCATATATAGATGACATTCTTGTTTTTTGCAAATCTGGGGAAGAATACAAGAATCATCTTTAGCCAATTATGTAATAAATTCCAAAAACATAGAATTATTCTCTCCCCTAAAAAGATTGAAGTAGAGAAAGAAGAAATTGAGTTCTTAGGTAATCTTAACTTCAACAAGATTAATGCTTCACGAACATATTATCTGAAAAGTAAAAGAATTTCCAGATGAATTAACTGAAGTAAAACAGTTTCAAAGTTTTTTTTAGGAATTCTTAATTATGGACGAAATTATGTTAAAGATCTAGCATAATTTCGTCCGAGTGAGAAGAAATAAAATCATCCTTGAAACTGATGCCTCAAATTTATGTTGTGGTGTGTATTGAAAACAACACCTTCTCAATTCTGGACCAAGTGAGAAGAAATAGATAGTTATGGAATTAAAAGTAAGAAAAAACATATCTCCATAAAAACTCTGAAACATGAATTAATTTGTGGATGCAACTCTGGTAAATTTCAACTTGTTGAAACAAGATATATTATTTTTTGAAAAAGAACTTTTAGCAATAAAACTTGCTTTAAAAAGATTCTGCATATATCTTGCTTTTGAATGCTTTATTGCTAGAACGAACAATCAAGCAGTAAAAGATTTTGTAGTTAACAAGAAAAATATTGAAGAAGGTAGACAACTTCGATGGTATAATGAAATTGCTACATATAATTTTGATGTTGAACATTTGAAAGGAACTAATAATTTTCTTGCAAAAATCACTATACTAGTGTTTTGTCTTTTTAGCCATGAACAAGGGTAAACAGCCCGCTGAGTCAAAGAATCCCGCGGTGGTTCGTCCACCCGGGGGCACTCCGACGATCAAGTCAGTAAAATATCTCTCAAAGATAACCAATAGTGCTTAACTCACTAGACAACGCATAAAAGACATACCTTAGACCCATGAGGGTGCCTCTCTTTTATAGCCAACATAATCCTAATCTCAATAGAAGCCTAGCTCCAATGGACTTAAGATTACTGCTAATCTTGCACTCCCAGTAGGATTAGGATAAATCCTCCAAGAGTCTTATCTTTACCCAAACTGAAGTCTTCTCCCATTCTAGGACTCTTGTCCCTTATCCGCTTATCCCGGATTCTGATATTCTCGCAGATAACCTCGGCTTAGCCGAGATCATCTCAGCATTATGACCAGGACACGTGACACCTCGGCTGACACTTCGGTGTCATCTCGGCCAGGTGTTGTCATTCAAAAATTATGTCCCCACACCTGCCCCCTAGGTTCTATTACATCAGCATCCTGAGGTGATGGAACCTATATCATTTCTTCCATTTACCACGTCGGCTAAGCTCGCTTCATCATCTATTGTCGAAGTCAGAACTTGTCAGCTCAATATGACCAAGACCTATAGTCTGCTTTCATAAATGCTTTAGAACCAACGACCAAGTTCGTTCAAGTTTCTCAATCGAAATCGTCCTCCTAGCCGAGGTATTTGCTTCATTGAATCAAGAACTCCAAGAGTTCCAGCATGCGTGTGAGCTGGTACGCACAGTATTTCAACCGTTTTTCACCATGTGTCTTTTCCTTACTGGACCGGATCTGATACGTGCCATCAAGTCGCATCATTTTTGCACGCGCCGTCTGACAAGCATGTCGTCCAAGGCACCATGATTGCCATTTTTCACGTTTTTGATCAAAATAAAAAAAAAGAATTCTCTTAAATCCTTCATTGCTGCTTTCGTTGCACTTCTTTGCTCATTACCACCGTCTGACACCGGCGTACTTCACACCAGCCTTTTTGTAATCTAAACAATCATTCTTCAATATTAGGCCGAAGTGCCTTATTTCCTTTTCTGAATGCATTCTTTAATTTCTTCCTTCAACGTGGTCGTATGTGTCTTCTTTTTACTCTTGTACGATTCTATACTAAAAATAATTTGCATATCTTTAATATACACTGCAATCTTTGTGCAACCTTCTCGAGGTGACACACCTCGGTTATACAAACTGATGATTTACCTCGGCAAGTACCCAAGTACCTTTCTTAGCATAACCTTGGTTTCAGCTTGTAAATTTTTTCAAAAAATTTCAATAAGTGTTTAACCTTATTCTCGGTTTAACTTCAACTTGTAAACTTTTCTCAAGTTTCAACAAGTGTTAAACATAATCTCGGTTTAACTTCAACTTGTAAACTTTTCAAGTTTCAACAAGTGTTAAACATAATCTCGGTTTAACTTCAATTTGTAAACTTTTCTCAATTTTCAACAAGTGTTAAACATAATCTCGGCTTGTGAAATTCCAACTCCCAAGAATCATTCTTTAGCCTTTTGCCCCCTAATGTGAACCTAAGTTCCACTTGGGTTCTCATTAGGCACGTGGCTTTGACCTTGATATTGCTCTATGGGCAGGGGATCTGCCCCCTGCATGGCTTCCACATACTCCTTTGTGGAAAAAATTCTTTAACTTAGGCCAGGCTCTTCTCTTCTCGGACTTAATCATCTAAGCCAAGATCTTGTCTTCTGGGATCTAGGATTTTAGATCTGGAATTTGGGATCTGCTCACTTGGGCTAAGCTCTTGTCTTCTCGTGTCCAGTATTATCTCAGCTTTGCTTCGGCGAACCATTTCTCTTCTCTTATTTGGACGCCTTTGTCATCGACGTGTTTTCCTCGGCTCTGGCATACTTTTCTATCCTGGCCATCAGCTCCTCCATGCTTTTTTCCAATGTCTTTGCCAGTGTTTTTCGAAGCAGGCAGTCATTCTTCAAGCCGTTTTTAAACGACATGACCGCCACCTCTTGGTTGCATCCTGGTATTCGGTTGAATACCTCATAATACCTTTTGGCATAGGCCCTACGGCTTTCATCCTCGCCGATCTTCAGGGCCATTAGGGCGTCTACCCTCAATGGCTGTAGTTTGTTTGTCACGAACCTGGCCACAAATATCTCGACCAGGCCTTCCCAGGTTTTCACAATTCCTATCGGCAACTTGTGAAACTAATCCGATGCAATTTCCCCGAATGATGAGGGGAACACTTTGTAGAGCAATGACTCGTTCCCAGTGCACAGTGCCATCGAGTTTAGGTATAATCCGACGTGAAAGTTAGGGTCCGACTCATCATCGTATATCTAGAACCTCAGCATACTGAATCTTTTCGGGGCCTCAACTTTGTATAACTCTACCGAGAATGGTGTTCTTGGTTTTACTATTGAAGTTACCTCGGCATGCTCTTGCTTCCTCTTAAGGTAATCTCTCAAGTCCTCTTTGGTTAGCCCAGGAGCTCGGCTATCTCCTGATTTCAGTCTCTTAGGTGCACTACTTTCAGCTTCGTTGTGAGCCCTTTTTGACCTTTCTCCATTGGTCGCATCGAAGCACAACTCCTGCCTTTGACTATGTCGATGTTCTCTGGGGTCTACCTCCTTGGTGCAATGTATCCTTCGAGATTCTTCTCTTCTCGACTCTCCTCGCCTGACCTCCCTTGACGGCCGGTGATAGTGTTTTTCGTTTCTGGCAGGCTAGGGGGCTACAGGGATTGCATTCTGCCCTCCCTTCTGGGCATTGGCCGCTGGAATCGGCGTGTCCTGTAGTGGGAACGGTGGCTGCATGATATTATTTTGCATCATGAAATTGACCATTGTTTGTAGGTTCGCCAATTTGTTCGCCATGGTCGTTACCTCATCGTCCCTCCGCAGGCATCTTTCTTTCCATACCGGGAGGTCGTCCTCGTTATAGTACTCGCTTTGGTCTGTTCTTTTTGGTACGTCGCCTTCCTGGCCGACGTCCTTTCCTTCGTGATTCTGGTCATGAGTTTCTTCGTTACAATTGTTTTCTCCAAATTGTGTGAGTGATTTTCTGACCACACTGCCAACTCAGTATTCAGCTGGAGAGTACTAGCAGAATAGATGGAGCTTGTTTAACCTGCAATAGAAAGAAGAGATTTCGGCGGTGGTTCGTCCACCTGGGGGCATTCTAATGATTAAGTCAGTAATCAAATATCTCTCAAAGATAATCAATAGTGCTTAACTCACTGTTCTGAATATAAATTGCATACCTTAGACCCATGAAGGTGTCTTTCTTTTATAGCCAACACTATCCTAGTCCAAATAGAAGCCTAGTTTCAATGGACTCCTGCCCAGTGCTTAGCTTGGACTCTCTAATAGATAAAGATAAACTCCCTAAGAGTTTTATCCTTATCCAGGCTGAAGTCCTTTCTCATTCTAGGACTCTCGTCCCTTATCTACTTATCCCGAACTCCGATATCTTCGGAGATAACCTCGGCCTAGCCGGGATAACTTCGGCGTCACGACCAGGACACGTGGCACCTCGACTGACACGTCGGCGTCACCTTGGTCACGTGTTGGTACTTAGAAAATATTTCCCCACAGTATCCAAAATAGGCATCAACTGAAAAAGTTCAATTGTAATCTGAACCTCGCCAATATGAAAATACCTGTTGGTGAAAATACCAGAAAAAATTATATTTTATTGATAAATAATGCAAAGAAAATGAGATACAAAGAGATCATGCTGAGGCACGGATATATCGTTTTCTTTAAGGAGATCAAGCCCACTGCGGTAAGAAGAACCCAAATACCGTTGCAGCAGTCACAAAACTATAACTTGTCCCCTCCAGGATATAACAGCCCGACCACTTGTCGTATGGTTCAGGCCAACTTTGTACAAGATGGTGAACCCAAAGCTCCACCAAGAAAAACACCTTTCTTTGCTAGTAATCTCTCTTGTATATAAAATAGTTGGCGTATTGGTGTAGAAAATAGTAGATGAGATGAACTATTTATAGGCCATTAGGACTTTACAAAATATACCAAAAAATAATAATGACCATGAACCTAGAGAAAAGAGAGAGTGCATCCAAATATTAACTCACCACCAAGTTCATGAATTCTAATTAGTCTCTATTCATGAACAAGACAAAAAGTCACTAAAACAATGAATCTCCATTCATGAACAAGATGAGATTCATGATCAAGACAAAAGAAGATTCATGAACAAAATATATAAATAAATAAATAAAAGATATTAAAATGGTCCAACAATCCCCCACTCATTTTAATATCAATACGGACACTGATCTTGAGATTTGCAAAGAAATAATTCCACCTCTTTATTTTTCACATGCTCTCGGATGAAATGATAGCGGGTGTCAATATGCTTACTACTTTCATGATAAACTGGGTTCTTTGCCAATGCAATTGCTGAGCGATTATCAACATAGATCTCAGTGGATTTTTCTTGTGGAAATCCCAAATGCTTTAACATGTTTCCGTAATTGTAGACCGCCCTGAACTCCGCTCTGCGCGCGAGGGCGCGAATTGTGGTTCTAGCTGCTACAGTTCGGACTCCTGTCACGGTTCTGAATCTAATCTCACAAAGTGCAATGTAAGACTGATAAATCACCAAAGAGTACAAATCTGGCAAATCATTTTGGAAAATAGATTTTTATCAAAAAGCGCCAAACATGGACTGCTTTGCCAGATTTCAGAGTTGCCACTTAAATATTTTGTTTTTGGAAAATTTAGGAAACCCTGACTCATGCCTAATGCCACATGTCCGTCATCACAAAAGTTGCCTCGGCTCGGGAACTTAGGTACAAGAGGGGAAGTCCTGAAATGAGCACCCCCGCTCGCTCGATCAAAGGATCAGCCTCTACTAACATGATATGTTGTTTTGAAAACACATGTGTTCTTATTCTGATTTATTAGCTAGCTTACTATGTGATGCGCACAACATACAAGTATAGACTGAATCACTCAAATTGGAACAAAACAACTCATGTTTGTTTTTCGAAAATGGTTTGAAGTTACTACTCGTAAGTAGGTTAAGACGCGGACTTGCCACCCTCAAGTGGGCTTAGAAAAACATGATTTTGCCACTTCAAGTGGGCCTAAAACTTGCATTCCGATGAATTGTTCCAACTCGAGCAATGAAGCCTTCATCCACAGACATTCATGCAGTTATAACAGTTAAGCAAATAGCCTCATGGCAAGCATGCTATCATGGCAGTCACTTACACACATGCAAGGATGCTAAAGAATAAACACTTACAGTGTACTCCAAGCCAAAACAGAAACTAATTACAAATCATGCATGATCCTAGCTATGTCAACAATGCCAAATACAACACATGCAAAATGCATCAAAGTAGGCTCGGCTATCTAGAATGGCGTTTGAATGTGACATCGATAACATACTTTGAAACACGTATTCCAGAAAGTGTATTAAAGTACAATGCAGTTTGTATGATGCGCCGAGCCCGGTGCATTCAAGACAAAATGAATGATGCACGCATGCAAACATAAGGATGCTAATTAAAAATGCCCTAAACTAACCACCAAAAGCGGATAAGTAAAAAGGAGAAAGAAATGGGGTTGGAAGAGATACATCACACACACGCACGCTTATTACAACATTATGCCCTCTCGATGGAGGGTCCGAATAATAAGCTAACTAACTAATCTAAGCTAATTAAACTAATTATTACAAGTAAACTAATTAACTAACTCTAGCTAATTAAGTAGTACAATCCAAATTGAAACAAATAGCTACGACAAGCTAATTAGAAAGTTACAAAACGAATCAAATGACTAGTTTACATGAACTAATCATAAGTAATGAAATAGCCTAGCGGGCAAGGAAAAGATGCATGCTCGGTCGGCTTCGCTCGGAAATCCACTACCGTGCCTTGTGATGCCTCTGTTTGCACACTTTCTGTACCTCTGAAAACTCTGACCCACCTTAGGAATATGCTGAGGGATGGTCGGCTAAGGGGGATGGCCATCGGCCAAAGTTGGTGGCCATCGGCCAATTCTGATAGCCGATTGGTAGACTCTTATGGCCGGTCGGCCACTACTTCCTGCAATTTCCTCCTTTTGCTGTAGCAGAGCACAAACAGAGGCATGGCAGTGTATTTGCAAGGAAATGTGTGTGTAACCACACTCCTTATCATGTCTCAAACTCAAAGGAGTGTAGTGCTCGGCTCTCGAGCCATCAATCACGTATCTCAATGCATGATGGCCAAAAAGGCCGAGTTGCACATATCAATGTCAATGAATGCACACAAATAACACATATGACTCGATGAAGCTCTACCTTATCATACATGATCAAAGGTGTCGGTGACTAAGAAATAAGGCACGTTTCATCACTTTGAGTATGAAACGTGCAACATTCCTCGTGTTTGGATTGACGTCCAACCCAAACACAATGCAATACACACAACATGCTAACATAATACAATGCAACAACATGCAAACACAATGTCATGCAACAACATGCAAACAACAATGCGATGGCAAGGGCTATGTAATGCAAAACTCAATGGACCAAACCAACCTCGAACAAGCCTCATGCATGCCAAGACAATGGCCAACACATGTTGAAAATGAAGTCCAAAAGCAAATACAAGCATGCATACACATTGGTTCATAAACAAGGCATGAGGACACAACTCTCAAACACCTTGCAGGAGTGGAAAATGTGAGAATGTGGCAATGAAATATGCTCTGAAGTCATGTAAGGAATGACGCCAAATTATGCACATAACACAAGTATAGCATGCTAGGAGGCTTAAAGCTTAAGACTAGCAAAGGGACTCGTACCATGGCCATATCAATCAAGCCCCAAAGAGCCACGATGACTCAAAATAGTCCCAAGGCACATCATAACAATGCTAGAAGCATGCTTAAACATAGCTAACATATGCTAGAATTAGAGGCACGAAGCATGGAGCATACAAGGCCAATGAGGAGGATTACACTACATCTACCAAAACCAAGCATGAGATGACTTCACCAACAAAAATCAGAGCTGTATTATGGCAAAATAACAACCAAAACACACTAAAATGGTAGCCCAAAAGCTTAGGCAAGATGGCATACATATTGGCTCATGTTTAAGGCATAAAGCATGACTCTCCAAAAGCATTGAAAGAGTGAAGAATGAGAGAGCATGACCACACTAAACACACTAAAATCACATACCAAATGATGCTAAATCATGCAAATAGCCCAAGCAATACATGCTAGTGACTTGGAAACTCAAAACTAGTGAGTAAGATTGCACTATGGCTATACAAAGCAAGGCATGCATGACCCAAAACACTTAAAATAGAGCTTAATCAAGGAAAAATATGATTAAAAGCTTGATGGAGTGGAGCCAAAATCATGCTAGAATGATGGTCCAAAGCATGATGCATGTTAGGCTAGTGAGTGGGATTGCACTACAAGTGCAAGGAGCATGCAAGGGGTAACCAAACCAACCCAAAAAAGAGCTAAGGCATACTTAAATAAGGCCTAAGATATGCTGAGATGGAGCCAAAACATGCTAGAAAGACATGCTACTTTGATGAGCCATCAACACAAGCAAACAAGAGAATAGGAGGAGGGACAACCCCCTCCCATTTGAGGCATCAAAACAGGGTTTTCATCACTAAAAAACCTCTGATTTTCAGTGGTAAAAAGGCCCAAAAATTTGGATTTGAAGGTGGTGAGAAGTTGCACAAAAGGCCTCACAAGCCAAGGAACAAAAAGGGAGAACAACCCCTTAGCCAAACAAGGCACAAACCAATACTTTTAGGACTGCAAAACAAGGGAAAAATAGAGGTTTTTGTAGTTCAACACCACCCCAAAAAAAGCCCCAAAGTAGTTCAAAACTATGGCAAAACAATAGTGCACAAAGAGCTTAAAAGGGACAAGGGGTTACCTTTGAAGCACAGCAGCAAATGAGCCTCTTTTCTGAGCCAAACAACCTTCCAACAGCCCAAAAATAGGTTCCAGGGACCTCATCCCAATGCTGATCAACTTTGATGAACGATGCCTAGGTAAACTAGAAGTATTTCTCTTGCATGCACACAAGGGCAAGAGGGAGAGCAAACTAGAGAGAAAAGCTGAAATTTAGCTCTGAAATTTGTAGAAAGAGAGATAGAGAGAGATATTTTAGTGTGAGAAGCTCCCACAATTGCTCAATATGTTCTAAGTTAGGAGATATATGAGATATAGCTTCATATATAGCAAAAAGAGAGCATTTGGTCAAAAATATCATAATTGGAAATATCTGGAGCAGTGTACAACAGCTGGAGGAGAAATATCTGCAAATTCTGGGCTTTCTGGACATTTCTGGCCCACCAGCCACCATTTGTGGCTGATTAGGTTCACTCTTGGCCGACCTATGGCCGATGAGCTCCAATTGTGGCCGATGCACTCCCATAGAGGCCGACGGCAAAAACTAACCCCAGTCCCCCACTTGCACTAGGCATAAATCCTTCATCTGGACTCCTTTTCAGGTCATTCTTGTGTCCAAATTGAAGCCCCAGAAGTAAGCTTTCCAATGGTGTTAGCCTCACCTCAAAATTCCAACTTTGATAAGAGATATCCCTCTTTTAGTGAAGGATGCTCAGTTTCGGTCTAACCGGAATGATGCCCAACTTCAACCAATCATATCTCCCCCATCTGGGCTCGTCTTTACGAGATTCGTGAGTGAAAAATGAAGCCCCAGAAGTCTTCATTCCAACGGTTCTGGCCTCATAGCTTAAATCCAAGTGTACAAATAGATAGGCCTGATTTACCGAGGGCTGCCCAGCTCTCTCTTAACGGTTCATACCCAACTCCTCTCACAACTTGGTTTCTGGGTTTCTTCCCTCTTCTCTTCTTTTCCTTAACTCCAAACCCCTAAACAAGGTATTTTGAAATATTTTTCAAAGATTTCATCTCTCTTTCTTTCATTTCCACTTTGTCCTTGCTCGGTTTACTGAAAAAGCACAACATTTAACAAAATGCGAGCCTCGGAACATCGTAGGAACCTATTTTCAAAAATATTTCGAAAAAGAGGGTTTTAAGGTCTAAAATATTTTGATCAACATCATTTTGGTCCAAAATGGGGTATGAAGTTGGGATTTGACTCTCTCCTTGCTGAAGAAATTGAACCTTTGCACTGCACAACTTTCATCACCAAATATACCATCAATAGCGCCCAAGTCTTAAGGGCAGTAAAAAATGGGGTGTCTACAGTTGCCCCTTTTTAACAGAACTTGAAAGTCATGAAATGACGGGAGTGAATGTCAAAGCCCAGAGACGACCCATTTTTGAGAAGGTGGAAGACTTGGACAAACAAACAGGATAACAATATAGATGTGCCCGCAGACTGGGGCAAAATGCAAATGACATGCATGATGCAAGAGAATAACTTATGATTACGCAAAGAGAGCATAACTTATGACTTGTATAACAATGAAAGTGGAACGTGCATAACAATGCAAGTGAAATAACAATGAAAGTGAAACATGCATAACAATGCAAGTGAAAAGGATGCAGGCGATAAAAAAAATATAATGCAATGAATGTAACAGATAGTATAGTAGATGCAAAAGGGTGACATACTCCATCCACACTGGAATTGCGAGAGAAGGAAGAACAAATTCCAAACACACTGAAATCGTGTAAGGATAGGGACACTCAAACCACGCTGAAATCGTGAGAAGCGGTCCGAAAACAAACCGCTCATGGGTGCACTCGATGCAACCTGAGATACATTCCAAAAAAGCTGAAATCATGTGAGGAAAGGGACACTCTAACCACGCTGAAATCGTGAGAAGAGGTACGAAAACAAACTGCCCAGCTGCGCGCACGACGTAGCCTGAGATACATTCCAAACACGTTGAAATCGTGTGAGGAAAGGGACACAGGTCCTGAAATACTAACAAGGGGCACCATCTGCATGTAGAAGCCATGGATACCGCTTTTCTTCCTGGTCATATTCATAACTTTCCCTATTCTCCAACGGGGTGACAGACTAGGTTGGTTCAGTATCTAGAATTGAGGCACATGCATGCTATCTCAACCTATGGGGCTACCATATAGATTTCAAGCCGGGGACACCCCCCTGGGTATTTAAACTAGACTTTAGTCTCGAAAATCCCGAACCTTTGCGTTCTAGGCATCAGCCATTCGAACTCTAGTTTCCACCATCGCAGTTGATCTCCTAGAAACTCATTGCAAACATAGCCAAGATGCCCCTGGCATGGAATGGTACTCGGGGAGAGCACTTCTGATCGCCATTCTGGCTTGAAACAGGCTTGAACTTGAGATAGAGGCACATTCATACTTTGGAGCATTGACAAGGCCTGAGGAGGTGCATCTGGAATGCAATCTTGGAATTTGCTGAAGTCGAAACACACTAAGATGCTCCGATTTTCCTCTTTTCTTTCACTTTGCAGTCTGGAACCCATATAGCTTCAGATAGGTCCTGGTTCTACTGTTCTCATATGACCTGGGTTGAGCCCTGCAGTTCATGAAAGAAAGGATCCCGTTTTGCACAAACATGGAGAATGGCATAACACTCTAAGCACAAAACGATTTTATTTTTGAAATTGAAATTGAGGAACGAGTTCTTAACCAGGTATTGAGCCTGTGACTGACCACAGCCAAAACGACTCAACAAAGGGAAAATGAAGGTAAAACAACCTAAACACATCTATAGACACCCGAAACGACTCAAAATAAGAATCGAGACAAACAAAAACACACACACACAACACTCAGATGTGTTCCAATGGCAAGAGACCTCTCAGTTCACGAGGTGCCAGTTTTTTCTAATATTGTTTCCCACCCTTTCTCATTTGTGATTCTCACATCACTCTGGCACTCAATCTCTTTTTCTCTGAAAAGCCCTTTTCTCACTTTTCTCTCCACGCACATCTTGCTATTCTTCAATCTCTCTTCTTTTATATCCCTCCCTTGGGTGGTTGATGGATAAACAGAAAGTTGTGGGCTCTTGCCCCTAGTATTCTACTAGATTCTTCTTCTTTCGCTCACAACTAGTGAGCTTTCCCACAGAGGGGTTGTGCTACAACTGGGTGTGTACCAAATCTACAGCTGACATCGATTGATGACGCCCTTGGCTAGTTTGGATGTGACCAGACCTTTTCGAATAAGGGGGTAAAATATCCTGCTCCTTTCTAGTTTGTGCATCGCATTTGACTTGATACCTCGTTGCTTGGAGGATGAGAGAGCTTTCGGCCCTTTGCTATTTGCTTCAGTTGTGCCCTTTTGAGTGCCTTTCTGGCAAGCTTTCTGGCAAGTATGTTGACAATGGGGAAAAGACGGAACACCTGACTCAACTGTGCCCCTAGTTCATCATTTTGACCATCTTTTTGTTTTGGCTTTCTACTAAAACAATTTTGATCAATATGAGAGTTAGATTATCATGCTTGTTCGATTTTCTGACTTGAAATCATGCAAGTCAGGTTGCGAGCATTGAAAATTTTCCTTTTTTGGGTCCAAGAAATGGTCCAGTTTTGGAAAATTGGATAATTTTTGAGAGAATTAGTCAACTTCATTAAAAATTCTCAAAAACTAATTTTACTAATGGCCATTGCTCAACCAACACGGAATCTACTCTCGAGATGCACAACCTCAGGTCCAAAACAATGGAAAATTGCCCCTTGTCTGAAAGGCACTGCATGGTAACAGAAAGTTGCCTCTTGTCTGAATGGCACCACAGCGCACTGTAATCAGTCCTCAAAGTGACGATCACAATCGAACTCTCGGATACAGAGAAGACAAAGATGATCAGAACCATTACATAGACATAGTCGATTTGGAAGTGTTTATGGCTGGACTTCAAAATGAAGTTGCCTACGTATCCCAAAGATGGGAATCTAGCCTGACATAGTTCCCGGTTAAGGTATACTTGGGTATTAACCTCTCCTTTTGCACTCTAACTTTTTCCAAGGCTGCTCTTCCGGGTTTTCAACCTTGCGAGCTTTGTTTTTCTTTTCTTTCCATTTCTTTTCTTCTTTTCATTTCTTTTCTTCTTTTTTCATCTTTCATTTTCTTTTCATTTTCTTCATTTTTCTTCTTTTCTTCTTTTCTTTTTTCATTCTTTGCATTTTTCTTTTTTGTTCTTTTTCTTCTTTTTCTTGCTCTAACTTTTGTTTGGGTCGCCTTTCCAGGTTTTCGGCTCAGCGAGCCTTTCAAGGGTAAAAAGTGTAACAAGTTCATGTTGAATGGTCGTAAGATCTCAAATCCATCTGAATCTAAGAGAATGGCTGCTGCTTGCTGATGATGTAGGAGTCCATCCAATCGGGGTCTAAAGTTGCCCCTAGTGTTGCGGATAGGAATTTGATTGTCCTTCAGCAAAACTTTTTTCTTTCCCCCCTTCTCGGATTTGGCATTCTTGCTGATCTTCATTAGCTTGAGCAATGTCCCAATTTTTGACTCTTCGAGCACATCTAACATTTTTTGCCCCTAGTTCAAGGGCTGCTTCTGATCTAGCTTTGCAAGCTTCTTTGGATAACATTTAATCTTCTTGATCTGACTTTCTTTGCCCCTAGTTTGAGGGCTGCTTCAAATCTGGCCATGCAAGCCTTGTATTGTGATTGTTTGCTTGAACATTCTACGTTAAGATTCAAGGTTTAAAAGCAAAGGGTTTGAGTCTCGAGGCCGAGAGTGATCCTACGCTGCACAATCTCAAGAGCGATTCCACATAGGTCTTCGCAAGACCACGCAAAACATTTTTTGAAATCTTTTAAGAAAGCGACTAATCGCTTGCGCGGAAGACAATGTAGAACCACTCTAGATCAAGCCAGGATCCTTCCCAGTACTCACATTAACAAGCCTGATTTCATTCATTAAGGGCTTAACACGCCTCTCTTTCTCTCAGTTGATCAAATTTTTGCAAATCCCGAGGAATTCCTTCCTCTTTGTTTTCACCACAGTGTTAGAAAAAAAGTTTTAAAAAACTTAGTTCAATGCAATGATTTCAAGGCACAGAAAAGACACAATTTTGGTCAAATATTGCCATCTCATTCAGAACTTTTGGCACAATTGGCTCCAAGGCAGAAACAGACACAAAAGAGTGAAAATCACTACTGTTCCATTCAGATCTTCTGGCACAACTGGCCCCATGGCAGAAATAGACTCAAAATAGTGTAAAAGACAAACCTAAAACAAGCAAGTGATGTCCGAGGTAACACCCCCGAAATCACCCGACTCTAACAAAGCAGGACTGACTCGACACAACAAGACAGACTCAACTAACGCAGTACAAAAATACTGACTCAAAATAACACGACAAAACTGACTCAATACCCAAGTCAGGAAGTAAAATAAACAGTATTCGCAAAATGCTCAAAACAGTGCGTGTCACATGCCACATTCGGTGTAAACTGGGTGCCATCCGCAGGTGGTTCATCCCCCTGACCACATCGCATTATCTCCCAAATTCACTGATCCAGTGCCGATAGACTTTGCAGGACCCAGCGCGACGATGACCTTGTTATCAATCAGATCTTGTATTTCGTGGCGAAGATGAAAACACATGTTAGTGTCATGGCCGGCTTGTTGATGGAAGACACAGTACTTAGCCGCATCATATGAGAGAGGGAGTTTATTTAGTAATGGCCGCAGCTCCAGGGGCTTGAGATGGCCTTCTCCTATAAGGATTTGGAAAGCTTTGGACAAACTCATGTAGAGGGAATTGAAGACCCTCTGGCCTCGGGGTGGGTACTTCGAGATTTGTGGAGTTTTGCTGGATGCACAAGCAAAGGGATTGGTAGGCACTGACTGGGTTTGCTGATCTCTTCCGAGCACGGGATTAAAGCTTAAAGGAACATTCCTGGTATGACGGCACTTCTCCTGGCTTGCCCCTTGATTCAAACTACTCTCATTCTGAGTGGCAAAAGTCCCATCCACAACCTTTGCAACAACTGCAACCACTTGCTGTTTGTTCAGTCCCTCGACTTTCAAAGCCTCAATAGCCCACTGAAGGTTTTCATGGGGACCAATACCTGCTTCTACATTGTTCTTGTCATTTGCTTCCACTTTGCCAAGGGATTGGCCTTCTTCCAATGCCGCCCGTCCCGAGATTAGGGAGCTTTTTGGCGTGAAATTTCTGGCATGCGATGTGGTCGATGATGGAGCCAATATTCCAAAGGCCAGATCTGCCACACTTTTATGAAGATCTTCGATCGTTCTCATCAGCTCAGAAGTAGTGGGTTCACGGGTTTGAGATGTTTGCAGTTCAAGTGCATTCATCATGCATAAGTCCATGTTGACTGGAATGAACACCGTAGGCTTAGGTAAATGGGCTGGGGTGATGTATCTACTGGGGTCATAGGTGGACGACAGTATATGGATGAGGTTAAGATATAGAGGTGACGGGCTAGTGGTGGTCCGAGATTCTTTTGGTGGAGCTAAGGTCTCTTCGTCAATAAGATCCTGAATCTTATGACGGAGACGGATGCAACGGTTCGTATCATGACCGTGTTGTTGATGATTGTCACACCCTAAATCCGGGCATTTCCGGCCGTGGCCCACAGGGACTTAGCCCAAGGCACACGTAAGCCTAAACACGAATCCAATCACATTGAACAACTGAACAATAGTCCAATAATAAATAACCAAAACTCAATCCAGACATGCCACAATTATAAACGGCAAAATCAACCGTAATCAAAAACCATCCAAACTTATGGGATATAAACAACCCACATATCAAAAATAATCCTAAATGAACTTCGATAAGAATAAATATAAATATGCACAAACTTGACATAACACTCTAAACTAAAGGAATGCCCTAGAGGTCCATGCAATTGAGTCACCGCTACGCCATGAGTCCACTCTAAGTCCTTCTAACACCTGGAAATGGTAAACAACTAAGTCAGCTGATAGCTCAGTGAGTAGCAACACGGACAATATCAGGTTGTGTCGTCTTTCATGACGGAGTGCACTTTGCCACAAGTTTATTATATTCATTTTTTTGGAAAGTTCTCTTAATATACACTGTTAGTCCGAATGCAATGTTGTCCAAAAAATGTAATCCGAAACTTTAAAGTTCCCTCAGTCACACGCAATTCTCCATAAGTCGTACACTATTGACTAATTTTGTGGAATGGTTCTCCACATGACCAAAGAGAACAACAAGAATCCCGAATCTTCTTTGAGTTCCACCCTACATTCGAGTTGCGTTTGCCCGCTGGGATCAGATTTGATACCCCCCTCATACATCTAAGGGCTTTAGTGGGCGCACACTTTTACATTTGATCCAAACTTATGAAAAAATTCTTCAACCTATACAATCAACTAACTGTATAATATGTGATTCTTTTATCTCCAGCACGGTAAATTTCAGTTCAAAAATTCATCCGTTTGAATATGGTTTTTTGATTTTGTAAAGTTTGTGATTCTGTGCAGAATTTTTGGACTAAGAATTACACCATTCTTTATAATGAATTAACTCCTCAATTTTCCTTAACAAATATATATATATATATACAAAATACTATAAACCTACAACTTCTCCATCAATGATCTAAATAATAATAGAGTAAGAATAAAGAACAAAACAAAGAAAAAAAAAAGAAAGAAGAAAGATACCTACCACACCCAAAAATTAATCCTTGTTTGCATCCTGTTTTTCTTCTTCTTTTCTCTCAAACTTCTTCCTCCCCGTGGCTGTTGTGGCTGCTGCTATAGAATGTATTAGGAACTAGGGTTTTTCTTTTTTTTCTTTGTTATACATAACATAAATGACTCTAGACAAAAAATGTCCTTTGTTTTATTTATTTTATTTTATCTCTCCATTAATTTAAATAAAATACAACTACTATTAGATCAAATATGCTTACTAATTTGACACTTAATTTTATTTTATTTATTTATTATTTATTTTTTTAAATAA
>NW_021026217.1:160816-241279 GCF_004153795.1 Camellia sinensis | reverse complement strand
TAAATCTTGCCTTTAAATTGAAGACTTTCACCATAAATTTATTTTAGGTTTTAAAATTAATTAAAAGACCCTCCAAATATTTAATTTGCACTTTAGAATTCACCATCAAAATATTTGAGATTGTAATATTATTATTTAATTATTTACTTAATTTTTATATTCGGGTTCTCACAATGATAAGCACAGTATTTAGCTGGGTCATATCTTGGTGGAAGAGGATTTGGAAGGGGTTAAGGTTCTAGGTGCTCTAGGTGCCCTTCTTCTTGCAGCTTTTTCAAAGCTTGAGAGAGACTCATGTAAAGAGGATTGAACTTTCGGGCTTGGGGCCGATTTGAAGTGATTGGTTTTTGGCCATTGAGGGAAGTGGTGATAGTGTCTACTTCTGAGCATTTCGCAGTTGTGCTACCATCAGTAGTAGCATTGGAACTGCCATTATCTTCTTCAAAGGCTCATTATCTTCCGCAAAGACCCCTTGTCTGATGGCATCCTCGATTTGAACCCCCATTTCATGAAGGGCTGGAAAGGTAAATAGAGGTAGAACGACCATCTTTTGCAGCAACTTGCCATGCAGATTTCGAACAATCATCCTGATCTGATCTTTGTCGGAAGGCCTTGTAGTCATCATTGAGGCCTTTGCTCTCCATCTCGTCATGAACTCTGAGAAACCCTCATTTGGCTCTTGGCGGGTGACTTCGAGATCATGAGTTGTGACCACGATTTGTGTGTTGTAAGAGTATTGAGTAATAAAGGCCTCAGCCAGCTCTTCCCAGTTCTGTTTCGCAAAGTCCTCCAATTTCGCATACCAGATTGCGGCTATCCCAGACATGGTTCGGCCAAAGAGAGATAACTTCTGGGCTGTGATCAAACCTATTGGCCTCAAGATATCAGAAAACAGGTGGAGGTGCACCATTGGGTCTCCAGAGCCAGCGAAGCAGTTGATACGTGACATTTTAAACTGCTCCGGTAATGTAACTGCAGATTTAGTATACCCGTCCTCTAAATCCGTGATGGAGTTCACTCCTTGTGCTCGTTTGAATAACTTCTCCAGTTTATTGATCTTAAGTGCAGTTAGGTCAACCTCAAATTCAAACGGAGCTTCGGTTTGATAGACAGGAGCTTTAGAGGCCTGTGCTGGATTGGCTCTGCCAGATTGCCCTGAGTCTCTTGGACATTAGTAGTATGAGCAGTGGCTTCGGGTGTCAGGTTACCCGTGGGAGGTGCATGAGACGCAGAAGCCATAGCCGGTTGTGGCTGTTGTTGTTGTAGCTGGGTTATCATTTCGGCCTGATGAGCCGTGACTTCAGCCTGACGGATGGTGTCCTGTTGCAGTGCCCTGATTGTTTGTTGCAGGTACCGCATCTGTTCTTCCACACTGGCTGGGGGATACTAAGCCATGGGAATGGGTGATTGATCTCGTGCTGAGCTAAATGTAGACAACTGTTCCCAAACCAGACTAGACCCGGGTGAACTGAGCTGTGGCTGATGTAGAAACTGTACTGGTGAATTCTGCCTGAACCTCCTTCGTCTTGTAACCACTGGAGGGGGAGGTAAATACAGGTTGCTTCTAAACAATTTCGACTTGACAAAATCTATCGATGCAAGTCCAGAGTACCCGGGGGATATTGGAGCCTTCTGAAGCTATGGTTCCAGGACTACCTTGCAAAAGAGAAAACTGACAACATCTCAACCTAATTTCACAAGAATAGATATGAGCATAGCTGAATGACTATGCTCTCTACTGAATTCTACCCCAAAATCATTGCCTCAAATCTGATACCCCAAATACTGATGTCCTCAGATTGATACCCAGACTCGCAAACTGATACATACAACCTGTAGAGACACACTCTGATAGCACATATCAAGCAAGTAAGAGCCAAAACACCCCTACGGAGGGGTAAGGTTTCCTTGTCCTATCTTGTTAGGAGCTAGAGTTTCACTATGCATGCAGCGGTTTCAAACAACCTACAATCTGGTAAGCAACTTGTCCTAGTTTGGAATGGTCACTATAGTTTCCGATATGCAACTAGGTCGAATGGTTAAAAAGGGTGCCTTGGTAACAACCGAGGCTTGTGTTCCCATTGTGGCAGAGTCCGTAACCGATCAGCCTTATGGCACGCTTTTCCAAGCAAGCCTCCGGTAAACCGTTCAGGAATAGCAAACGGCAAACACGGTGTCCTAGGCGCACCAATACAAATACAATACAAAGAAACACATAAGTGTAAACAAAATAACATATCACGATGTTCAAGTCAAGTTCTCTAAATCCCCAGCAGAGTCGCCAGAAACTATAGACCGTCCCGAACTCCGCTCTGCACGCGAGGGCGCGAATTGTCGTACTAGCTACTACAGTTCGGACTCCTGTCACGGTTCTGAATCTAATCTCACAAAGTGCAATGTAAAACTGATAAATCACCAAAGAGTCCAAATCTGGCAAATCGTTTTGGAAAATAGATTTTTATCAAAAAGCGCCAAACATGGACTGCTTTGCCAGATTTCAGAGTCGTCACCCAAATATTTTGTTTTTGGAAAATTTAGGAAACCCTGACTCGTGCCTAAGGCCACATGTCCGTCATCACAAAAGTTGCCTCATCTCGGGAACTTGGGTATGAGAGGGGAAGGTCCTGAAATAAGCACCTCCACTCGCTCGATCAAAGGATCAGCCTCTACTAACATGATATGTTGTTTTGAAAACACATGTGTTCTTATTCTGATTTATAGCTAGCGTACTATGTGATGTGCACAGCATACAAGTATAGACTAAATCACTCAAATTGAAACAAAACATTTCGTGTTTGTTTTTCGAAAATGGTTTGAAGTTGCTACTCGCAAGTAGGCTAAGACGCGGATTTTCCACCCTCAAGTGGGCTTAGAAAAACATGATTTTGCCACTTCAAGTGGGCTTAAAACTCGCATTCCGATGAATTGTTCCAACTCGAGCAATGAAGCCTTCATCCACAGGCATTCATGCAGTTATAACAGTTAAGAAAATAGCCTCATGGCAAGCATGCTATCATGGTAGTCACTTACATACATACAAGGATTCTAAAGCACAAACACTTACAGTGTACTCCAAGCCAAAACAGAAGCTAATTAGAAATCATGCATGATCCTAGCTATGTCAACAATGCCTAATGCAACATATGCAAAATGTAACTAAGTAGGCTCGGCTATCTAAAATGGCATTTGAATGTGACATCGATAACATGCTTTGAAACACGTATTCAAGAAAGTGTATTACAGTACAATGCAGTTTGTATGATGCGCCGAGCCCGGTGCACGCAAGACAAAATGAATGATGCACGCATGCAAACATAAGGATGCTAATTGAAAATGCCCTAAACTAACCACCAAAAGTGGATAAGTAAAAGGGAGAAAGAAATGGGGTTGGAAGAGATGCATCACACACACGCACGCTAATTACAACATTGTGCCCTCTCGACGGAGGGTCCGAATAATAAGCTAACTAACTAATCTAAGCTAATTAAACTAATTATTACAAGTAAACTAATTAACTAACTCTAGCTAATTAAGTAGTACAATCCAAATTGAAACAAATAGCTACACTAAGCTAATTAGAAAGTTACAAAACAAATCAAATGACTAGTTTACATGAACTAATCATAAATAATGAAATAGCCTCGCAGGCAAGGAAGAGATGCATACTCGGTCGGCTTCGCTCGGAAATCCACTACCGTGCCTCATGATGCCTCTGTTTGCACATTTTTTGTACCTCTGAAAACTCTGACCCACCTTAGGAATATGCTGAGGGATGGTCGGCCAAGGGGGATGGCCATCAACCAAAGTTGGTGGCCATCGGCCAATTCTGATAGCCGATCGGCAGACTCTTATGGCCGGTCGGCCACTGTTTCATGCAATTTCCTCATTTTGCTGCAATAGAGCACAAACAGAGGCATGACAATGTATTTGCAAGGAAATGTGTGTGTAACTACACTCCTTATCATGTCTCAAACTCAAAGGAGTGTAGTGCTCGGCTCTCAAGCCATCAATCACGCATCTCAATGGATGACGGCCAAAGAGGCCGAGTTGAACATATCAATGTCAATGAATGCAAACAAATAACACATATGACTCGATGAACCTCCACCTTATCATACATGATCAAAGGTGTCAGTGACTAAGAAATGAGGCACGTTTCATCACTTTGAGTATGAAACGTGCAACATTCCTCGTGTTTGGATAGACGTCCAACCCAAACACATTGCAACACACACAACATGCTAACACAATGCAATGCAACAACATGCAAACACAATGTCATGCCACAACATGCAAACAACAATGCAATGGCAAGGGCTATGTAATGCAAAACTCAATGGACCAAACCAACCTCAAACAAGCCTCATGTATGCCAAGACAATGGCCAAAACATGCTGAAAATGAAGTCCAAAAGCAAATACAAGCATGCATACACATTGGTTCATAAACAAGGCATGAGAACACAACTCTCAAACACCTTGCAGGAGTGGAAAATGTGAGAATGTGGCAATGAAATATGCTCTAAAGTCATGTAAGGAATGATGCCAAATTATGCACAAAACACAAGCATAGCATGTTAGGAGGCTTGAAGCTTAAGACTAGCAAAGGGACTCGTACCATGGCCATATCAATCAAGCCCCAAAGAGCCAAGACGACTCAAAACAGTCCCAAGGTAGGTCAAAACAATGCTAGAAGCATGCTTAAATATAGCCAACATATGCTAGAATTAAAGGCATGAAGCATGGAGCATACAAGGCCAGTGAGGAGGACTACACTACACCTACCAAAACCAAACATAAGATGCCTTCACCAACAAAAATCAGAGTTGTATTATGGCAAAATAACAACCAAAACACACTAAAATGGTAGCCCAAAAGCTTAGGCAAGATGGCATACATATTGGCTCATGTTTAGGGCATAAAGCATGACTCTCCAAAAGTATTGAAAGAGTGAAGCATGAGAGAGCATGACCACACTACACACACTAAAATCAAATACCAAATGATGCTAAATCATGCAAATAGCCCAAGCAATGCATGCTAGTGACTTGGAAATTCAAAGCTAGTGAGCAAGATTGCACTATGGCTATACAAAGCAAGGCATGCATGATCCAAAACACTTAAAATAGAGCTTAAGCATGGAAAAATATGATTAAAAGCTTCCTGGAGTAGAGCCAAAATCATGCTAGAATGATGGTCCAAAGCATGATGCATGTTAGGCTAGTGAGTGGGATTGCACTACAAGTGCAAGGAACATACAAGGGGTAACCAAACCAACCCAAAACAGAATGAAGGCATACAGAAATAAGGCCTAAGATATGCTGAGATGGAGCCAAAACATGCTAGAAAGACATGCTACTTTGATGAGCCATCAACACAAGCAAACAAGAGAATAGGAGGAGGGACAACCCCCTCCCATTTGAGGCCTCAAAATAGGGTTTTCATCACTGAAAAATCTCTGAGTTTTAGTGGTAAAAAGGCCCAAAAAGTTGAGAAGTTGCACAAAAGGCCTCACAAGCCAAGGAACAAAAAGGGAGAACAATCCTCTTGCCAAACAAGGCACAAACCAATAATTTTAGGACTGCAAAATAGAGGAAAAATAGAGGTTTTTGTAGTTCAACACCACCCCAAAAAAAGCCCCAAAGTAGTTGAAAACTATGGCAAAACAATAGTGCACAAAGAGCTTAAAAGGGACAAGAGGTTACCTTTGAAGCACAGCAGCAAATGAGCCTCTTTTCTGAGCCAAACAACCTTCCAACAGCCCAAAAATAGGTTCTAGGGACCTCATCCCAATGCTGATCAACTTTGATGAGAGATGCCTAGGCAAACTAGAAGTATTTCTCTTGCATGCACACAAGGGCAAGAGGGAGAGCAAACTAGAGAGAAAAGCTGAAATTTAGCTCTGAAATTTGTAGAAAGAGAGATAGAGAGAGATATTTTAGTGTGAGAAGCTCCCACAATTGCTCAAAATGTTCTAAGTTAGGAGATATATGAGATATAGCTTCATATATAGCAAAAATAGAGCATTTGGTCGAAAATATCGTAATTGGAAATATCTGGAGCAGTGTACAACAGCTGGAGGAGAAATATCTGCCAATTCTGGGCTTTCTGGACATTTCTGGCTGACCGGCCACCATTTGTGGCTGATTAGGTTCACTCTTGGCCGACCTATGGCCGATGAGCTCCAATTGTGGCCGATGCACTCCCATAGAGGCCGATGGCAAAAACTAACCCCAGTCCCCGACTTGCACCAGGCATAAATCCTTTATCTGGACTCCTTTTCAGGTCATTCTTGTGTCCAAATTGAAGCCCCAGAAGTAAGCTTTCCAATGGTGTTAGCCTCACCTCAAAGTTCCAACTGTCCTAAGATATATCCCTCTTTTAGTGAAGGCTGCTCAGTTTCGATCCAACCGAAATGATGCCCAACTTCAACCAATCATATCTCCCCCATTCGGGCTCGTCTTTAGGATATTCTTAAGTGAAAAATGAAGCCCCAGAAGTCTTCTTTCCAACGGTGGTGACCTCATAGCTTAAATCCAAGTGTGCAAATGGATAGGCCTGATTTACCGAGGGCTGCTCGGTCGACTTTCTCTTAGCGATTCATGCCCAATTCTTTCCCCAACTGGGTTTCTTCCCTCTTCTCTTCTTTTCCTTAACTCCAAACCCCTAAACAAGTTGTTTTGCAAGATTTTTCAATGATTTCATCTCTCTTTCATTCATTTCCACTTTGTCCTTGCTCGGTTTACCGAAAAGCACAACATTTAACAAAATGCGAGCCTCGGAACATCATAGGAACCTATTTTCAAAAATATTTCGAAAGAGAGGGTTTTAAGGTCTAAAATATTTTGATCAAGATCATTTTGGTCCAAAAAGGGATATGAAGTTGGGATTTGACTCTCTCCTTGCAGAAGAAACTGAACCTTTGCACTGCACAACTGTCATCACCAAATAAACCATCAGTAGCGCCCAAGTCTGAAGGGCAGTAAAAAATGGGGTGTCTACAATAACCATATTGCATGGCACATAGCTGAGTTGGCTGCAACATACTCAACTTCGCAAGTCGATAATGTCATAATGGCTTGCTTCTTGGATGACCATGTGAAGGCTATATCTCCCATAAAGAAAGTAAATCCTGTAGTACTTTTCCGTTTATTCAAGTCACGTCCCCAGTCGCTATCTGAGTAGCCAACCAGATTGAAATTATCAGTTGATTTATAGAATAAACCATCATTGATCATACCTTTGATGTAGCGAAGAATCCTCTTTGCTGCATTAAGGTGTGACTAATCTGGTGTTTCCGTATATCTGCTAATCAGACCTACTCCATAGAGTATGTCTGGCCTGGTGCAAGTAAGATAGCGAAGACTTCCAACTAGGCTCTTGAAATAAGTTGGATCCACATCACCTACCTTTGTACCTTTTTTTGAGCTATACTCCACTGTCTATAGGAGTGTTCACTGGATTGCGATTTTCCATTCCATATCTCTTGAGAATTTCCTTAGCATAGCCACTTTGGGAAATAAAAATTTCATCTTTTCTTTGTGCCACTTCAATGCCGAGAAAATGAGCCATCAATCCAATATCTATCATTTCAAATTCTTAGACCATGCTTCTTTCAAAGTCTTTGAACATGGCTGGATTGTTTCCGGTGAAAATTAGATCATCAACATAAAGACAAGCAAGCAACATGTTTCCATCAGCTTCCTTCTTCAAATATAGTGCATGCTCATGTGGACATTTTTCAAAACCATTGTCATGAAAATATTGATCAATTCTAGTATTCCATGCACGCGGAGCATGCTTCAATCTATAAAGTTCTTTCTTCAATTTGTACACTTTATCTTTATGCCCATACTGAACATACCTCGAAGGTTGTTCAATATAGATTTCTTCTTCAAGGAAACTATTAAGAAATGCAGATTTGACATCAAGTTGATAAATCTACCACTTGTGCTGGGCAGCCAAAGAAATCGTTAGCTTGATAGTCTCTAATTGGGCAACTGGAGGAAGCACCTCTCCAGAAATCAATTCCAGCTCTATGCTTATAACTTTTTGCTACTAACCTTTCCTTATAGCATTGCACTTCGCTTTGTGCATTCCTCTTTGTCTTGTATACCCATTTCACTCCAATGGGTTTGTGCCCTCCGGTGGACTGGTAAGCTTCCATTTGTCATTTTTCTCAATGGCATGAATTTCTTCATCCATTGCTTTCTTCCATTTATCTTCTTGGATGGCTTTTGAGAAGGTAAGAAGTGGATCACTATCTGCGAGTAGGCAAAACAAATTCAGATCTGCTTCTTCTGTAGCTTCATATATCTCCTGCAAATTTCTCATTGGTCTTAGTTGTTTGAAAAAACTATCATCTGATGATGCTGCTGATGATGATGATGCATCACTTCTATGAGAAACTTGCGATCTAGGTGCCAATATTCTATGTGGAGGAGCTTGTGGTTCATCTTGAGCTTCTCTTGTGATTTCAACCGAAGCTTTTGATGTTTCATCTTCAAGAATGAGTTCTGTATCTTTAACAACTTCATCTTGATTCCAGCTCCAAGCTTCTTCTTCTTCAAATATCACATCTCTACTCATGATCACCTTTTTGGTAATGGGATTATACAACTTGTATCCCATTGTTCTGTCTCCACATCCGACAAGGATACATTTTTCTCCCTTATCATCGAGCTTGGTTCTTCTTGCTTCTGGAATCTTGGTGTACGCAACACACCCAAATATTCTGAGATGGTTGACACTTGGCTTATGTGAACTCCAAGCTTCTTCTGGAGTCATAGAGTGAAGGCTCCTGGTTGGATATCTATTCAATAGATACACAGCATATGATACGGCTTTAGCCCAAAATTGTTTGGATAGTCCCTTTCCTTTCAACATGCTCCTTGCCATATCTAAGATTATGCGATTCTTCCTTTCAGCAACACCATTCAGTTCCATGCTCTTTGCAATAATACTCGAAAGCATCTGATGCATATTCTCCACCTTGCTCTAATCGCAATGTCTTGATGTAGTAGCCGCTTTGCTTTTCTATAAAAGCTTCGAATTCTTTGAAGATACTGAACACCTTTGACTTTCTTTTAAGAAAATACACCCATGTCTTCCGGCTATAATCATCAATGAAGGTGAGAAAATATCTATTCTGTCCATTTGACGTTGGCTTCAATGGACTACACACATCAGTGTGCACTAGCTGTAGCGGCTTTGTTGCTCTCTACTTTACTTCTTTGGCAAAGCTGGTTCTGTGATGCTTGCCAAGAATGCAGCTTTCACAAATCTCATTAGTTTGAGCAATATGAGGGAGCCTTTTTACCATATTCTTACTTGACAACAGCTTCAAGCTTCCAAAGTTGAGATGTCCAAACCTCAAATGCCATAGCCAGTCTTTGTCTTTGATGATGACACTTAAACACTTCGCAACATCATGTTTGATGTTCAATGCAAACATCCGATTCTTGGACATTCTCACCTAAGCGATCAAATTACCATGATTGTCTTTGATGGTAAGATGACAATCTTTCATGCTGATGCTGTATCCCTTCTCTAGGAGTTGTCCCATACTCAAAATGTTATTCTTCATGGAAGGAACATAATAAACATTGGAGATGTAATCATGATCTCCATTCTTGAGCTTGATCAGAATATTACCTCTTCCTTTCACTAGAGTCTTTAAAGAATCACCAAATGAGACTTGCGCTTATACAGTCTCGTCAAGCTCAACAAACAACTCTCTTTTACCACACATGTGATTATTGGCTCCTGAATCTAGATACCAAACATTGTTTTGGTTTTCAGTGTCTTCGTGGTGGACAAACAGAACTATAGGTACAACTTTGTTTGTTTCCTGCTCGGCAAAATTTGCTTGCTCTTCGGCTTCTGTTGTTGCTCTACTTCGGCATTCATTGCTGTAATGCCTGAACTTGTGGCACTCGTAGCACTGAACATTACTTTTGTCAACTCCAGTTCGGTTGTTGTAACCACCTCCTCTTCATCTTGCTCTTCCTCTTGGAGCAAAATGTGGTTGACTTCTTCCTCCTCTGGCTGGACCTCTTCCGTCTCTTCCTTGAAAACCAGAACTTCGGTTATTGTAACCATGACCTCTTCCTTGGCTTCTTTGTGATGTCCCCTCTTGCTCGTTTCTATCATCTCTGAAACACAGCTTTGATTGAAGAGCTTGTTCTAGGGAACTTGAGGGAGTCTTCTTGTTTATCCTTTGTTCATGAATCTCAAGTGTGCCCATCAACTCATCGGTGGTCATGGCACTGAGATCCTTGGACTCTTCTATTGCTACAACCACGTGCTCGAACTTGGGACTGAGTGATTAGAGAATCTTCTCTATCACTTGAAAAGATTCCATCTTCTCTCCATATCTCCTCATCTGATTAACAATGGTCAATGTTCTGTTGAAGTACTCAGAAATTGACTCATTCTCATTCATGTGCAACATCTCGAATTCGCCACGTAATAACTAGAGTCAAACTCTGATCGTCTTCTCAATTCCACAGTGTGAATTGCGAAGAATACTCCATGCCTCTTCAGAGGTTGTTGCTGCTGCTGAAATCTTCTCAAAGCTTGACTCATCAATGCCTTGATAGAGTAGATATAAGGCCTTTTTATCTCTCTTCTTTGAATCTTTTAATGCCGTCTTTTGAGCATCATTTACATTTCCTTCATCTTTGAGAGTAGCTGGCTCGTCATATCCTCGATCCACTAACTCCTACAAATCTTGTGAGGCTAGTAGGACTTGCATTTGAATACTCCAATTTTCATAGTTCTCCTTGCTGAGTTTTGGAATCTGGGGCTGAAAGAAGTTGTTTGTGCTGGCCATTGGTTGACTCTAAAAAAAATATAAATTTTTAGGATGGAATTTGAAAATTCTGACCGTACAGATGTGTCCGGAATACTCTAAATAATAGGAAAGCACTATTGGATCACCAGAAACAAACTCCGAATGGCTCGGAAAAAGCCAAATATAGCTTTGACGCTTCAGATCTGCGGCTGTAACTTAGCCGCGTCACACTGGATTAATCCTCGATGCGCTGATGTCAGTGGCTCGATCAACGGTGCAGTCAACACAGCTTGGTTAGCGGCGCGACTCAGGCTCGGCTTGGTCAGCAGCTTCGGTCAACGGCGGCTTGGCTCGACTTGGTCAAAGCTAGTTAGCGGCTCAGATGACGTTAGTGGATGACGTCAGGTCTCTGATGCGCACGCGTGTGGTGCGTGCTTGCGCGTGGGATCTGGCATCTTCTTCCTCTAGAAGCGTCTGGAAGCGCGTGAGAACGGCGTCAGTGGCGCGTGTGGAGTCATCCGAGATCCGTTTTCGACGCGATTTTCACGGTTGTGCTCGTCTCGTCGGGAGCTTCAAGCTGATGTGATCAAAAATGGATTTTGACCACTTTGATTTTTGGACAATTTTTGGAAACACACTCTGTTTTTCCGAAAATGCACAAAACCGACTCTGATACCACTATTAGTAGGAGTGGGGTGCAAACCACTGTTGGTGATTCGCAAGTAGTGGGAGTGGGGTGCAAACCACTGTTGGCGCGTGTGGAGTCGTCCGAGATCCATTTTCGACGCGGTTTTCATGGTTGTGCTCGTCTTGTCGGGAGCTTCAAGCTGATGTGATCAAAAATGGATTTTGACCACTTTGATTTCTGGGCAATTTTTGAAAACACACTCTGTTTTTCTGAAAACGCACAAAACCGGCTCTGATACCACTATTAGTGGGAGTGGGGTGCAAACCACTGTTGGTGATTCACAATGAGAGGATTAACACTGAACCAAACTGAAATTAAATTCACTCAAAATAATTCTGAAAATACAGAGCATGAACCACAATTTTCTCTCTTTTATTTTTCTTTTTCCCACACTCATATCACTTCGATACGTTAGCTATTTATAGATAAACTAGCAATGTGAATGCATTTAATGCAAATACAACTATCAGTGTGAATGCATTGAATGCAACTACGACTATCAGTGTGAATGCATTAAATGCTAAGCCTACAAACGTTGAAGCAATCTCTAAGCACAGATTTGTTTTGGTGGCTATCAAGCTTATTTTCCAACATAGATTAGGCTCATAGTTGCCATTGCATATACTTTACTTTTCCATGGAGGTCTTGGCTTTTGGGTAACAAATAGTAGGATTGATGATCTCCATTTTATGTATGTAAGGGAGGATTTTTATTATAAATTTTTATTTTATTTTATTTTATTTTATTTTATTTTATTTTCAAGATAGGATTTTCATTACAAATTCAATAGATGTGAAATAAGAATGTAAATTTATAATTATTTTAAATTTAAAAAAGTTGTTACACTCACCATTAAATAATGTAATGAAACTTCTCTATTACAAATATTTAATGGAGAGGATAATTGTTGGAAATTGGATTGGGTTTGGAACCCATATCTGATTGGGTCGCTCATGGTAGTATGACCCAAGACCCATAACGAGAGGCCCAGTCAAAGTGGACTTGGATTTACTTATCTTTGGGATAAATGTGATCAACCCACTATCTCATCTCTTGTGGAGGTAGAGTTATGGATGATTATAACACTTCTATATAATATACATGTTATATGGTGAGAGTTAATTTTAACAGTATGAGTCTCATGTAATCTTCTCTATTTTCTTATTTATTTTTTTCTCTCTCCATAGAAACACCTAATAGTCTTTGTATTGTGAAGAGTGTGGGTAGTTCTCTAGTACTTCTACTCCACTATTGGGAATTATTCGAAAACATCAATGAAAGCATGTGATTCACCCACATGATCCATGGATTCGGTTTGAGCGTAAAAAGTATGTCCGAATTTGTTTATTTTTGTTGTGTATTATTTATTATTTTTTCTACATTAGTATCAGAATCATTGTTGGGTGTTTTCGTGTTACTTATGCATGAATATATGTATAGATATAATTTGTACATAAACATTGATTTTTTTGAACCATCTTTGATCATCTTAAATTTTTTATATCTTGTAATCCATATAATATAGAGCATATCTACAAAATTTTGAAAAAAAATAGGACAATCGAATTTTGAGAAAAATGGAGATTCATAATTAATTTTCATAACTTTGACTGTATGTTGGTTTGATATGCTTTATTTTCATGTTGTGAAAATTATATATTTGAAATCCTTGTTTCGAAACCTTTGAAATGGTATATTATGGGCCTGATTCCAACTTACGATTGAGGAGAAAATTCAAATTCAATTTTGGATAAGAGTTGGCACCAAAAAAAAAAAAGGACAAAATTGTTGCACGTGCTGATGTCAGCACGACACGCGTGTTGATGTCAGTGTGACATGTTGCGAGCCAAGCTACGAAAGGCAACTGCTGCTGTGCTAAGGCCCTATTTGTTTGTTTTTTAATTTAAAATTACTTCTATATTATTCGTTATAATTCTGATTGAAGCATGGCTTATACCGTTGGACTTGCAATTAATTTTTATATAAGATGCTAAAGTTTCAGAATTTTATGGAAAATAAAATATTTTTCATTAATGAATAATTCAATATTTTTATGTTAAATTGCTCTTGGGAAAACATGACTTGGATTCCGAACTTAAACATTTTACAGTAGACGACTACTATGAAATCTTATTTACTAGTCTATTTTTTTTGTATTTTCTTAGATTCTTTAATATTTATTTCTTATTTTTTGTGTAATTATTAATTACTTATAATTCTAGAAAATTTCAAACAATTACAGAAATTATAGAAATCTGTTATGACATTATTTAAATATTGTAGACAACATGTTAAGTTCTTTTAAATTCTTAGAACTTGTAGTATGTTGTTATTTTAAATAGCATGATTTATTTATTTTGGTGAATTTTAATTCCATGATTAAATTAATCTAACATGTTTTCTTTTATGAATTCACATTTAGATGTTATTGTATGGATCTAAATGTTGTATCATGCTTTAGACATGCCATAGTTAGTGGGAGGTTGTTTAGTTGAGGGAAATCTTTGTAGATTTACTCCTGAAACCCAATATTTTTGCACATGAATTAAATTAAATTTTAGATAATTGTCACTTGTGGTGTAAGAGATGATTACGAGCATAGCGGATTTTCAATCTTATGACTTGTGTAATATTGTCACTATTTAATTTATATTTTTGCGGCAAATTATATTGCAATATGCTAATCAAATTAATTTTAATACGTATTTTTTCTTCTAATTGAGTTAGCTTATGAAAGTTAATTTTGGTGAGCAAATGTGAACAATGTAAACAAGACTTTTTAGAGTTGTTCAAATGTGAACAATGTAATCTCATTCTTTAGATGAGCAAAAAAGTCTTGGAAACTTTCGGTCAGACCTTAATTGAGCCAAAGTAAGGAAACATGACTCAACGTCGTCGTGGTTTTGTTGCCTTGTTTGGCACTATAAAAATTGATGTGTGCTCTATGGTTAGCGGCATGCTAAGCAACTTTGGTTGGCGAGTTTGGAGCTGTGAGATTTGTAAGCCCTCAATAGATCTAGATGTGATCATGACTATTGAGTTACACGGATTGACTTTGTAATTTAAATTTTAATAATGTTGCATCATTGGATGAAGCAATATCCAAGAGTCACGTTATCCAAGATATGCGAGCTTACATGAGTTAATCATTAAGTGTAAAACGAGTAGCTAGTATAAGTAGTGTTTCGCTCTCTACCCAACTAATAGGAGTAGATGGAGCAAAATTTCACGCACTATACTAGTCTGCGTTGAAATATCACTTGAAGTTAAAATTTTAGCGCTTAGAAACTGCAAAATCTATTAATATTAAGTGAGAAGATCAGTGCCTAGTGGCTGCAAAATCTATTAGCACAGTCAACTTGTCTAATTCTGGACACTTCTTGTTTCCACACTTGAGTGTGAGTCATGAGGAGGTGTTTCTTTGTAAGATTCCTTAGCTAGGCTAACACCTTTGAATGGCGTTTGTCATTAAGCATAAAAGTTATAGCATAGTAATAAAAAAGGTCAAGGCTAAGTTGGTTGTTATCAATTTAAGAATTTGACGCATCGCTCATGAGAGCATTGTGTTGAATTAGACTCTTTAGTCTGATTTGTGCTTATGTTGCTTCAGGAGCCATCATAGTTTAGTAGCTTATTCTCTCTTTCTTGTGGATAGTAAAATTAATTGCAACTAACCATGAAGCGAGAAATAGAGATGGCAAGAGGAGTATTGTCATGTTTCAACTGGATGCAATAAAGTGTATGAAAAATAAAATCGACTTCAAGGTGCAAGGGATTAGCACTTACTAGTTAAATTTGTGACTTAGGTACACTTGATATCTCCATGACATCCGTTTATGATCTAGTGAACATGAGTTACTCATGAGTCATTACCTAGTTGGGCCTAAACCTTTACACTTGTCTTTGAGAACTCACACATTAGGATGATTGGAATTAATTTATGACATTGGTCATGAACTGGTAGCTTATTGTACTTAATCACATTGACGAGGGGATGACATGAATGGTTTGAGTAGGCCCTCTTGGGCCCACTTGCTTATGGCATCTTGCTCTCATGTGAATGTGCAACTTTATTGGCAATGGTTGCACACAAGCAAGTAGGAAAGTCACCGAAAGGCATCTGTATTGGCCCATTTAGTCCACTATGATATTTATGACTTGATACGTATAATGGTATGATAGTTAGCCCTAATCTCGACACATTTATAGATTACGATACACATCTTAGTCAAGACTATTTGATCTCCCCTAAGTCAAAAGTTTTGAGATGATTTTCGACATTGCACATTTGAGGTCGAGATCAATTACATAATAGCTTTCATGCTTTTAGTTTTGACCGAGGTAGCGAGTATCTATTTGAGTTGTTTTTTAAGAAAGCTCTGTGAAGAGAAATGGATGCTTAGATGATTTGTGCTTATGTTGCTTCAGGAGCCATCATAGTTTAGTAGCTTATTCTCTCTTTCTTGTGGATAGTAAAATTAATTGCAACTAACCATGAAGCGAGAAATAGAGATGGCAAGAGGAGTATTGTCATGTTTCAACTGGATGCAATAAAGTGTATGAAAAATAAAATCGACTTCAAGGTGCAAGGGATTAGCACTTACTAGTTAAATTTGTGACTTAGGTACACTTGATATCTCCATGACATCCGTTTATGATCTAGTGAACATGAGTTACTCATGAGTCATTACCTAGTTGGGCCTAAACCTTTACACTTGTCTTTGAGAACTCACACATTAGGATGATTGGAATTAGTTTATGACATTGGTCATGAACTGGTAGCTTATTGTACTTAATCACATTGACGAGGGGATGACATGAATGGTTTGAGTAGGCCTTCTTGGGCCCACTTGCTTATGGCATCTTGCTCTCATGTGAATGTGCAACTTTGTTGGCAATGGTTGCACACAAGCAAGTAGGAAAGTCGCCGAAAGGCATCTGTATTGGCCCATTTAGTCCACGATGATATTTATGACTTGATACGTATAATGGTGTGATAGTTAGCCTTAATCTCGACACATTTATAGATTACGATACGCATCTTAGTCAAGACTATTTGATCTCCCATAAGTCAAGTTTTGAGATGATTTTCGACATTGCACATTTGAGGTCGAGATCAATTACATAAGAGCTTTCATGCTTTTAGTTTTGACCGAGGTAACGAGTATCTATTTGAGTTGTTTTTTAAGAAAGCTCTGTGAAGAGAAATGGATGCTTAGAAAACTGATTATTCCTAGTACTTAGCAACACAATGGTGTAGTAGAGATAAATAATTAAGTATTGCTTATGTTTGGTGGATGATGGTGCAATATATTTCCCAATTGGGAATTACACTTTAGTTTGTTGCCTATGTCACTAACTAAGTGCCCTCTATATCAGATTTTACACTCCATTTGAGTAATGAGTTAGTGGAGAGCAATTTGTGGGCGATCTGTAAGCATCAAACAACTTATCTTTATTTTACTTCTCATAAGATTGCGAAGTTAAGACCTATAGTTCTATGGCGCATTATTGTATGTTGTCTTGTAAACACTTAGGGTCATGTAGTGCATTATTGTATGCTGTCATGTAAACCCTCGGGTCATATGCTTACAGGTGAGCAGCTTTGTGGGAGTGTAACTAAGTCACATAAAGTTTTTCTAGTAAATGTGACGTAAATAGAGTTTTGGAACTCTATAAGATAGAGAATTCTAAGTATGGTACTTTATGTAGCCTAGTTCAGAATGGAAAATAATTTCTAATATCCTATGGACAGTGAGAGTGATGTGCCTACTAATGGATTACTCCATTATAGAAGAATACTCTACATTCTTAATTACAGATAATGCCAAAGGCTCTCTAGTCCCCTATTTTTAGAAAGTGGATCAATGCTGCGTATTTTAAGACAAAGTCTTTGAGGATTAACCAATTCTAGGATTTTGTTAACTTTTCGCTGCGACGCGAAATTGTTCCAAAGTTATGCACGATTTGGATAGTCATTTTTTGAGGCATAAGGAAAATACTAAAATGTTGCACCATTGAGGAAGGTGTAGACCATGAGAAGACTTCCTCTTAGGGAGTGAGGCTTACTTCAACTTAGGCTATGATTGACATGAGTTCGGAACTTTATTTGTGGACATTGTGACCCAACTGCTCGTTAGAGAATTGGATAAGTATATTCGTAGGGATTTACCTTCTGCTTTTATAGCGAAAAGTTAGGAGCGTGAAAGATTGTTAGTTCCAATAAATCATTTATGACCTAAAACAGTTATCCAAATAAAGGTTCTTAGATTTCATCGAACCATGATAGGCCGATGATGATCGATAAAGACTACTACAGCATGACCAATGGTCTAAAAGAAATTTTTTCCTTACTTAGTCATTATGTGCCAGGAATTTATAGCGATGTCACCACTTAGGGTTGGCAGTCCTCTGTGTTTAGACATGATGGACATGGGTGATGTAATTTATGTGATGACCGGGTATGTAATTCGCCTCGTCCTCTTGAGTTATGTTGGATTTACTTTCATTAGAGTGTCGAGTTTTAACGTGTGGTCTTGTCAACGGTTAGGTTCGTTGTTTTGAAAACTTTTTCTCTAAAATTTCCGTTCTTATTTATTGTTATCTCGAGTTTCGCTTGTCTTGGATGGTGCGAGATTGGAGGGTAGAGCCACATGTATAGGGGCTTGGACCGCACGTGCGGAAAACAAGGGATTGTCGAGGGCTCTATTGCATTATATACAAGTGCAGTTGGTGGTGCGGGGTGAAAGTGCCGCACGTGCGGGGGTGAGTGCCATACGTGCGGGAGGTACGCTCCGCACGTACGAGAATGGGTGCCGCACGTGCGGGATTCCGCTGAATCTGAAAATTATGTCTTTTCTCTCTTCGTAAGCTGAGTGTATATCACTTTGTCATCATATCTCTCTCTCTAAAAACATTTTTCTCTCTCTTCTCTCTACATTTCCTACACCAAATTAGATTAAAGCCTTGATTTCTTGAAATTTATTGGGATTTTGATCCTTGTTCCCACACCAAAGCTGAATAACTTCTCGAGGGCTTCGTTGTGTGCAGTGAAGATCGGGTTTCGGCACCGTTGGATTTAGGGCTTTCATGTCTTTTCTTCTCCAAAACTTGAGGTAAGGATTTTTCTTAGAGTTATATATATATTTAAAAAAGATTTGGTTGATTTTTGAAACCCCCTTTGATAGCATTGAAACTTGAATTTTGGTTCAAGAATGTGAGTGATTTTGAAAGTGGCTTTACCCCTTGTTTCCTTTGAAATAATCTCGTGAAGGTTTTGAACTACATTGATTGAGGAAAGATGATTTTTGGAGGGATTCTTTCAAATGATTTTGGTGTGTGTAGTTGTGGTGAGAAAACCTAGAAATTTGGGATTGAAAGATGTTGAGAACCCATGGATGATATTGTTATTATATTATATTATACACACACACACACACACACACACATATATATATATATATATATTGTGCCAAAATGAATGATTGATCAGAAAATTTCTTATATTTATGTATAAATGACGAATTTCATGGAATATGAGAATTGTTGATTTTGGAAGTTGTTGTCCAAAATATTGATATAGTCTTGAAATGACTAAATTGTTGGGAATCATGAAGTGTGAAAATGTTGCTACTTATTGATGGGTTTAATTGAATATGTGGATATCATGTGAAATGATATTGAAAGAAGAAATAGGGATTTTGACTCTATTGGAAATATTGTGTGGGATAATTTAAAATGGAGGAACGTTATGTGGTATTGTTAATTGTTGCAGTCGCATACCCATTCAATTGGTTGTTACAAATTTTGAACTTGAATTTTGGAAACTTTTACATTGAGGAAAGAAAGTTTGTAAATAAATTCGTTAATTTTCAAAACCCCCTTTGATAGTATCAAAACTTGATTTTGGTTTAAGAATGTGAGTGATTTTCAAAGTGGGTTTACCTCTTGTTTCTTTTGAAATAATCTCTTGAAGGTTTTGAACTACATTGATTGAGGAAAGGTGATTTTTGAAGAGATTCTTTCAAATGATTTGGGTGTGTGTAATTGTGGTGAGAAAACCTAAAAATTTTGGGTTTTGAAAAATGTTGAGAATCCATGGATGACATTGTTATTATATTTTTTTGGTGTGCCAAAATGAATGATTAATTGGAAAATTTCTTATTTTTACATATAAATGACAAATTTCATGGAATATGAGAATTGTTGATTTTGGAAGTTGTTGTCCAAAATGTTGATATAGTCTTGAAATGACTAAATTATTGGGAATCACGAAGTGTGAAGATGTTGCTACTTATTGATGGATTTAATTGAATATGTGGATATCATGTGAAATGACATTGAAAGGAGAAATAGGGATTTTGACTATTATGGAAATATTGTGTGGGATAATTAAAAATGGAGGAACGTTATGTGGTAGTGTTAATTCTTGCAATCGCATACCCTTTCAATTGGTTGTTACAAATTTTGAACTTGAATTTTGGAAACTTTTACATTGAGAAAAGAAAGTTTGTAAATAAATTTTCATGAAATTTCTTTGGGGTAAATAGGTTGGTAAGTCTGGACAAGAAGTGTAGATGAAATTGATTAAGTTAGCCTAAGTGTCCGGGGTGAAAGACTGGAAACGCGCGCGGAGGAGGTACCACGTCCTTTCCGGTTAGTAACTGGTAAAGTGGGGTTTTGGTAGCGCTAGTTATGCCTATTTGCAGACACCAACCTATGGATTACCTGTGTCGTATTTACCGCCCCTTGAGTTAAATTGATAAATTTTGAATTGTTGAAATTTCAAGATATCATTGAGCATGATGGTTTTCAAAAGATGAAGATGTGATTTTCTTTCAAAATGCATAGCATGGCATGTGCATTTCATTTCGTGAGACTTGTATAAAATGTATATACTTTGTTAAGAATTTTCTACTGGGCTTTACGCTCACCTTATGGGATTTTGTATAAGAAAAGATGTAGTGGTTCTGCCTAACTAAGGGCGTGGATGTGCGTGTCGAGAGCACAAGGCTTTCGTTTTGTTGTGAATGAATTTTTTATTTTTTTTTAAGCCAAGGACTGTATTTGTATAGGTTCGAGTAACCATTTTGTGTAATCGGGCTTAAGCCTTGGACTTTGTAATCCCTTGAGAGCGTTATTTATTTTGACTTGATGCTTCACATGCTATAGATTCATGTACTGAAGTCATTGAATGTATATACACATGTGAACTATTTTTTTTGTAAACACTTTATGATTAAATAAATCAATGTTGGAGAAGTACTTCTATTATCATGAAGAGCGTTGGTTGACATACTTTAATGGTGTTATTTTTTCTGGACGTTACAACTTGGTAGCAGAGCTACTGGGTTTGAATACTTGGGGATCATGGGAAGTGGTTGTTTCACCACTATAGGTTCATTTCGCATGATTAGGAAGTGTTTTATATTTTGTGACTATATGATAACATGTTTATATGACTAGATGGGTATGGGATTGGACTTTTGGGATGTTGTTTGTGCCTATTAAATTCCTTGAGGTCTTATTAGAAGGGTACTTGATCAATACTCGTTCTACTAAGAATTCTTGGTTTTTCGTGGGACGAATTTCATCGTAAAAGAATAATCTGTGTGTGTTTACATGGTTAAGTGCTTATGTAGAATGAAATTAAATTGTTTATATGGTAGGGAAATATATAGAATTGTTGTGGTCCAACGTGTGAGGCAAGTTGCTAGCACATGTGGGTTCGTGTGCTAAATTATTTCTCTTGTCCCTTATTAGGATGTCAGGAAGAGGTCAAGCCCATGGTGGTAGAGTCGGGAGGCGTTGTAGGCCTCACCAGGGTATGCATGAAGTACTGGTCCATGAGGTCCTGGTGCAAGAGGAAGGGTTCGGCCAAGCCAATGTGGCAGAGCAAGCAGGCCAAGCTAATGTAGCTGAGCAAGTGAGGCAAGTGGGAATTCCGAAACAAGCGGGTCAAACCGCAATGGGAGCCCTAGCTCAAAAAATGACAGGGGCTTGGAGAGAGTTGATGAATTTGTTGAGGGCGGAGAACCAAGCCTAAGAGAATGTCGTAGAGACAAGAGCAAGTTTCCTTACTAGTGAGTTTTTGTAGGCCAAACCGAATGAGTTCCATGGCGGCCCTGAGCCCAAGAAAGCGGATGAGTGGCTTGAGCAATCGGAGAAGACATTTGAGATGCTTCATATTGAAGATAACGAGATAAGGGTGACTCTAGTGAGTTACTACCTTAAGGGGGATGCGGGCCAGTGGTGGAAGTATGCCAAGGGTAAGTGGAATCGACATGGGAAGCCTTTGTGGTTGCTTCCAAAATAAGTACCTACCTTCCACTGCTAGGGAGAGATTGAGGCAAGAGTTTCAAGACCTCAAATAACTTAACTTGTCCATGGCCGAGTTTGAAGCGGCCTTCTCTAGTTTGTCCTGGTTTGCACTGGAGTTGGTGGCAACAGAGGAGCGTCGTTGCATAGAATTTGAGAAGAAGTTGAGAACTAAGATCCTGTTCAAGGTTTTCGGAAATATGATTCGGAACAATGATCATCTTGTGGAGGCGGTGACACAAGTAGAGATTACTATGTAGGCCGAGGAGGAGAGACTTCGGGGTTTGAGGTCTAGGGGCCAGGAGTCACAGGGAGACTATAGACCTAACAAGAAGAGCAGAAGCACCTTTTCATCCTAGTCTCAACCATAATAGTCTAGATCTACTTTTCATTTGCCTAGTGCAGGCCCGGGAAAAAGTGCACCGGGTAATTTTTCATGTTTCAAGTGTGGCTAACCAAGTCATAAGGCCTTTTCATGCCCATAGAAAGGAGGAGGGCAGCAGATGTTACCACCACTACCTAACCGGTCTTGGAGTCAGTCTCAGAATAGAGGACAAGGGCTTACTTGTTTTTAGTGTGGTCAGACGGGGCATATGAAGAGGACTTGCCCGTAATTGGGTGGCGCATTTGGTGCATCAGGGTTGAGGCAGACTCAGAGCCACCAGCAGGCTTATTCAGTTCAGACTTCACGAGCTAATCAGGGAGCCGCTTAAGCTCAATCAGTGCAGCATGCCTATGCTCCAAGAGATAAGCAAGTTAATCAGAGGCCACAGGGGCGCGTGTATGCTGTTACTGCGCCAGAGAAGTTACCAGCATCCTTAGTTGTGAGAGGTATTTTTTTGTTATGTATAATTCTTTGGCTAACGTGTTGATAGATACAGGTGCGTCTTATTCATTTATATCTATTGCATTTGCTTCTGCATTGGGGTTAGAGGTGGCACGGTTAGCATCTCCACTCAGAGTAGAGTCACTAGTTGGGGCTACGGTTGATTTAGGCCGAGGATGTCGTGATTGTGAGATAGAGGTTGTCAGGCGTCGACTTTTGTTTGCTTTTGTGTTGCTAGACATGTCAAGTTTTGATGTCATTTTAGTCATGGACGAGTTATCTTTGTACCGAGCTGTGAGTTACCATCAGAAAGTTACAATATGCACCTCGAGTGGTGATTATTTTTATTTTCTAGGGTACCGAGTTGATAAGGTCTTGTCACCAGTTTTTGACCCTTGTATTAGGAGCAAGCTTAATGGCCTTCTTGTGACTCTCTTGGATAGTGAGAGTGACGAGGCCCCGTGTTAAACTGCCAAGGGTAGTTTGTGAATACCCGGATGTCTTTCCTGAGGATCTTATTAGTTTGCCAACCCACCGGGAAATTGAGTTCTCCATTGACTTAGTGTCTGGCACGACACTGATTTCTATGGTACCGTATAGATTTGCACCCACTGAATTGCATGAATTGAATATTCAACTCCAAGAGCTTTTACACAAGGGCTTCATTTGCCTTAGTACATCGCCTTGGGGAGCGCCGACCCGCTTTACGAAGAAGAATGATGGGTCGTTGTGGTTATGTATTGATTACCGCAAGTTGAATCGAGTTACCGTTAAAAACAAGTACCCTCTAACCAGAATAGATGATCTATTTGACCAACTTAGGGGGTCTTGCTGCTTCTCGAAGATAGACTTGAGGTTGGGATAGCATCAGTTGAGAGTCTGGGAGGAGCACATCCAGAAGACGACCTTCCGTATACGTTATGGCCACTATGAATTCCTTATAATGCCTTTTGGGTTAACCAATGCACTTGCTTTCTTTATGGATTTGATGAATTAAATTTTTCGAGAGTACTTGGATCGTTTCGTGGTTGTCTTTGTGGATGACATCTTAATTTATTCAACCTCCAAGGAGGAGCCTGAGGCTCACTTGCGGGTAGTGCTTGATTTGCTTAGGGAGCACTGATTGTATGTCAAATTTGAGAAATGTGAGTTTTTGTTAACCGATGTGAAGTTTTTGGGACATGTGGTGTCGAGAGAGGGAGTAACTGTAGACTCTTCGAAGATAGATGTCGTATAGGATCGGGGACAACCCAAAAATGTTTTTGAGATCTGGAGTTTCTTGGGATTAGTGGGGTATTATCAACATTTTGTAAGGGACTTCTCTAGACTAGCCGAGCCTTTGACTAGGTTGACTAGGAAGGGTGTCAAATTTGTGTGGAGTGAAGCTTATGAAAAGTCATTTCAAGAACTTAAGACTAGATTGACTACCGCACCAATCTTGATAATCCCGGAAAGAGGTTTGGGTTACACTGTTTATTGTGATGCGTCTCGGGATAGGCTTGGTTGTGTCTTGATGCAAGGGGGAAAGGTTGTGACCTACGGTTCATGATAATTGAAAACTCATTAGAAAAACTACCCCACCCATGATTTGGAATTAGCGGCAGTAATTTTTTCCTTGAAAAATTGGAGACATTGTTTGTATGGCTAGAAGTTTGAGGTTTTCTCGGATCATAAGAGCCTAAAGTATTTGTTTTCCCCAAAATACTTGAATCTACGTCAACGAAGGTGGATGAAATTTATGAAAGATTATGATTTTGAATTGCACTATCATCCGGGGAAGGCCAATGTAGTGGCCAATGCCTTAAGTTAAAAATCTGTGAGTAGTTTGGCAAGTGTGACCATTCGAGAATGGGTTATGTTAGATGTTATTGGCAAGTTTGATTTTCACTTGGGTGAGTTCGGCGAGAGTGCTACCTTGTTTACTTTGAGTGGTCAACCTACCTTGATTAGCAAGGTCATAGAGGCACAACAGGGGGACCATGAGGTGGAGTCAATCTGTGATAGAATTTCCAACGAGAAAGAAGAGAAGGGTTGAACATTCAGTCGGATCTGAGTATACGTTATCTAGACCGTTTGTTTATAGAAGAATCTTGTAGAGAGGAAGTACTCCGGGAGTTCCATCATTCACGCCTTGCGGTATATTCGGGAGGCACCAAAATGTATCATGATCTTAGTCGCCAGTTTTGGTGGTGGGGTATGAAGTGGGATGTCTCCTTATTTGTATCAAAGTGCCTTACTTGTCAACAAGTGAAGGCCAAACACCAAAGGCCAGCAGGTTTGCCACAACCCGTACCGATAACCAAGTGGAAATGGGAGTATGTTACTATGGATTTTGTACTTGAGCTTCCAAGAACACAGTGAGGCAATGATGTCGTTTGGGTGATTGTTGATCGGTTGACTAAGTCTACACATTTCATTCTGATGCGCACTGGCGACTCAGTTGAGAATTTGGCAGAGTTATACATTAGAGAGATAGTTCGACTTTATGGGGTTCCTGTAACCATTGTTTCGGATAGAGATCCTTGTTTTACTACCCGATTGTGGCAAAGCCTTCAAGAGGCATTGGGAACTAAGTTGACCTTTAGCACCGCTTACCACCCTCAGACCGATGGGCAGTCAGAGCGTACCATTCAAATTTTGGAGGACATGCTTAGAGCTTGCATCTTTGATTTCAAAGGATCTTGGGAGAGACATTTACCATTGATTGAGTTTGCCTATAACAACAGTTATCAAGCTAGTATTGAGATTGCATCGTTTGAGGCCTTGTATGGCCTACCTTGTGGATCGCTGGTTTGTTGGTCCGAGGTGGGTGATGCACCATTGTTGGGTCCAGAAATTGTTAGAGAGACGATCGACCGAAAAGGTTGCTCTCATTCGGAAGAGGTTAACTATGACCCAAAGCCAACAAAAGAGTTATGTCGATAAGAGGAGGCGACCTTTATCTTTTGAAGTTGGTGACCATGTGTTCCTTAAAATCTTGCCAATGCAGGGTTTGATGAGATTTGGTAAGAGTGGTAAATTGTCTCCAAGGTTCATTGGGCCTTTTGAGATCTTGGAACGGATTGGGGAAGTGGCATACCGGTTAGCTTTACTGCCACAATTTTCGAGGGTTCACGACGTATTCCATGTATCGATGCTTAGGAAGTATGAACCCGACCCTTCTCATGTGCTTGATTGGGTTGATTTGGAGATAGTGCCGATGGCAGCAAAAACCAGCCGGTGGCCTCTAGCCACTGCTGGTGGTGAGTGGGGATGCCTCACAAGGCATTCCCTGCCCCCTCCAAGGCAAAACACAAGTGTTTGGTGCAAAACCAGACACTAAACAGTTGAGTCGAGAGATCCTGAGGTAAGGCGCGCAAGCCGAGACCTCCGGGAACTCAAGACGAACACAAACGTGGATGATCACCGAGTGTTCAAACGGTGACGTCCAAGTCTTGAGGACGGTCAAAAATGGGGTGTCTACAGGCCGTACGTGCGGGATGTGAGGTCGTAAGTGCGGAAACCAGGGGTTGGTCGAGTGCTCTACTGCATTATATGCAGGTGCGGAGTGGAAGTGCGGGGAGAGAGCGTCGCACGTGCGGGGGTGAGTGCCGCACATGCGGAAAAGAAGCTCCACACGTGCGGGAATGGGTGCTGTACGTGCGGGACTCCGCTGAGTCCAGAAATTCTGTCTTTTCTCTCTTTTTGGGCTGAGTGTATATCACTTTATCATCATATCTCTCTCTCTAAAAAAACTTTTCTTTCCCTTCTCTCTACATTTCCTACATCAAATTAGAATAAAGCCTTGATTTCTTGAAATTCATTGGGATTTTGATCCTTGTTCCTTCCCAAAGTTTGATAACTTCTTGAGGGCTTCATTGTGTGCAGTGAAGATCGGGTTTTGACACCGTTGGATTTGGGGCTTTCATGTCTTTTCTTCTCCAAAACTTGAGGTAGGGATTTTTCTTAGAGTTATATATATATATTTAAAAAAGATTTGGTTGATTTTTGAAACCCTCTTTGATAGCATTGAAACTTGAATTTTGGTTCAAGAATGTGAGTGATTTTGAAAGTGGGTTTACCCCTTGTTTCCTTTGAAATAATCTCGTGAAGGTTTTGAACTACATTGATTGAGGAAAGATGATTTTTGGAGAGATTCTTTCAAATGAATTGGGTGTGTGTAGTTGTGGTGAGAAAACCTAGAAATTTGGGATTGAAAGATGTTGAGAACCCATGGATGATATTGTTATTATATTATATATATATATATATATATATATTTTGTGCCAAAATGAATGATTGATTGGAAAATTTCTTATATTTATGTATAAATGACAAATTTCATGGAATATGAGAATTGTTGATTTTGGAAGTTGTTGTCCAAAATGTTGATATAGTCTTGAAATGACTAAATTGTTGGGAATGCACTAAGTGTGAAAAAATGTTGCTACTTATTGATGGATTTAATTGAATATGTGGTTATCTTGTGAAATGGTATTGAAAGGAGAAATGGGGATTTTGATTATTATGGAAATATTGTGTGGGATAATTGAAAATGGAGGAACGTTATGTGCTATTGTTAATTGTTGCAATCACATACCTATTCAATTGGTTGTTACAAATTTTGAACTTGAATTTTGGAAACTTTTACATTGAGAAAAGAAAGTTTGTAAATAAATTTTTGTAGAATTGCTTTGGGGTAAATACATTGGTAAGTCTGGATAGGAGGTGTAGATGAAATTGATTAAGTTGGCCTCAGTGTTCGGGGTGAAAGACCGAAAATACGTGTGGAGGAGGTACGTCCTTTCCAGTTAGTAACCGGTAAAGTGGGTTTTTTGTAGTGCTAGTTATGCCTACTTGCAGACACCAACTTAGGGATTATCTGTGTCGTATTTACCGCCCTTTTAGTTAAATTGATAAATTTTGAATTGTTGAAATTTCAAGATATCATTGACCGTGATGGTTTTCAAAAGATGAAGATGTAATTTTCTTTCAAAAAGCATAGCATGGCACGTGCATTTCATTTCGTGAGGCTTGTATAAAATGCATGTACTTTATTAAGAATTTTCTACTAGACTTTATGCTCACCTTATGGGATTTTGTGCAAGAAAAGATGTGGTGGTTCTGCCTAACTAAGGGCATGGATGTGCGTGTTGAGAGCATAAGGCTCTCGTTTTGTTGTGAATGATTTTTTTTTTTTTTGTAAGCCAAGGGCTATATTTGTATGGGTTCGAATAACCATTTTGGGTAACTGGGCTTAAGCCTTGGACTTTGTAGTCCCTTGAGGGCGTTATTTATTTTGGCTTGATGTTTCACATTCTATAGATTCATGTATTGAAGTCATTGAATGTATATCCACAGGTGAACTATTTTTTTTGTAAACACTTTATGATTAAATACACCAATGTTGAAGAAGTACTTCTATTATCATGAAGAGCGTTGGTTGACATACTTTAATGGTGTTATTTTTTCAGGGCGTTACAATTTATATGCTCAGATGTACGATCTTTAGGGATTGTTCTAGTAGAATTCTCGATTTGTCTTTGATGACTTACATAAGAAATATTCTAAAATGATTCTAGATATGAAATTACAAACCCATCGAGTTACCTATCAGTAAAAGCCAGAGCCTCAATTATTGAGTGAATCCTCAGATTGTCTATATGAGAAACAAATGACATATATTCCTTGATCTTTGTTGTGGGAGGCTGAAGTATGCTATGTGGGCGTATTCGACATGATGAGTGTTATCTTTTGTAAATGGTCAATTGAATAGTTTAGACATTGACCTTGCTCATTAGACAGTGGATAGGATGCTCTACTAGTAGTGTATAAATTTTCCCCCTGCAAGATTCAATGCGCTAGTTGGGCGCTTCTTGAAGAACGCAAATTGGTCACCAAAATATTTTTAGAGAGGTAATTACATAAGTGGTAATGATCTTGAAGCACTTCGTGTGAGGCGCATATGGTATATTCCATCGTATATGATTATCATAAGAGGTGTTGTGATAGGGCTTATGTTTGGAATCTAGAATTGCACAAACTGTGGTTGTATTTTTTTAGTTGATCACTTATTTTTGTGAGATTATGGGATATTGGTACTATTATGGTTTGTATCAGAATGATTAGCAGATGATGATGTCAGCAGGCAAGATTGGCTCACTCACATGAGCAATCACCCTTGGCACTTGGGAGCTAGCAAAGATAAGACTAGTGGTTTATTTTATTTGGAGCCAAAAGAAACTTAAATTATCCTGTATGTATGTCACTTGGTTGCAACCAAGATGAGGTCGTGTTAAAGACCAAACATGGATATTAGTACCCACTTTCTATGTTGTGCCTGTTATGATTAGCCATATGTGAGATCTTATTTGGCACCTAGAAGGCAACAAATAGAGAATTCGGGTTAGGTGCTAGAAAGTGACTAGACTAAAATCTGTACGGTGTATAGAGTATGCCGTCACTCTTTGAAAGAGTTACTCAACCGTAGCATGTATTCATACTACATATGCTTGGCGACTGAGTAATGTGGCGAGAGAATGGATCCTTGTTTCCTCACCGTGTGAGTCTTACATGTCATTATTGATATGGCTTTCACTTATGTACAATTTTGTGACCTTTGACTATGTCATATGGTAAAAGGTTGATATTTTGCTATTTGGTATGTTGCTTGAGGTTATGTAGGATTCGGCCTTAAGGGACATTGTTGGGAAAACCGTCAATCCTACACTAAATGCCATGAGGGCGAAGGGAAGATCATCTAGTATTACACCACTGCTGTATATTTACTACCGGCAACTCACATTGTTCTATATGAGAGGCAAATTGAGTGTGAATATATTGCAAGAATTGAGAGGGTCAAACATGCTTTTTTGAGGGATTAGAGATGTTTGTTGGACTGGTGTAATTAGATGGGTTTGGGGTATATGAGACACTATTTTTATTTTCAGGTTGATATCTCTATACTAACTCTTTTTGAGTTTCTAGTGTAGAGCTCCGATATGCATGTGTTCTCAGTGGTCGCATTGTCCATTGGCTAGTATGATCGTGTTTGATGGATAGATTGAGATAAAGAAAGCGTGATGCCATGCCAGCGCACGTGTCGAGTGAGAGATATTGAAAATTGGGTCGGGTTTTGAACCCATATCTGATTGGGTCGCCCATAGTGGCATGACCCAAGACCCATAAAGAGAGACCTAGTCTAAGTGGACTTGGATTAACTTATCCTGGAAAAAAATGTCATTAACCCACTATCTTATCTCTTATGGGTGATTATAACACTCCCATATAATATACGTATTGTATGGTGAGAATTAATTTTAATTGTATCTGATCAGTTTCTTGTAGTCTTCTGTATTTTCTTTTTTTTTTCTTCTCTCTCCATAGAAACATATAACAGTCTTTGTACTGTGAAGAGTGTGGATAGTTCTTTAGCAGTTCTGCTTCACTACTAGAAATTATTCGAAGACATTAATGGAGGCACGTGATTCACCCACATGATCCATGAATTTGATTTGAGTGTAAAAGGTATGTCTGAATTCATTTTATTCCTGTTGTGTTATTTCTTATTATTCATTATCATACAATAAAAACAATAAAAATCCCAAATACCAATGCATTTATTTGTTGTTGGTACTTTTTTTTTAGTCTTGTTTGGATTTAAATTTGTAAAAAGATAAAAGAATTAGCATATAAGTTTTTTTTTTATTTTATTTTAATTTTAATTCAGGATCCAAACACGTTTTTTTAGTCATGTTTGGATTGTTTATTAAAATACAAAAGAAGAAAAAGAAATTCCATTCATATTCCTATATCACATACTTTGCTCCCTTAAGGAGAGATGTAATTGGTTCAGTACGATCAGTATTTAGATAAAAAATTTACTAAACTGATAATGCCAGTTTTATTATTTTGAGCGTCGATATAGACCACTTCTCTCATCAAATCGCATTGAACCAAACCGATTGAAATAGTTTGGTTCAGTTCAATTTAATCGACTTAAAACCTTTCAAACTTGAGCTGCTTTTTAGTAAAGTCACTAATTTATATAAAAACATTGAACTCTATTTCAAACATATCTAATCCATCTATTTAATAAATACTTTTCAATTCCTAAATTAACAAAAAAAAAAAAAAAGAGTTAAAAAATACTAAGGTTTAAGAAAATAATGAGTAAGAATTAAGATTATATATAATAAGAGTTTACAAACTTAGGTTATAGAGATGATAATGTTAATATTTATTATATTTATGAATATCATTATATTATTAAACTATATATATATATATATTAAATACAATACATATTGAAGCAGTTAGTTTCGGTTTAGTTCGATGCACAAAATGTTTGAACTAATACCTAACCAAAAATCGAAAAAAATCAAATTAAAAAATCCGCGCAGACCGATTTTTATTAAAAAAACAAATCAAATATAACCATTTGGTCCGGTTTAATCGATTTGGTTGATTTTTTTTCAATTTTTTTACATCCCTACTCTCAAGTTAGGCAAAAAAATGCAATTTGTTTTTGGGCAAATTGCGACGATTATCTCTATACTTTGGTCCTTTTGTCATTTTAATTATTGTAATTTTAATTGACTTAATTTTGACTCTAAATTTATGATTCTATAGAAATTTGGTCCGATTAATTATGACTCTCAACATCTTTTTATCAAAAATATACACATAGGTGTCATGTGTCATATTTTTAAGGGTAAAAATTACAAACTTATTAAAATAAGTGAGTTAATCTCAATCAATTTAGTGATAATTTTCTTTAAAAAAAATACTAACAATATTATCAATTGAATCAAATTAATACAAAATTTAAAATTAAGAATCAAAATTAAGCTAATTAAAAATATAAAAACCATAATGACACAAGAGATAAAAGGTATAGACACAAATGTAATTTTTCCTTTATTTTCATATTTTCTTACCAAGATAAAAGACCACCACCATTGACAATCAGGCCACACCATCGACCCTATTTAATACTCGGCTACCTTGTGGATTACAATACTATTTTATACAACCAAAAAAAAAAAAAAAAATTTGTTGAGGAAATATCATTTTACCTTCTAAATCTTACATATTTTTTAATTTGAGTTCCCAAAATTCGAATAAAATTAATTTGCCTCTTAAAATTTTGAAATTATGATCAATTTAGTCCGTCCCTCACATTCCGTTTACAATCAAACGGAATTTGTTGAGGTAGCACCAAACTTTATTTGGAACTTCATTTTACTCCCCAAACTATACCTTAAAAATCAATTAGCTCCCCAAATATTTTTAAAAAATATATATATGTATATTTAATTAATTATTTTTCATCTCAAAAATGAAAAAAATAAATTTTAAATAAAAAAAATTGAATATTAGTCATGTTGAGCATTCTTTAGACAGTAATTGAATTTTAATTTTTTCTTCCACTTAATTTTGAAATTACTATTAGTCAATCAATTCTATTGAAATTTATTTGGGAAATAAACTAGTTACAATTGCCGGCTCTCACACACATAGAATAGCCACGAAATTTTCAACTCAATAAGTTATTTCAAGATTGACTCAAGATAATTTGAGACATAAGCACATGTACGGCTATGAGTACTGGTATTGGTACAATACGGGTACGTCGATACAGTAAAATTAAAAACAAGTAGGGTACATGTACGGCTTGATACATTTGTAAAAAAATATTTATTTTTAATTTGGAGTAATACAAAAATTGATTAAATGGTTTAATTTATTAAGATCCCACATGCAATTAACATTTAATGCCAACAGTACAAGTATAAGATAAACCAAAATTAAATGTCATTATATTAAATAACTTACAAACCATAACTTAATTTAAAATCATACTAAAAATGAAACAGAAGTTTTGTAAAGGAAATTTTTTCTCTATAGTAAAAGAAAATATTATTTCGACTAAGATATGACACGACTTGGGTATACTAGGTATGTCTGAGTACGCCAAAAATTAAGGGGAAAAAAATTTTGAGTACATGTTTTGTATACCCAGTACGAATGCAGAAATGCCATACGTCGGTAAGTATCCGATACGAGTACGACATATTTGTTGAACTATCCATACTTCATAATTTCAAGATAATTCTAATGAAGTTCTCTATATTTTTTTATTATGTTTTTGTAAAGTATATATTATTTAAAATTTAATTTTTTTATATTTGGAGGGCTAATTGATTTTTAAGGTATAGTTTGTGGGTAAAATAAAGTTACAAATGAAATTTGGTGTCACGCTAGCAAGTTCTGTTTGATTGTAAAGGGAATATGACGGCAGATGACAAATTGATCAAAATTTTAAAATTTGGAGGGCAAATTGATATTGTATGAAGACTTGTGAGCCCACCCCCACAATGTTAATGATACAAAATATTTGACGGATATTCTCTCCCATGTTGTTGGGGTCCAAATATATGAAAATTACAATGACATTGCTCTAATTGCAGTTATTTAATTTTGTTATTTGGCAATTACAAGAAATGAGGAATTAGAGAAACAGTCAAATGTGTTCTTGGACTTGTGATTGTGAATGGCATTGTTATTTATTGATTTGATTATTATGTAGGTGCTATACATCAATTTCAAGTGTCCATAATTAACTCAAGTTGCTCTTCTTCCTAACTGTTTTGACCTCTCATGAATCCCAAAGATTGTGTTTGTTTGGAATTAAATTGTGGGATTGGACTATTTATTTTAGTTAATTTCAAATTTGACGTTTGGACATAAATGAGAAATTTTGAGATTGACAGTCTCTCTAAATTGTATAGAATAAGAATTTCTGTTATATTTTTGTGCAATGATCTTGTTGTGTTTTTTAATCACATCAAGACACATCAACAAATAATATAATTCCCAGTGACTTGAGTTAAAATCATTGTGGAGAGATTTATTGTAGAGAATTACACTCTCCTAAAAATTGATAATTCCAAGTGTCTCGTGTAACAATAGTTTCGTCTAATTCAATTCAACTAAACAATAATAGCCAAAAGGGACTAAAAGTTGGAGAAGCATTGTGAACATCAAGCCTTGCCGACCTCTTGTTCGCCAAATTGTCTCATTTTGTACAAAGCTGAAAAAATCAAACCTTATAAATTGGTCAGCCTCAAAGCTAATCCAATCATCAAAACGCAATCTCATTCTCATAAAAGTACTCTTATTGCAACTCTTACCCATCAACCATCTAAAACAATGGCTTCCTCAATCTTGTTCAAACATGCTTTGTTTTTCATTCTATCTGTCCTTGCCACTTCCTATATTGCCCAAGCCAGTGACCCCAATATCTTAGCTGACTTCATAGTCCCTACAAATTTTAGCACCCCTATTGATGGAAACTTCTTCACCTTCACTGGAATGCGTAGACTCGTCGCTAACTCAACAAACCCACCAAACTTCAAGGCCACAAAAGCAACCATGGTTGAGTTCCTAGCTCTGAACGGCCAAAGTGTGTCGATGGCGGTTCTGCAGTTCCCTGCTGGCGGCGTTAATCCACCACACACACACCCACGCTCGGCGGAGCTTCTTTTCGTAGTGGAAGGTAGTATGGAAGTTGGTTTCGTTGACACTGCCAACAAACTCTACACTCAAACACTTCAGCTTGGAGATATGTTTGTGTTTCCAAAGGGATTGGTACACTACCAATTCAATGCCGATGCCAAGAAACAAGCCACTGCTATCTCTGCTTTTGGCAGTGCAAATGCAGGAACTGTGTCTGCTCCGGTAACTTTGTTTGCTACCGGGATTGATGATGAGATTCTTGCCAAGTCTTTTAAAACTGATATTGCTACCATTCAAAAGATCAAGGCTAGCCTTGCCACTAAGCCCTAAGTTAGAGGCATAAAAATGGCTCATAGTTAGAACTATTTACCTACCTTCGCAACTATTTTATTTATTTATTTACAATTTATCAATTCTCTTTTTATTTATTTTTCTAAATTTTCAGATCTATTTTGAGCAAGCAATAATGTACTTGTTCAGTCTAATTTGATTTGTAATTGTTGAAATAATGCAAGGAAGATGCCACTTTTGGTAATAAATTACCAATGTGTGATTCTATTTCAAAAAGTTTGATTTATATGAATTTTCATTTTTATTTTGTCAATAGGTAGAAAAATATTATATTGATATACATTTTTATAAATATTAAGACAATTATGCTAAATTAGATAATCAATCATTTAAGAAAGTTATACCCGCAAATCCAGCCTATATAACTATTAGGGAAAATTACAAAAATTCTAAGGTTTGATCTCACCAACAAATATATTCTAATTTTTTTAATTATTTTAATTTAAATCCTAAACTTTTAAAATTATAGTAAATACAATCATCCGTTTGTATATTAATTATAACAAATGTAGAAGAAATAATTTAGAATATTTAACCACTTCTTTATTTTATTTTTTTTACTATTATTGACGTGTACTTTTATTCATCACCACCACTCATTTTCCATAATCTAGCTACTTCCAGCCCTCCATTCCTTTTTCCCGTCCACTGTTACTTCTCCCATTTCCTGACTCACTGCTACCCCTCTCGTTCTTTCTCCAATCTGTAACCACTTTCGCTGTACATCACTATTGACAAAAAGTAGTTGAATTGCTTAAATTGCTCGTCTATTAGTTATAATGAATAAACGGTTGTAATTGCTACCATTTTAAAAGTTGAAAATTTTAATTAAATAATTAAAAAGTTAGGATTTGATTTATTTATTTTTTTTCATAAACAATTTTCCCCAATTGTTATTTAATACAAGAAAGACCCTAATAAAAAAAAATAGTTAATTATATAAATTAACCTGTGACTTCTTAATTAAACAAATACAAGAGTAACAAATTAAAGTAGGTTATATAGCGATTTTGGTTTGGACCCGACTCATTTGATATTCTGAATTTGGGTTTCATGATTTTGTATTGTTATTCATGTCTTATTCCTCTTTTCCCTCCTTAAGTTTGGCTATTGGGTTGTGTTGGTTATGTTTGGAATAGGTCAGTACATTGTTTTTCAAAAACCTTGTTATTCAGATTTTGCCTCTACTCTCAAGCGTCACTTCTTGCGCTCGAGCGGCTTTTGTGAACTCTCAATAAAACTACTGGAAGAGTGTATTCTATACTCGAGCGGTGCTTTTTGTGCTCGAGCGGTCATCCGCTTGAGCGACTCTTTTTGAGCTTGAGCGGTAGTCATCTGTCTGTAAAACTACTAGGAGTGTGTATTCTATGCACGAGCATCACTTATTGCGCTCGAGCGTTGACGCCCCAAAATTTGAGGACATCAATAAAAGGTTTAAAACTTAAAATCAATTTTTTTAACTAAGAACTTCTAATCATTGTTATCACCAAGTTTACTATCATCTATTAATTAATAATAGAGAAATTAAGAATTCTTAACTTACAACTCCAATCAAGCTCAAAGCTTAGTCTTAGTACATGAAAGAAAAAAATAACACAAATATATATATATATATATAACTAGAGAAAAACTAGAAAACTCAAAAAAATTGTTCATAGAACTTGGGCACACTTCAACTAACCAAGGTTGAATGTCGCCTTCCATGACCTCGGTATTTCCTTCAGTTTCTTCGGTACCTGGCATGAAACGTCAGGGCAACGGTAATGCCAATGAGCGAGGGGCTCAATAAGATACTACAACTCGAAAATACCCACCCTGATAATGATACTCACAATTAATGAATATTGTGTAGTAACAGAAGAAAAAGCAATATTTAATAAACATAACAGAGATGCTATCAGTTGAAATAATAACAACAGATAATAAGAACAAGGGCAAGCGAAAACAGTATTTCAGCATACGGAAAAATGTGAACTTTTCCTTTAAATTCATATAGATTTAGTTTATCAGGTAATTTTAAGTAATTCCTTGTGGAGCACTATTTTCACTCAACCAGTAAGCAATAGCCATGAGCAATTCTCACTCCCCCTTGGTTAAATATTCAAATGTTATTCCCTGTAACTACCAATGATGCTCACGCACCAGGGTTACGTACTTGAGTCGTGGCATCGTGGTCTGCCCCAAGGAAACAGTCTACATTGTGACACCCGTACCACCAACCTTATATCGCCTATACCGATAAGAGTCGAAATACCTTCTCGTGCCATGTTAGGGTTTGCAACTCACTTGCGCAAGACTCTAAACCGGGCTCACCCCATCACTTTTAAACTTTAATGCATTAGTGTAATTTCATGTTTCTTTATTTCGTCGAATTCACATTTTGATGCATGTACGAGTTTTAGTTTGCAAACCATAGTGACACACGGTTTATATAGCACAACATAATCACATATGGCAACCAAAATAAATATTATAGAATGTCTTAGGAGTCATCACAAAATTTCATTAAATTTCTCACACTTGTATAATAAATGTGGTCAATAATAATATCATAACACTAGTTGGTACATTAGTGTGTACACTAATTGGTGCATGTATTACCACCGATAGATAAAAATTGTGGTTAGGTTATGCAAATTTTGAAATTGGGAATGAAAGTAAACTTATTATTCTATGTTTTTGTTAATTTTTAGAACCTAAAAAGGTCCAAAAGTATTTTTACGGACCCAATCCTTTGGCTCATACTAATATAAAATCTGCTGAAAATGTGTTACTTTTTGTGTCAAGTGTTCCTGAGTGCTCAAAAGCATGCCAAATGTGGTTTACTTGCCTTACCATGCTTGTATGTACTAATGTGTTATATTTCATCCCATATACTTGCCTCACATTCATGTATATTTTTTTATTCGAATCTAGCTATATTAACTAGGACAATTACATTCATATTGTGGAGGCCGAGTATTAGGAGAAGCAAAGAGGCCGAATAAGTGAACTTGGAGAATCGAGATATATACATTGTATTTGGTCCCGTCTTATACAAATTCAGAAGTATCCTAATCGGCCACATAACCAGTTGAGCGAAGAACCGAGTGAAGAGTGGTTTGCAACAAAAGGAGCCGAGTAAATAGTTACACGGTGGATTAAAAGTGGACCCGACCCTGAGGCCCAAAAAAGGATATAAATAGAAGAACATCAACCAAAGATATGTATATGAAAACAAGTAAGTATAACTTGAGAGATAAACAATCAAGAGAGTGGATATTGACTTATCCGTCGGAGTGCTAATTCCGGCACTTCTGACCGGAGTGTTCATTCTTTTCCAGGAGACCAGCTGAGGGTCATGAGCAACCTCAAAGATCAGAAGCGTATTTCCGAACCACTTCTCCACAATTGGCGCCGTCTGTGGGAATACTCCAGTACATCCATGGTGGGACCAAAAAACATTACTGCCACCAGTCGATACAACTCCAAGCACCATGCTGGGACCAAAAAACATTACTGCACGAAGAGCCTTGAACTTCGACTCAGCTGATGAAACAATGCAAACAATTATGGATCAGGCAAAGTGAAACGAATAGAGGTTGGAGAACGTGATGGCTGAAAATCAGCGCCTTCAACAGGATTTGGCCTGGGAGGTGGCAAAATCCCAACAGGCCGTGCGCCAAGACTTGGCACAACCTCTGAGAAAGGATGTTCGACGACCTCGAACTTGGAGACAAGATAGTGACAGTGATTCTGACTCCTCATCCCAAACCCGAAAAAGAAGATGTGAGTCGAAGTCCCCAATTCTTCTGAAGGAAGTCCGCGTGCACGGAATAAGAGAATAAGAAATGATTCAGACAAAGAGGACCAACATGACCTCTTTATGCGACGGATCGCAAGGGCAGTACTACCCAAAAAGTTCAAGGCTCCATCGTTCACCCTATACGACGGAAAATCGGATCCCACTGACTACATCGGTCATTATAAGGGAGCCATGACGCTGCATGCGGACGACGAAGCTCTCATGTGTCGAATATTCCCGAGCAGTTTGAGACCATTGGCCGTCAGATGGTATTATAAGTTGGAATCAGCGTCGATTAAGAGCTTCCATCAATTACAGAAATCCTTCAGGGCAAGATTCATCACCAATGAAGTCCAGCTGAAGCAAGCTAATTCTCTCTGGGAAATGCAGATCCAACCAGGGGAAACCTTATGAGCATATTCGGCGCGCTATTGGGAATGCTTTAATCTTGTGGATGACGCCTGCAACGACTCCATGGCCATTACCGCCTTTAAAATGGGGTTGCATCCTGATAGTGCCCTCCGTAGTTCCTTGACTAGAAGGTCCCCCCAAATAGTTTGGTCATTGATGAAGAAAGTTAAGGAATACTGCAAAGTGGAAGATGATGCTATGCGGGTTAAAGCCGGGAACATGGCCAGCAAGACAGCCCCTTCTGAAATTGTTCAGTCGATGAATTTTGTACCATCACGAAGCCCTGAACCACAGAATTGGGCTAAACGAGACAAGAGACGGGGTTCGCGTCGATCAAACGACCAATGTTCCCACCGAGCTAGTGAGCAACTTCAAGTAGATAACAGGCGCACAAGGCTCGCAGACAAGAAATATACGGAGTTATCAAAGCCAATCAGCACGATTATGTCTAAAGTCCAACACCTTCCATTCTTCAAATGGACATCCAAAATAGTGGGGCCTCCTGACACGAGGAGACGGGATAGGCGGTGTGAGTATCACAAAGACCACGGCCATGATACCGAGATTTGTTATGCATTGAAGGATCACCTTGAGGAATTGGTACAAGATGGTTGGCTTAAACAGTACGTTCGAAAAGACAACTCAACCAAAACAGTAGCTTTACAGCAGGATTCACCTCCACTCGGCGTAATTCATATGATATGCAGCCTGCTGACGTCATTTGCGGTACATACAATTCAGTCGCATCCTGAGCCCAAAAGCAAATCACACCAGCAAAACGGCCCCATGAAGCTCCAAGTATTACCTTTGACGATTCTAATTTGATCGGCGTAACACTCTCCCACATTGATCCATTGGGCATCGAAATACGCGTAAACCGATTCACCGTTGAACGCATTCTCATAGACGAGGGGAGTACTTCGGAAGTTATGCATTACAAGACCTTCATCAAACTCAGGTTCGCCGAGTCGGACCTGTCGCCGGCTCCTTATCTGTCGTTCGGTTTCAACACTAATCCAGAATACCCATTGGGCAAAATCACACTACCAGTTCGAGCGGGCTCTCGAACAGTGGATGTGGAATTCTTGGTCATCAAGCTGCGTTCGCCGTATAATCTCATCATGGGACAAACTTGGCTGCATACCATGCAGGTCGTGCCAAGTATCTATCATCAATTACTCCGCTTCCCGACTGAACACGGCATTGAACAAATCCGTGGTTCCCAGAAATCGGCTCAAGCATGTTATCTTCGTGCCGCCAAAACACCAAGAGAGTTGGAAGTGAATTCTATTGAGGTGCCAGATCGAGAGAACCTCGACGAAGTTGGACGGCTCCCAAGTGAAAAGACCATGGAAGCCCTGGATCGAGTTGAAATTGACAGAAATCCTGACAGGTTCTTCATGGTCGGCGCTTCCCTAAATCAAGTTGATAGGCAGCAGCTGATTACCTTCTAACTCGGCAACCTTGATGTATTTGCATGGTCACCGTATGAAATGCTGGGGGTAGATCCATTTGTTTCTCAGCACCGTTTAAATGTTGACCCCAAATGTAAGACGATTATTCAGAAAAGCCGGCACGCCGTCATTCAAGAAGTTGACCGGTTGCTTGATGTCGGAGCAATCTGGGAAGTGTCCTATCCTACATGGCTGTCGAATATTGTGGTTGTAAAGAAGAAAAATGGGATTTGGCGTGTCTGTGTGGATTTCACGAGCTTAAACAAAGCTTGCCCCAAGGATTGTTTTCCTCTTCCCAAAATAGACCAACTCGTAGACGCTACGGCACGTCATCAACGTATGAGCTTCCTCGATGCCTACAGAGGCTACCATCAAATTGCCATGCATCCGGAGGACCAAGACAAAACTGCATTGCTCACCCCAAGAGGAACCTATTGCTATAAGGTTATGCCTTTTGGGCTGAAGAATGCAGGGGCAACTTACCAAAGACTAGTCACGGCCATGTTCAGAGAGCAACTCGGCCATACTATGGAAGTGTACATTGATGATATGGTGGTCAAGTCCAAAGAAGAGCAAACTCATCTAGCTGATTTGGAAGAGACATTCGGCATTTTATGCAAGTACAAATTGAAGCTAAATGCTTCCAAATGTGCATTTGGGATCGGATCCGGCAAATTCCTTGGCCACATTGTCAACCACTGAAGAATCGAAGCCAACCCGAGGCAAATCATAGCAATTCTTGAACTCGGCTCCCCTCGATCGGTCAAGGAGGTTCAAAAGTTAATGGGGATAGCCGCCACACTCAATAGGTTCATCAGTCGTTCCACAGATCGCTGCTGATAATTCTCTCATACCTTACGGTAGGGTAAAGCATTTAATGGACCTCTGAGTGCGAAGCAGCTTTCAACGGTTTGAAGACTTACCTCCGATCAGTTCCGCTATTGACAACACCTTCGACAGGTGACCCGCTCATTTTATATCTGGCAGTTTCCGACCGGGCCGTCATGGATCGAGTTGAAATTAACGGGAACCCTGATAGGTTCTTCATGGTCGGTGCTTCCTGAATAAAGTCGACAGGCAGCAGCTAGTTTCCTTCTTACTCGGCAACCTTGATGTATTTGCATGGTCACCGTATGAGATGTTGGGGGTAGATCCATTTGTTTCTCAGCACCGTTTAAATGTTGACCCCAAATGTAAGACGATTATTCAGAAAAGCCGGCAGTCAGCCGCAGAACACACTGCGCCGTCATTCAAGAAGTTGACCGGTTGCTTGATGTCGGAGCAATCTGGGAAGTGACCTATCCTACATGGCTGTCGAATATTGTGGTTGTAAAGAAGAAAAATGGGATTTGGCGTGTCTGTGTGGATTTCACGAGCTTAAACAAAGCTTGCCCCAAGGATTGTTTTCCTCTTCCCAAAATAGACCAACTCGTAGACGCTACGGCACGTCATCAACGTATGAGCTTCCTCGATGCCTACAGAGGCTACCATCAAATTGCCATGCATCCGAAGGACCAAGAAAAAACTGCATTGCTCACCCCAAGAGGAACCTATTGCTATAAGGTTATGCCTTTTGGGCTGAAGAATGCAGGGGCAACTTATCAAAGACTAGTCACGGCCATGTTCAGAGAGCAACTCGGCCGTACTATGGAAGTGTACATTGATGATATGGTGGTCAAGTCCAAAGAAGAGCAAACTCATCTAGCCGATTTGGAAGAGACATTCGGCATTTTACGCAAGTACAAAATGAAGCTAAACGCTTCCAAATGTGCATTTGGGATCAGATCCGGAAAATTCCTTGGCTACATTGTCAACCACTGAAGAATCGAAGCCAACCCGAGGCAAATCATAGCAATTCTTGAACTCGGCTCCCCTCGATCAGTCAAGGAGGTTCAAAAGTTAATGGGGATAGCCGCCACACTCAATAAGTTCATCAGTCGTTCCACAGATCGCTGCCGATAATTCTTTCATACCTTACGGCAGGGTAAAGCATTTGAATGGACCTCTGAGTGCGAAGCAGCTTTCAACGGTTTGAAGACTTACCTCCAATCAGTTCCGCTATTGACAACACCTTCGACAGGTGACCCGCTCATTTTATATCTGGCAATTTCCGACCGGGCCGTCACCGTCGTACTATTAAAGGAAGAGCTTGGGGAGCAGCGACCAGTCTATTATGTGAGCAAGACAATGGTTGATGCCGAAACACGTTACCTTCCATTGGAAAAACTGATCCTAGCCCTCGTCATGGCAGTAAGAAAACTGATGCATTACTTTTAGGGGCATACCATCGAGGTACTAACGGACTACCCCCTCTGGTTAGTACTCCGTAGTGTAGAAGCATCAGGACGCATTTCAAAGTGGGCTCTTGAACTCGGCTAGTATGATATTCAGTTTCTTCCTAGAACCTCAATCAAGGGGCAAGTGCTTGCCGACTTCGTGGCCGAATTCACTGGGGGTCTTGCTGACTTCAAATCTGATCAAATTCAACCTAAGCCAAACTGGAGAATTTATGTTGGGGACATTTGGCAGTTGTACTGTAATGGATCGTCTAATCAATGCGGCAGTGGGGTAGGCGCAGTGATCATGGCCCCCGATGGGGCAATAATCGAGCAGGCTGTCAAACTGGGCTTCGATGCATCAAACAATGAGGCTAAATACAAAGCATTGTTAACCGGTCTACAGAATGCACATGTCCTTGGTGGTCGGCGTTTACTTGTCTTCTGCGATTCAAAGCTGGTCATTAACCAATTGAAAGGGGAATACGCAGCCAAAAATGACCGAATGATAGCTTACATGAAAACGGCGAATTCTTTGCTAGCAAAATTCAACCATCATGAACTAAATCAAATAACCCAGGATCAGAACACACATGCAGATGCCCTGGCCTACCTAGCTTCTTCCATCAACTCAGAAATCAAACGGACAATTGAAGTGGGATTTATCGCTGAGCCGAACATTACCCCCTCAGAGTCAAATCAAATTAATGTCATAGAATCAGGTCCAAGTTGGATGGACCCTACCACTGCATTCCTATTTTCTGAACAGCTCCCGGTAGAAAACAAAAAAGCTCACAAACTACGAAACAAAGCCCTGCGATATTACTTTGATCCACAAGGAAAGCTCTACAAAAAATCCCTTTCTGGTCCATATCTAGAATGCGTTCATCCGGATAAGGTCGAAAAACTCCTGACTGAAATACATTAAGATAGTTGTGGTGCCCATTTCAGCGGGCGCTCTTTGGCTCATCAAGCTGTGACACAAGGATATTATTGGGCGACAATGAGAGCTGATGCCGAGAATTACGTCAAGAAATGTGAACGGTGTTAGAAGTTTTCCCCTTTAACCCATTTGCCTACTGAAGAGTTGAACTCTATCACCAGTCTTTGGTCATTCGCCCAATGAAGACTTGACATCGTCGGACCATTACCTCGTGCCCCCGGCAACAAGTGATTTTTGATTGTCATGACAGATTACTCCACAAAATGGGTCGAAGCTGAGGCACTAACGCACATTTGGGATACTGATGTTAAGCGCTTTGTATGGAGAAATATCATAACACGATTCGGCATTTCAAGAGCACTTATTTTAGACAATGGCACCCAAGTTTGATTGTGGCATCTACCGGGAGCTATGCAGCAAGTATGGTATCCGGCCTTATTTCTCCACGTCGGCTTACCCACAAAGCACTGGTCAAGCTGAAGCTTCTAACAAATCCATCTTAGACGGCATCAAGAAGAGGTTGAAAAAAGCTAAAGGTAGATGGGTCGAATAATTGCTGAGTGTGTTGTGGGCTCATCGCACTACGCCGAGGTGATCCACTAAGGAAACGCCATTTTCTCTATGCTTTGGAACCCAAGCAACCATCCCCCTAGAGATCGGCCTCCCAACCTTGAAATCAAAAGTTTTTGATATGGGCCGAAATGACATGATGTTGGCCTTGGATTTGATTCTGATTGTAGAACGACGAGACCATGCCCTTGCGTCCATGGCACAGTACCAGCAACAGCTTGCTTAAGTCATATAATCAATGTGTCCAGCTACGCCGCTATGCACCACGAGAATTGGTCCTCAAGAAAGTACTTCCGGCTGCCAAGAATCCGGCTGACGGAAAACTGGGTCCTAACTGGGACGGCCCCTATCAGATCGATTCAATCGCAGATACAGGGGCATATTGGCTCAAAGACATGTCTGGGAGGAGTCTGCCGCGTCCTTGGAATTTCACACATTTGTGCAAATTTTACCATTAACCCGGCATGTGGGGCATGACTTGTTTTGTGTATTCGCCGTGTACAACTTTCACTTTCATAATGCAAGACTTCTTATCTCACTATATGGAATTGTAGTTCGAAATAAAAATCCTCTGAATCCAGAGCCCCATCTATGAATGACATGTCTGGGCTGAATAAGCCTCTGGATTAGGAGCGCCCTTCATGGATATCACGATTGACCAAGTAAAAAGCCTCTAAATTAGAAGCACCATCCGTAAGAGACACGTTTGGGCCGAATAAGCCTTCGGATTCGGAGCGCCCTTCGTGGATATCACGATTGGCCAAGTAAAAGGCCTCTGAATTTGGAGCCCCATTCGTGAATGACATGTTTGGGCCGAATAAGCCTCTGGATTTGGAGTGCCCTTCGTGGATATCACGATTGGCCAAGTAAAAAGCCTCCGAATTCGGAGCCCTGTCCGTGAATGACATGTTTGGGCTGAATAAGCCTCCGGATTCGGAGCACCCTTTATGGATATCACGATTGGCCAAGTAAAAAGCCTCCGAATTCGGAGCCCCATCTGTGAGTGACACATTTGGGTCGAATATGCCTCTGAATTTGGAGCGCCCTTCGTGGATATCACGATTGGTCGAGTAAAAAGCCTCCGAATTCGAAGCCCCATCCGTGAGTGACACGTTTGGATCGAATAAGCCTCCAGATTCGGAGCACCCTTCATGGATATCACGATTGGCCAAGTAAAAGCCTCCGAATTCGGAGCCCCATCCGTGGATTACACATTTGGGCCGAATAAGCCTCCGGATTCAAAATGCCCTTCGTGGATATCCTGATTGGCCAAGTAAAAAGCCTCTGAATTCGGAGCCCCACCCGTGAATGACACGTTTGGGCCGAATAGGCCTTCAGATTCGGAGGGCCCTTCGTGGAATTCATGATTAGTTAAGTCAAAGCCTCTGAATCCGGAGCCCCATCCGTGCAGGATCGAGTGAGCATCCAGCTTCGGCACACTTTTCATGAATAATCAACAAGTATCAACTCAGTTGAAGGATGGAAGATTCTTAACATGTTTAAACATAAACTAAAACAATATGCAACATAAAGTAAAACAACATGCAAACATGTAAAATAATATGTTTTATTGAATTAATCGATAATACATAATACACTCTCAATTTATGTCACGGCGCTACAATGTGTTTAACTTTATTCGGCATCCCCCTCATTATCGCTCTTCTCGACTTCGAAGGCTGCAAAAGGAAAGTGATAACTCCAGTATAATGGCGACGCCGAATCAATGCCTACTACTCGGAGAGACTCTACGGCCTGAAGAGCCTTGATCCACCCGTACTTAAATCCACGGTTTTTACATCGACAAACCTCCTGGGCGAGCTTTTCCTTGGTCTTATCTATCCCGACTTTTCAACCATCGTGGAAGCCTTGTTCATAAGCCCTGGATCTTGTAGTCTCTACTGCAAACATGCTTGTCACATCTCGATAGACAATCGCATGGCTTATCAGTCGTTGCTCCACGACCGGTTAGATTGGCCGGCCGCACGCGGCTTGGCAATTTTGGCATTTTTTAGCTCACGATCGGCCTTCTCCGCGCGAGCTTCCAAGCTCCGAATTCGTTCATTCTTCTACTCTATCTCCCGCCGCACGACACGTAGATGCATGCCGATTTCATAGGCGGTATACAGTCCTTTCACTGCTCTATGGATGCCCTCCCAAAACACTTTGAACTCCTGTCGACCGACCATCGACTGCTGGACTTCTAGTGGAAAAATCTGTCGAGCGAACTCGACTGCCACACCTGGGTCGTGAACAATTGAATCCACTTCCGTCATCGGTTTATTCCCCACAAAAAATTGCAAAACTCAACGGTTGTAGTGTCGCATCGAATTCACCTCTCGATCGCAGTCGAGGGGAGTTGCCAGGCTGGTGTTTTTCCCTTCTGGGTGATCTACTTCGACGACGTGGGGACTGACGCTTTTCCTGCTCCCTCGATGTCCTACTTCCCGTGCGCATAGGCTCGCCACTTCGATTCATCTCTGCATCCAGCTCAGCTAATGTCCTCCATTCTCCTCTGCTGTTGAAGAAGAGTCTATTTGACATTCACACTGATCTAGCCTTCCCTAACAGACTGGTTTAAATTGAGCCTGAACACACTAATGGGACTTACGCTCACGAGGCATTCACCCCATTTATTCCTAACGGGTACAGCGCACCCGAGGCGATCTCATTAATGGTAAACTTCAAAAGCCCAGTGCCGATCTACTCATGCCACAGCCACACCATGAATTAACAGTATTCAGCATTCTAGTTCATACATTGGCTTGGGCAAGGGCATATTTATTAATCCAATCGGCCAAATATCTAAGCCCGGCACTGATCTACTCGTGCCACAGCCACACCATGAACTGACAGTATTCGGCGTTCCAGTTCATACATTGGCTGGGGCTAGGCCAGATTTATTAATCCAATCAGCCAAATATCTAAGCTCGGCGCTGATCCACTCATGCCACAGACACTCCATGAACTAACTTCAAAAGCCCAGTGCCGATCTACTCATGCCACAGCCACACCATGAATTAACAGTATTCAGCATTCTAGTTCATACATTGGCTTGGGCAAGGGCATATTTATCAATCTAATCAGCCAAATATCTAAGCCCAGCACCGATCTACTCGTGCCACAGCCACACCATGAACTGACAGTATTCGGCGTTCCAGTTCATACATTGGCTGGGGCAAGGGCAAATTTATTAATCCAATCAGCCAAATATCTAAGCCCGACGCTGATCCACTCATGCCACAGACACTCCATGAACTGACAGTACTCAGTGTTCTAGTTCATACATTGGTTGGGGCAAGGGCAGATTTATTAATCTAATCGGCCAAATATCTAAGACTGGCGCCGATCTACTCGTGCCACAACCACTCCATGAACTGATAGTGTTCAGCATTCCAGTTCATACATTGGCCGGGGCAAGGGCAGATTTATTAATCCAATCGGCCAAATATCTAAGCCTGACGCCGATCCACTCGTGCCACAGCCACTCCATGAACTGATAGTATTCAGCGTTCCAGTTCATACGTTGGTTGGGGCAAGGGTAGATTTATTAACCCAATTGGCCAAATATCTAAGCCCGGCGCTGATCCACTCGTGCCACAGCCACTCCATGAACTGATAGTATTCGGCATTCTAGTTCAAACATTGGTTGGGCAAAGGCAGATTTATTAATCCAATCAGCCAAATATCTAAGCTCGGCCCCGATCCACCCGCGCCAGTCACTCCACGAACTAATATTATTTGGCATTCCAGTTCATACAGTGGCCAGGGCAAGGGCAGATTCATGAATTTAATCGGCCAGACGATAAGGCCCTGAGCCAATTCACTTGTTCGGATAAATTGAAAGACAGATAAGTTACTAAATTGCCAAGATACTGCTATCTAATCGGTATGTATTCACAGATGTTTAATTCACGCATCTCATAATCCTATATCTTATTGGATCGATAGCTAGTAAGCACAGTAGACAATAGTTATTTTATCCACAGTAGTAAAAAACAACACTATTCATCAATATCAAAAATTGAGTACAAATAATAGCGAAGAGCAAAGGAAATCTTCAAGCAAAGGGAATTTTTATTAATAAATTGAGTACAGATAGTAGCCATTTTACAAATGAAAACTACCTTAAACTAACAAAAATCTACTTAACAAAAAGTTACAACCTTGCATGGAAGATGCCTAGCAAAAATTAAAATGTCACCCTAGTCAATCCTCGGGGTCAGACTCCAGCGGCTCAACGTCCACTTGCTCGAATGGAATCGGCTGGGCCAATGTCACATTCGTGGCAGCAAGGGCTTTGAAGCCCCAGTTCTCGAATTTGGGCACTTCCTCCGCATAGCTCTCCAAGGTGGCTTCTTGTCCAGCCTGGAACGCTTTGGAAACCTCAGAGTCGGCTTTTTCCTTCGCCTTCTTCTATTCTTCCAAGTCGGCTTCCAACTTGGGAATCACCTCCTTGGCTAGCTGGAGTGCGTCCTCACTCGCTTTTGCCCTGTCTTCGACAGCCAGCCTTAGCTGGTCAAAATTCCTCGCACTCTTGGCCTCAAAGTCGGCCCTCGCACGTTTCTCTACCACTTTCGTCGATTCGAAATCGGCTCTTTGAGAGGCTTCCACAGCTTTGCTCTTTTCATTTTCAACTTCGATTTTCAGAAAGGCGATCTGTTCTATAGCGTCATGTTGATGGCGGCCTATTTCGGCTATCCTGCCCACCGTCTACAAAATAAGGAAATAGAGTTAAATAATAATAAAAATAAATATATTTAGGTGGAAGACTACATATAAAGAATGTACCACTAAGGCCGACTGAACAACTAATGCGATCGACAGTAGATCTGGCTCGGCCTGAAATACGGCTCTGTCAACCGGCAGGGAGATCGAAAAGGCCATGCTCAAGGCCACAGTCGGGTCTTTTAAAGCCGACGCGTCATAGGAAATCGTCATGTTCCTTATCTTTGGTTGAACAGTGAATGGAACAAACAAATCTGATTCTTCAATCCGTGGCCATTTATCAACTTGCTCTTCAGCAGACACAGCTCCTTTCTCGGCGGGGCGTTTGTCCCCTTTTTGCTAAGCCTCCTGATCCACCCGCTCTATCCGCTCCGTCTCGACCTCTTCGGTTTGAGTTGTCTCTTCCTCGACGACAGGCAGGGATGGTCCAGCATCAGCAGAGAGTGGAATTTCCGATTGGATGGCCTCGGCTCTTTGCCGAGCGGCCATTCTTTTGGCGTTTTCTTCTTGGCAAGTTGCGTAAGTGACAACCCAGCCATGTCCTCAAGATACGCGCCAGGAAGGTCTCCTAAATCTGTAAAGATGTCTTCAAAGGAAGCGTCCCCTCGGCCTGAGGTGGACGAAGGGTTTGATGAATTGAGGCCGGCTTCCTTAAAGGCTAACTTCAAAGCCTGGCCTACTTTGGCTGTAGAATAATTTAATTCCTCTGTGACCTCCTCGGCTACCTCCACCTGCTCCAAATCGGATGCCTTCAAACCAACTTGCCTCAAGTTTTTGAAATTGGTTAAGATAAGGGCCATAAGAGACTCTTCGCCCCTCGGAATTGGGATGTTTTCTGCCGCCGAAAATGTCGTATACGTCGGCTCATATCAAAGAAGAATGTAGGCCGCCCTCTCTTGTTTTTGAAGGCTTGGACGACCAAAGTGTTGGAGCGCGACTTTAATTTTCGCAAGAACGGCGTCGTCAGTTGAAACCAAAACTTTCTTCAAATTGTTTACTGCACAAGTAAAACCATGAGACCACAAAAATAAAGCCGAATAAATATAAGAAAAATAAACGCAAGGAGCTATATGGCCACCTGGTTCACCTCTCCGTCTAGGAATAAGATCTAGGCGATCTTCGCCTTCGCCGAATTCCAAGTTACCTCGGACAACGACGATCACATCATCAACTCGCTTGCCAGAGCTGGAAAGTATAGTCACTAATTGATGGTCGATGTCCTTGGCCCTAAGGAAATAGCGCCATGTCGGCCAGAAGGCTTGGCCAAGGCATAGCAATGCCGAATAGCAGGTATGTCGAGATTAATCCTAAGGCGACGGTTTAATTCTATAATCCCCATTATGATTCGAAAAAAATTTATATTAGGTTGGGAAGAGATTAGACCCCAATGGCGAAGGATGGCCCTAAGAAATGGGTGAATGAGGAAACAGACTCCGCCCTCTGTAATTGATAAGAGAGGGAAAACGATTGTGCTTTCGTCAGCCCTCTCCATATCAAGGGTGTTGTCCGTCACAAGTGACAGACAGATGTCTTCAAGGATGGAAAAATGGCGTCGAAAGCTAGAGGCTCGATCCGCAGAAATGAGGTCTTTCAAATGCTTTGCCATTTTCGTCAATCTATGGAATATGCTAAACTAAAAACAAACCAAGAAAAGGGATTCGAAATAGAGAGGAAGAGAACTTACAAGAGGCGGAGAAGACAATGAGGAATAAAAAGAGGTTGCAGAGGTGAATCAGAAGGCACACCAAGAGCTTTAAGTATTCAAAAAATGTGTATGCATTCAAAAAGACGACAAAATTTTAAATCATAATAAATAGAAGAAGCGTACGAAGAGGCGAGAAGTCGTAATGATGAGCGAAAAGCGTGTGAGCTCTGACATTCGCGTTGGAATAAGGTTAGCCGCCGAATTTCGGCTCTGACTCTTCGAGTTCGAAACCAAACAAGCCAGCTAACTGTTGTTTGTGGAGAGTTTGGGGGGGCAATTGTGGGGGCCGAGTGTTAGGAGATGCAAAGAGGCCGAATACGTGAACTTGGAGAATCGAGATATATACATCGTATTTGGCCCCGTCTTATACAAATTCAGAAGTGTCCTAATCAGTCACATAACCAGTTGTGCGAGAAGCTGAGTGAAGAATGGTTTGCAACAAAAGGAGCCAAGTAAATAGTTACACGGTGGATTAAAGGTGGGCCCAATCCTGAGGCCCAAAAAAGGATATAAATAGAAGAACATCAACCAAAAAGAGGTATGTGAGAACAAGTATAACTTGAGAGATAAACAAACAAAAGAGTGGATATTGACTTATCCGTCGGAGTGCTAATTTCAGCACCCTCGACCGAAGTGTTCATTCTTTTCAGGTAATTAGCTGAGGATCACGAGCGCCCTCCAAGATCAGAAGAGTATTTCCAAACCACTTCTCCGCACATATATATACATAATATAGACTGAAGAATTGGAACTAGGGTTACATGTTTGTCTCCTTTTTTGCAAAAGAAGTTTGGTGTTCTGGTGAGATTCCCACAAGTTACAAGGGCATAAATGAGCATGGGGTTACAAGGAATTGATGGAGCATGAATTTGCCACCCCTCCCCAAAAGAATCAGATCATACACACTTAAGGGATTTATTAAATAATTGGTACAAAATTATATATATATACACACATAAAAGAGGTATATTTGAGATGTATGATTCTTTTATTATCAATATAGGATAAATAGGAAATATAAGATTATGAATCTTATTTTATGAATCTTATTTTGTTGTACTTTATTTTCTTTCCTTTTTCTTTTCCTAGACTTGATTACATGACAACAATAGTGAAGTGAGGTTTTGATTTGCCATATACCATTGATGTTTTGTAGAACTTTCTTGACTTTTTTATTGGAGCCTTCACAATGGATGGGGACTTTCAAAATCCATGTCAGAAAGCACAAAATTAAAATTAATATTAGTCAAAAACATTATTAAATCATTATATGTGTCTTATATTGTCAAACCATATCTGCCCAGAATTGAATCCTCTTGCCATCCCCAACTTCAATCCTAAAATTGGTCTGATAGAAGTTAATCAAAGCAAGACTAGATAAGGCAAGTAGGATTATTTCTTTCCACAACCTTGATACATTGCTAAATTCATATGGAGATGGTACCCACACTTGCTAGTACAAGGTTCGAATGCGTTTTTGCAAGCTTAACTCGTTCTATCCTTTTCATACCATTGCTCCATGATAGTTTGATCCAATTATCATAAGACTAATAAAGATCTAAATACATACGTGTATACCCACACTTAATGCATTTTTGCAAGCTTAACTCGTTCTATATTTTTCAAATGTTGATTAATTTTAGTGGGAATGTAATTGGTAAGTTGAGTTAATTTCTACTTAGTGAAGAGGTCATAACCAAACTTATAACGTTAGTGAAATCCTAGTTCTACTAGGAAATAGCTATCAGAATCCAATCCTAAGTGTAAGAACTCCAATTAGAATTGACATTGGGAAAAATGCCTTACAGCTTTTTAAGTTGCTTGTGACTCATTTGAATATTTCTACATGTTTCTTATCATGAAAATTAATAATTGTTTTTGAAAAACTTTGATGATAGTTGCCACCATCAATGAAGCATTATTTAGTTAGATTAATTCCTTATTTTGTTTATTTTATTTTATTTTTTTTGAATTGGGCAGTAAGGTTGCGTGTGATTGCTAGTTTTGGGAGTGGAATTAGATCCACAGATTTTTACAAAATTAAATAGAAATGTATGCAAAAATATTATTATTGACAACGCTTTCGTCATTTTTTTAAAAAAAATTTATTGCAGGTAACTAGAGGTGTAGTCATGTGTGTTTATGGACCTGAGTTTACCGGTGCATTAATTCTAAATTGTGCTTATACGTAGAGTTTTTGATGTATTTCACATTGGACAAATATGACATGCACTTGGATATTAATAGTTTTTGAAATCTTTGATGGTTTCGGTAAATATGTTTTTGATGTAAATTCGTTGTAAACTAAAAGAATGGATGGTTATTTTCGACTTGTAATGTGTTCATGTTGGCAATTGGTCGTAATTAGATAGATTAACTACTATTTTGATTTTATAGCTGATGGTTTTTTTGTTTCTAGATTGGATTGTTGATGGATTGGTACGTTGAAATTGATTGAATGGACGTGAATTATGCATTAATTGCAAATGTATTAGAGGTATTAAAAGAAAATAGCATTAGATTTAAAAAATTAATGTTTCAAATTGAAAGCTCTTTTGCAACCAATAAAATTTTAGTCGCAATAGGTGTTTGAGAAGGTTCCAGAAATAACTATTGGTGACCATGACGTGGTCACTAAAGCATAGACTTTCAGCGACTAAATAAATAGTCACAAATTTGGACTTTCAAAAAATTTAAAGCCTTTTAGCGACCAAAATAGGTAGTCGCAAATGTAACTTTCAGCGACCAAAATAGGTGGTCACAAATGTTAACTTTCAGCGACTAGCATAGGTGGTTGCAAATGTTATCTTTCAGCAACCAAGTTTTTGGTTGCAAAAGGATCAACTTTTGACAAATTAAAATCCTTTCCACGACCAAAATATGTGGTCGCAAATTATAACTTTCTGTGACCAACTTCACTTCTGGTCGCCAAAAACCTTCTATGACGGGTTTTTGGCAACCAAATTGTGACAAAAAATGAGCTTTCTGCTACCACAAAGTTGGTCACTAAAAGCGTTATTTCTTGTAGCGACTGTATTTAGATACAGAAAGTTAATCACAGAAAGATAAATAATTTTATTTAAAGGAATTTAATATTGGTATTAATCATGATGCTATTAACATTTTAATTTAATAATTTAATAATCACTATTAATTGACTTAATATTGTTATTAACAAATTAATTAGTTGCCTAAAAATTTAGGTTCTTATAACCTATCCCCCTTTTATAATTTCGTCCTCAAAATTTTAACGTGTACCTTTATCTTCAAACAACTAAGGGTAGTTGGCTCGTATTGCATCCTCTCTTTCCCAAGTAGACTCATCCACTCCTAGATGCTACCACAACACTCACACCATGTGGATGACTTTGCCTCTCAAGGTTTTTTTCTCGTTGATCCATAATCTTTATTAGCCTTTCCTCAAAGCTTGCATCTTCATTGAGATCAATCTCTCCCCAATTGATAACATGGGAAGGGTGTGGCTCATATTTTCGTAACATTAAGATGTGAAAAACATTGTGTACCGCTGTGAGCTGTGGTGGTAGTGCTAAACGGCATGCCACCTCTCCTACCTTGCTTAGAATTTCAAAGGGTCCCACACAACGAGGTGCAAGTTTTCCTTACTTCCCAAATCGTGCAGTACCTTCACGAGGTCGAACTTTGAGAAAAACATGATCCCGTACCTCAAATATTAAGGGTTGTCTCCTTTGATCCGCATAGCTCTTTTGTTGACTTTGGGCTGTGATTACTCGTTGTCTGATCAGTTTTATCGTCTCAGTGGTCTTCTGAACCAAGTTTGGTCCTAACAAGGTTGTTTCCTCTACTTCAGTCCAACAAATTGGTAATCGATAAGGTCGCCCAGAAAGTGCTTTATATGCTGCCATTCCAATACTGGCCTAGAAATTATTGTTGTAAGCGAACTCAACGAGAGGTAGGTGTTTCTCCCAACTTCCCTTAAAATCCATAATGCAAGCTTGAAATATATCCTTCAAGGTTTGTATTGTCCTTTTGGATTGCCCATCTATTTGTGGGAGATATGCCATGCTAAAGCAAAGGTTCGTTCCCATTGCCTTTTGTAAGGTCTGCCAAAATTGAGAAGTGAATCGAGGATCACAATCAGACACAATGCTAACTGGTATTCCATGTAATCTGATCACTTCTTTGATGAACAATATACTGAGTGAATCTAACGTATCAGATGACTTGACAGGTAATAATCGGGCTGTCTTAGTTAGTCGATCTACCACTATCCATACGCCATCATGTCCCTGTGGTGACCAAGGCAAACCCATCACGAAATCTATGGTTATGTGTTCCTATTTCCACTCCGGGATTGGTAAGGGTTGAAGTGTTCCTGCTGGTCTTTGGTGTTCAGCCTTTACTTGTTGGCATGTCAGGCATTGAGACACAAACTTTGCTACATCTCTTTTCATTCCGCCTCACCAATATTGGCATTTTAAGTCTTGGTACATCTTAGTACCTCCTGGATGTACTGCAAATATTGAATGATGGAATTCCTTAAGTACCTTTTCCCTTAGTGAGTCGTCCCTTGGCACGAACATTCGACCTTGATATTTCAAACTCCCATCTATGTGATTTTCCCAACCAAGCATGGTTTCACTAGATTCCATTCGTGCTTTGATGAATGCTACCTCTTGATCGTACTTTTGTGATTCTAATATCTCGCTCAAAATTTTAGACGTAGCAATCTGAGCACCAAGGTAAGCCTTTTCATCTTGAACCTCCATCTGAACCCCAAATTCATTGAGCTTTCCAACCATATTCCATTCTCTAACTACTAAACTAGCAATATTCTCTCTATTCTTGCGACTTAGCACATCTACCACCATGTTAGCCTTGCTGAGATGATATGAAAGGATAAATTGGTAATCCTCGAGATACTCCATCCAGTGTCTTTGACTCATGTTCAGGTCCTTTTGGGTGAGCAGATACTTTAAACTTCTGTCATCGGTGAATATCTCAAACTTTTCAACATACAGGTAGTGTCTCCAAATTTTAAGTGCGTGAACTATAGCTACTAACTCCAACTCATGAGTGAGATAATTCTTCTCATGGTTCTTTAATTGCCTTGATCCATGTGCCATCACCTTGCCATTTTGCATCAATACGCACCCCAGACCTTCTTTGGAAGCATCACAGTACACATTGTACCCAACGTCATGCTCTGGTACTATGAGAATAGAGGCACTCGTCAATATTTTCTTGAGTTCTTGGAATGAATTTTCACAAGACTCGTTCCATTCAAACTTAACCCCCTTTTGAGTCAAATGTGTCATTGGTTTGGCCAATTTTGAGAAGTCTTGAATGAATCTTCGATAGTAATCAGCCAATCCAAAGAAACTACGAATTTCAAATGTGTTCTTAGGTTGCTTCCGTTCTGTCACCGTTTCTACTTTAGTTAGGTCCACTGATATTCCCTTTTCAGACACCACGTGACCCAAAAACTTTACTTCCTCCATCCATAACTCACATTTACTAACCTTAGCATACAGTTGGTTCTCTCTTAAGGTTTGAAGTACTATTCTCAAGTGTTGTTCATGGTCTCCTTCAGACTTGGAATACATCAAAATGTCATCAATGAAAACTACCACAAATTGATCTAAGTAAGGCTTGAATATTTTGTTCATTAAGCTCATGAACACGCCTGGTGCATTGGTTAGACCAAATGGCATTAATACGAACTCGTAGTGGTCGTAACGAGTTCGAAACGTAGTCTTAAGAATATCTTCTTCCCGAATACACAGCTGATGATACCCAGACTTGAGGTCTATATTTGAGAAATACTTTGCCCCTCTAAGTTGATCAAAGCGGTCATCAATCCTAAGTAATGGATATCGATTCTTAATGGTGACTTTATTGAGTTGCCAGTAATCAATGCACAACCTAAGTGTCCCATCTTTTTTTTTAGCAAGTAAGGCTGGTGCTCCTGTAGACACCTCATTTTTGACCGCCCTTAAGACTTGGGCGCCACTGATGGTTTACTTGGTGGTGAAAGTTGTGCAGTGCAAGGGTTCGATTTCTTCAGCAAAGAGAGAGTCAAATCCCAAATTCATACCCCTTTTGGACTAAAATGTTCTTGATCAAAAGATTTTGAGACCTTGAAACCCTCTCCTTCAAAATATCTTTGAAAATTCTTCTACGATGTTTCGACGCTCACATTTTGTTAAATGTCGCGCTTTTCAGTAAACCGAGCTAGGACAAAGTGGAAATGAATGAATGAGAGATGAAATCTTTTGAAAAATCTTTCAAAACACCTTGTTTAGGGGTTTGGAGTTAAAGAAAAGAGAAGAGGAGAGGGAATAAACCAAGTTGGGGGAAAAGATGGGCATGAATCGTTGAGAAGGAGTCAAGCAGCCCTCGCTAAATTGGGTCTATCTTTCTATACACTTGAATTTAAGCTATGAGGCCACCACTGTTGGAAAGAAGACTTCCGGGGATTCATTTTTCACTCAAGAATCTCCTAAAACCGAGTCCGGATGAGGGAGATATAGTTGTTGGAAGTTGGGCATCAATCCGTTATGATCAAAACTGAGAAGTCTTCACTAAAAGAGGAATAACTTTTTGCATAGTTGGAATTTTGATGTGAGGTTTCCACCATTGGAAACCTTACTTCCGGGGCTTCAATTTGGACACAAGAATGACCTGAAAAAGAGTCCATATGAAGGAGTTATGCCCGTTTGAATTTGGACCAACAGAGCAGAATGTCCTGTCGGCCACAAATGTGCACAGTCGGCCATCACAAGTAGGAGGTCGGCCCCAAAGATGGCCGGCTGGCCAAGAGTGACCCAAACTCATAATTTTTGAAGATATTTCTCCTCCAGCTGTTTCCAGCTTGTACCAACTATCCCAAATCAGATATTTGCGACCAAATGCTCTCTTTTTGCTATATATGAAGCTATATCTCATATATTCAAGAGGTTAGAACATTTTGAAGGCTTAGAGAAAATTTGAGAGCTTCTCACTCTAGAATTCTCTCTCTCTAGAAGCTTTGTGAGCAAATCCTCCCCTCTCTAGAATTCTCCCTCTCTCCTCTTGTTTTAGGCTTGAAAGTGAGAATTCCTTACATATTTGCATACACTTCCTTCATCAAAGTTGCATGTCATTGGGCTGAGGTCCCTTGGAACTTATTTTTGGGTTATTGAAGGGTCATTTGAGCCAAGAAAGGGGTTGTTTTGCTACTATGCATCAAGAGGTATATCTCTCTCCCTTTAAGCTTGTTTTTCACACTTGCTTCACCATCATTTTTCCATTGTTTTGGATTATTTTGGGACTGGTTTTGAACCATAAAAAACTCTGATCTTGAGGTTCTAAAATGGTGGTTTAAGCCTTGTTTGGCTAGGGAGTTGTCTCTCTCTTTTGCTTCTTGGCTTGTAAAGCCTTTTGAGCTATCTTCAAGGCCTTTCAAAATAACTTTTTGTGGCCTTTTAACCAATGAAGTCCAGAGAATTTTCAGTGTTAAAAACCTTGTTTCGAGGTCCTAAATAGGAGGGAGTGGTCCCCTCTCCTCTTGTCTTGTTTGCTTGTGTTGTTGGCCCACCAAATGAGCATGTGTTTCTCTCTTTTTGTAGTTTAGTTTGAGCACGTTTTTGTGACTTTTGGGACCTACCATAAATCTATTTTTGGTCAGCTTGGTCACCTCTTGCATGCTTCTTGCACTAGTAGTGCAATCTTGCTCACTAGCCTTGTTAGCTTTACAAAGTAGCATGCTCTTGTGGTTTGAATTAGCTTAGTTCATACATGTTTTGGTGTTATTTTGGCATGTTATAACTCTAATTTTGATTGGTGGACTCACCTCTTGCATGCTTTATACACTTGTAGTGTAATCCTTGCTAGCTAGCCTTGCATGCATGTCTCTTTAGCCTATTATTCTAGCTCATTTTGGCTATACTCCAGCATGCTTTTGTTCATATTTTGGCATGCTTTAGCTCTGTTTTGAGCCTTCTTGGTTGTATGATGCTTGTTATGTAGTGCAATGACCTTGACTAACTTTGAGTTTTGAGTTATCTTGCATGCTTGGCTTGAGGTATTTGCATGTCTTGGCATCATTTAGTATGTTATTTCAGAGCATATAGTGTTGTCACACTTCCATGTTTTTCACTCTTTAAGTGCTCTTGAGAGTTGCACCTTTATGCCTTGTTTGTAAGCCATTACATGAGCATCATTTTCTTGCCTTTCATGCTGTCATCTCAGCTCATTTTGGCCACTATTTTGGCATGCATGTGGTCTTTTAGGGCTGGTTTAGTCCATTGAGCATTGTATTGCATGGTTCTAGTGTTGTGTCCTTCACTAGTTTCAATGTTTAAGCCTTCTAGCATGTTGTACTTAAAGTGTCCGCATGTTAGAGTCTTGTTTATCATACCACTTTAGCACTGGAAAATCTGTCATCTCCCTTATTTCTTCATTTTTGATTTGTTTTGAGGATTGGTTAGTCTTGAGGTTATGTTTAATGCTTGGGATTAAGGCCTATGCTTAAATGGCTTCAACCCTCTTTTGAGGGTTACTCCTAGTCAAAGGCATTGGTCTCTCCCATGCCTTAAACCATTCTCTTTGATAGACCTCTCTCTCATTAGAGAACCCTCATATTTGGACAAGTTGATTAATGAATGGATTGGTAATGTTAAAATGAGTAAACAAAATGAGTTAAAGTAAAACATGGCAAGATAACATGTTTGTGTTGCATTGCATGTGTTTGGATCAAACGTTAATCCAAACACAAGAAATGAGAGACGTTTCATACTTGAAGTGATGAAATGTGCCTCATTTCTTAGGTCACCGACACCCTCTTGATCATACATGATAGAGGTGGAGGCTCTTATGTGTTATTTGTACATTCATTGACATTGACTCGTGCAAACTTGGCTTCTCGGCTATCGTGCATTGCGATGTATGGTTGGTGGCCCGAGAGTCGAGTACCACATCCCCTTGAGCTTGAGAAATGATAGGGGGGTTGGTTGTGCTCACATATCTTGCAAATACACTGCCATGCCTCTGTTTGTGCTCTGTTGCAGCAAAAGGAGGAAATTCAGGGAATCAGTGGCCGACCGGCCACCAGAGCAGCCGACCAGCCATCAAAGCTTGCTGACAGGCCATAATTACTGGCCGATTATCCCTCAGCATGTTCGTGAGATGGGTCAGAATCAATCTGGAAGTTGGCATAATTTTTAGAGGTCTAAAGGTATGCAAACAGATGCATCTTGAGGCAAGGCGGTGGATTTCTGGGAGGACACGACTGAGCATGCATGCATCCCTCGTCCTCGAGGCCTTTTAACTGCTTTGCTTAGCTAGTTAATTCATTGGTTCCGTACTTAATTAGTTAACGTGCTTAGCTAATAGATCTATGCAATAATTTGTAATAGTTAGTTTAATTAGCGTAGCTAGTTAGCTTTCATTTCATTCGGACCCTCTGTCGAGAGGGAAAATTTTGTAATAAGTGTGCGTGAGTGTGTGAATGTCTTCCAACCCCACGTCTTTCTCCCTTTTATTTACCAGCTTTTGATGGTTAGTTTTAGGGCATGTTTCAATTAGCATACTTATGCTTGCATGTTTGCATTCATTCATTTGTCTTGCATGCACCTGGCTCGGCGCATCATTCAAATTGCATTGTATTTCGGTACATTTACTTGAATACGTGTTTAACAACATGTATCAATTCTTGCATTCATATGCCATCTTGGATAGCCGAGCATACTTAGTTGTATTTTGCATGTGTTGCATTAGGCATTGATTGACATAGCTAGGATCATGCATGATTACTAACTAGCTTCTGTTTTGGCTCGGGGTACACTATGAGTGCTTATGCTTTAGTATCCTTGCATGTGTGTAAGTTACTACTATGATAGCATGCTTGCCATGAGGCTAACTGCTTAAGTGGTTAACTGTATGAATGCCTGTGGATGAAGACTTAATTGCTTGAATTGGAACAATTAATCAAAATGTGAGTTTTAAGCCCACTTGAAGTGGCAAATCATTATGTTTTAAGCCCACCTTGTTTGGTAGCAAATCCGCATCTTAGCCTACTTAAGGGTAGCAACTTCAAACCATTTTCGAAAAACAAACATGAAATGTTTTGTTCCAAATTGAGTGATTTAGTCTATAATTGTTTGTTGTGCGCATCACATAGTAAATTAGCTAATAAGCCGGAATAAGAACACATGTGTTTTCAAAAACAACATATCATGTTAGTAGAGGCCGATCTTTGATCGGGCGAGTGGGGGTGCTCATTTCAGGACCTTCCCCTCTCGTACCCCAGTTCCCGAGCCGAGGCAACTTTGGTGATGGCGGACACTTGGCCTTAGGCACGAGTCAGGGTTTCCTAAATTTCCCAAAATAAAATATTTAGGTGGCGACTCTGAAATCTGGCAAAGCAGTCCACGTTTGGCGCTTTTTGATTAAAATTGATTTTCCAAAATGATTTGTCGGATTTGGACTCTTTGGTGATTTATCAGTCTTACATTGCACTTGGTAAGATTAGATTCAGAACCGTGATAGGGGTCCGAACTGTAGTAGCTAGAACTACAATCTGCGCCCTCGCGCGAGGAGCGAAGTTCGGGCGATCTACAACTCCCTAAAGGGACGTGCTTGGCCTTATAAATTCATTGTCCAATAATTCTTGCAATTATGTCTTTAGCTCTCTCAGTTCAGCTGGTGCCATACGATGTAGTGCCATTGAGATCAATGAGATACCAGGTTGTAGTTCAATGGAACAGTCTACCTCTCATTTTGGGGGTAATCCTGGTAATTCCTCTGGAATACATCAACATGCTCACACACCACACGAGGTAGCCCTAGTTCTATATGATCTTTATCTTCCAGAACTAAGCTGGCTAGCCACCTAGCCAAGTGATCCTGCACTTTGACTTTCGAAGTGTCAATGATAGAGAATCTTGTCTATCATCCTTAAATTGGAATCGCGTTCCGTCCTAAGAGTAAGCAGTCACCGTCTTTTGACAAAAATCAATGGTGGCTCTATGGGATGATAACCAATTCATTCCTAGGATAACGTCAAAGTCTGACATTTCCATGACTCGTAGGTCGCAAGTTAAACGCAAACTGGAGACTCCTAGTTCACATGATTTGCATACGAGATCTACTGGAGTTTGAACTCGTAGCGGTGAAGCTACACTCATAGGTGTTCCTAAACGTTCAGGCTCTAATCCCAAAGTTGTAACACATAAAGCAGATATGAAAAAGTGTGATGCTCCAGAATCAAACAAGACTTCTACACAAGAGTTCATAAGGATGAGTATACCTTGAATCACCGTAGGATTTCCAGCATCTTTTCCTTTTTGGAGTGCAAAGACTCTTCCGGTGGCACCCTGATTTGGCACCCAAGATTTCCTTGCATTGGCATCTCTTGGTTGTTAAGTCCTCGATTGTCCCACATTTCGATTAGCTGGCAACTAACCTCTGCCGGTTTGGGAATTTTGAGCAACTCGTGTTCCCTAAGTTGGCGCGCATTTGTTTCGTTGAGTGGCTCCCCCTTGATTGATATAGTAGCCTAACCTTTGAGGATAGTTGTTCCTAAAATTAAATCATTATGTTTTAAGCCCACCTTGTTTGGTAGCAAATCCGCATCTTAGCCTACTTAAGGGTAGCAACTTCAAACCATTTTCGAAAAACAAACATGAAATGTTTTGTTCCAAATTGAGTGATTTAGTCTATAATTGTTTGTTGTGCGCATCACATAGTAAATTAGCTAATAAGCCGGAATAAGAACACATGTGTTTTCAAAAACAACATATCATGTTAGTAGAGGCCGATCTTTGATCGGGCGAGTGGGGGTGCTCATTTCAGGACCTTCCTCTCTCGTACCCCAGTTCCCGAGCCGAGGCAACTTTGGTGATGACGGACACGTGGCCTTAGCCACGAGTCAGGGTTTCCTAAATTTTCCAAAATAAAATATTTAGGTGGCGACTCTGAAATCTGGCAAAGCAGTCCACGTTTGGCACTTTTTGATTAAAATTGATTTTCCAAAATGATTTGCCAGATTTGGACTCTTTGGTGATTTATCAATCTTACATTGCACTTGATAAGATTAGATTCAGAACCGTGACAGGGGTCCGAACTGTAGTAACTAGAACTACAATCTGCGCCCTCGCGCGGGGAGCGAAGTTCGGGCGATCTACAACTCCCTAAAGGGACGTGCTTGGCCTTATAAATTCATTGTCCAATAATTCTTGCAATTATGTCTTTAGCTCTCTCAGTTCAGCTGGTGCCATACGATGTGGTGCCATTGAGATCAATGAGATACCAGGTTGTAGTTCAATGGAAAAGTCTACCTCTCGTTTTGGGGGTAATCCTGGTAATTCCTCTAGAATACATCAACATGCTCACACACCACACGAGGTAGCCCTAGTTCTATATGATTTTTATCTTCCAGAACTAAACTGGCTAGCCACCTAGCCAAGTGATCCTGCACTTTGACTTTCGAAGTGTCGATGATAGAGAATCTTGTCTATCATCCTTAAATTGGAATCGCATTCCGTCCTAAGAGTAAGCAGTCATCGTCTTTCGACAAAAATCAATGGTGGCTCTATGGGATGATAACCAATTCATTCCTAGGATAACGTCAAAGTCTGACATTTCCATGACTCATAGGTCGCAAGTTAAACGCAAACTGGAGACTCCTAGTTCACATGATTTGCATACGAGATCTACTGGAGTTTGATCTCGTAGCGGTGAAGCTACACTCATAGGTGTTCCTAAACGTTCAGGCTCTAATCCCAAAGTTGTAATACATGAAGCAAAAGAGTGTGATGCTCTAGAATCAAACAAGACTTGTACACAAAAGTTCATAAGGATGAGTATACCTTGAATCACTTAAGGATTTCCAGTGCCTTTTCCTTCTTGGAATGCAAAGACTCTCGGTGGCACCTTGATTTAGTCCCCAAGGTTTCATTACATTGGCATCTCCTGGTTGTTGATTCATCGATTGTCCCATATTTTGATTTGTTGGCAGGTGACCTCTACCAGATTGGGAATTTTGTGCAGCTCGTGTTCCCTGAGTTAGCGCACATTTGTTTTGTTGAGTGGCTTCTCCTTGATTGATGTAGTAGCCTGACCTTTGAGGATAGATGTTCCTAAAGTGCCCTTCTTGGCTACATTCGTAACACCTTCTAGCCCCTTCCCTACCACGTTGTTTAGGATTGTACCCTTGCTGTTGTTATGCCCCCCTAGCATAGGGTACCGAAGTAACAGGGGTCCTATTGTTCCTTGAGGGTCCTCCACTTCTTTGCTAGTTGGCTCTGGACTGCTGACCTTGAGTTCTTGCAGTGTCCATCTTCTCTCTTTCTAAAGTAAGAGCCATATCTACTATATGTGCATAAGTAGGTAGTTGTACTGCGACCAACTTGTCTCGAATTCCTGAGTCAAGTCCCCACTCAAAGCGCCTTACTTTGTCTGTTTCATTTGCCACTATAACTATGGCATGGCGAGAAATGGCCTCAAATCAATTGGCATACTGTGTCACAGTCATGCCTCTTTGTTTCAGTTAGAGAAATTCTTGGATCATCTCCTGCCTTATCGAGTTTGAGAAGCACTTTTCCATAAACAATTCCTCAAACTGTCTCCAAGATAGTTCTACCACTTGACCGCTTTCCTTAATCATTGTCCACCAGAAATCAGCCTCCCCGTCAAAGAGAAATGAGGCGAGGGACACTTGGTTTTGCTTATTTTGAATTTCTAGCGTCTCTAATATTTTCTTCACTTGCCTTATCCAAGCCTCAGCTATGTAGGGATTGGGTTCTTCAAAAATTTTTGGGGTCTGAGTTTTTGAAATTTTGCTATTAATTCTACCTTGTTTTTACGCCTGTGTTGGTTTCTTAGTTCATTAATAATTGCCCAAACGAAGTTCATGACATCACCATTATTGTTGTCGATGTTGTTGCCATTGGATCCATTTGCCATAGTTCTTCCTGCCATTTTCTGTATGAAGGACATTGTTGTTACACCCTTTATTTATTTATTTATTATTATTATTATCATTATTTATTTATTTATCTATTTAAAGATAAAATGCATGTAAAATAGTCCAAGTTGAACACACAAGCTTTTAAACACTAAGATTTCATTAATGACAATAAAAGATCAGTACATTCATAAAAGAAAGAAAATAAAAAAAGAAAAATAAATAAAATTTATTCTACCCTTTCCTATCTTATTGCGGTATATCCGCTAAAAACCCTAAGTTAAAAACTAGGACTATTACAATTAGCTGCTACAAAATTTGTTGTTGTCCTAACTTTTACACTTGTCATTTCCTATCCAAGCAAATGGGCACAACATTGACGCACTGTCTCCTCCAACTCCCATGCCTCATCGGGTAGCACATAACACTCCCAGCGCACAAGGACCATCTGCATCCCATTCTGACCCACCATTCGCCTAATCACACAAGTAGGGATCTCATGATATGTGGCAGCTCTATAAAAATTCACCAATGGGTCTAGGGTTCGGACAACATGACTGAAAGGAGGTTGGGTAGTCTGGATATCTTGGAGTAGAAATGCATCACCCTTGTTGGCGACGTACATGCAGTGGTGTAGCTCGACTTTTCGTGCTCCTTTCGGAATACGATAGCCCTGTAGTTCGGACTCCAGCGGTTCTGAATCTGATCTCACAAGTGCAATGTGAAACAGATAAACACCAAAAAGTTCAAATTCGACAAATCTTTTAGAAAATCAATTTTGAATCAAAATGCCAAAAATGGACTGCTTTGCCAGATGCAGAGTCGCCACCTAAATAATTTTGGAAAATTTAGGAAACTCATGACTTGTGCCAAAGGCCATGTATCCGTCATCACCAAGATTGTCTCGGATCGGGAACTTAGGTACGAGAGGAAAAGGTCATGAATTGAGCACCCCCACTCTCCCGATCAAAGATCAGCCTCTACTAACCATGATGTGAATCTTATTTACATTATATGCTCTTGTTCTGGTTTATTGGGCTAACTTACTATGTGATATACACACAAGTATAGACTAATTTGCAAAAATTGAAGCATTTGATTTCATGTTTGTTTTTTAAAAGAATTTGTGAATGAGCCACTTGAAAAAGTGGGCTCAAATGTACATTAATTAAACTATCCCAATTCAAGCAACTAGCCTTCATTCACAAGCATTCAAACAGTTTATCACTTAAGCACTTAGCGTCATGACAAGCATGTTAGAGATGTCAACAATCACACTCATGCGATATGCTAAAACAAATAAAAGCTCACCTAATACCCCAAGCCAAAAAAGATGACAAAGTTAGAAAAATGCGTGATCCTAACTATACAATGTGACTAATGCAACACATGTGATATGCAATTACTAGGCTTGGCTACTAATATGGCGTATGAATCAATTTGATAGCATGAGGTCTAAGCACGTACTCAAAGAAATATTAACTAACAATGCAAGTTAGAATGATGTGCCGAGCTCAATGCATGCAAGACAATGGATGCAAAGCATGAGAGATGCTAAACGAAACATGATGCCCTAAACTAACCACCATAAGCAGGCAAATAAAAGGGAGAAAGACGTAGGGTTGGAAAACATAAATTTTATTATAACTGTGCTCTCGCGCAGGAGGGTCTGAATAAACTAACTAGCTAAGCTAATTAACTGTCTATTACAAAACGAATTAAATAATTATTACAAGCCGAATAAACTAACTATGCTAGCTAGTTATTACAAAACCAATTAATTAATTAACTATTCTATGGAACTAACTAATTAATTATACTAATTAATTAATTAGAATTAGAATTAGAATTAACTAATTAATTACAACATGAAAGAGGTAACTAAGCTAACTAATTAGCCCCAGGAAGTGAGGAATGCTCATGTATGCGTGGATTTTCATCCAAAAGCCCACTGTTCTGTTGCTAGAATACCTCTGTTGCACAGTTAGAACATCTTTTCCCCTCAGCCTCTGCTCTATTCTATTTCAAAAAGTTGCTGCTCAATTTGACAAAAGTGGCTAGTAGGCCAGAAGTAGTGGTCGGCCAGCCACAAATAGTCGTCTGCCATCCAAAAGAAGTAGCCTGTCGGCCAGAAAAAGTGGTCTGCCGGCCACTAAAGCCTGGTTCCTCCTGCTGCAACAGAAAGTATACATAACACAAACAGGGTATTCTCAAGGTATATTTGTACCCCTTACACCTCATTGTCATCAAACAGCTTAAAAGAAAGGCAGGCTTGATTCGCAAGCCATTAATCGATGCAATTCATTGCATGATGGCCTATGAACCAAGGTGTACAATTTCAATAAATGCACAATAAAAGACTCTCAAACCTTCTCCCTATCATGGATTGATCAAGGGAAGTGGTTGACCTTGGAAATTTGAACCATTTCATCACTAGCAAATATGAAATGCCTCAAGTTTCCATGTGTTCAACTAACGTCCGATTGAACACCAAATTGCTTATTATCTTGAATCATTTTCAATCCCAATTTTATTACTCCATTTTAATTACCAACCATTCCTTAGTTCATTGAGTCCAAAAGTGAAGATTAAGTCCTCTAATGGAAAGAAGTATCAAACCAAGTGTTATTTTAGACATGAGAAAAGAGTCATGTCATTGGTAATGAACCCCCAAAAGGATTAAACCATTAAGCATAACACCTCTATCTAAAGCTTAAACAAGTAAGTAGTTTGAAACAACTTTCAAAGCAAAGAAAAAGCCAAAAAATGAGCCAAGTTGGAGAGGTGATTAAAGGTGATCACAAGTATGGAAAGAAATAAATAAACACTATCAACTCAAATAAGTTGGTGGCTAAGGCCTAAACCTCCAAACCTATGAGGACCATTACACTACAAGCATGTAATATAAAGCATAAATGACACAACCAGCCCAAAAAAGTCCTAAAGCAAGCAAAAACAGTGCTAGAATTTAGGTAAAATAGCTAAAAGACTAAGTTAAAATAATGGAGAATTTAAGCTAGTAAACAAGCCAAAGGAAGGGTAGCTAACCCCTCCATTTTTGGGACCTCAAAACATGATTTTTAGCCTTTGAAAAAATCTGAAATTCAGTGATAAAAAGATCAAAAAAAGTTGAGAAAAGAATGGGAAACACAAGGGCAAAAGCTTAGAGAATAAGGTTCAAAGAATGGTGGGTAACCCCTCCACTTTTGATAGCTTTAAACCACAAGTTTCAGCCCATAAAAATAGTGTAAAAATAGCCCAAAAATGTAAGAAAAGATAGGAAAGAAATAGTGTAGAGATGCTCAAAATTATACCTCTTGAAGCAAGGTTACTCTTTATTTCACAAACCCACAAGTTCTCACTCTCGAGGGCTAAAATTTGGACTCAATAATCTCAGTAAGGAGAGCTCCAATATTGGCTTAGGAAGTGTTTAGGTAAGGTGTGTGTGTTGCAAGATAGAGATAGAGAGAGAATTTCAAGTTTTGGGACTTAAAGAATTTTTTATAACTTAAAAACATGAGAAGAGGTCAAGAATATATAGAAAAATAGCCTCTCAGGTCGAAAATATCTATATAGGAATAGCTGGAGCTTTTGGGGGATAGCTGGAAAAAATATCTAAACTTTACACAAGTGGCCGGCAGGCCAGAAGTAGAGGCTAACCAGTAACTAATAATGGGCGGCCGTCCACAAATAATGGGTTGACGGCCATAAAAATATGCTTCTAGGCTCGACTTCAAACGGGAATATTTGCTTCATCCAGACTTAGTTTTAGATCATTCTTAAGTCTAAATTAAAGCCCCAGAAGTTTAATTTCCAATGGAGGGAGCCTCACATCTAAATTCTAAGTGTGCAAAGAGATATGCCTATTTTAGTGAAGGCTACGCAATTCTCTTTTAACGATTGTATGCTCAACCTCTTCCACAACTAGTTTTCTTCCCTCCCCTCCTATTTTCTTCAACTCCAAACCTTTAAATAAGATGTTTTAAATACTTTTCAAAGAATTCACCTCCTTTTCATTTATTTCCACTTTGTCCTTACTCGATTTATCGAAAAGTGTAATATTTTAAACGAAATACGAGCCTCGAGACATCGTAGAAACATTTGAAAAAATATTTTGGAAAAAGAAGGTTTTAAGGTCTAAAATAGTTTTGGTCCAAAATGGGGTGTAAGGTTGGGATTTAGAAGGTTTTCTTGCTGAACAAATTGAATGTTTGTACAACATAACTTTCATCATCGAGTAATCAACTTCAGGCACCCAAGTCTTAAGGGCAGTCAAAAATGGTGTGTCGATAGGTGGTAAGTTCCATACTCGATAGAAATTGTTGTCTAGATATTCTCTTATCTGAGCAGGCCCAATAAACATGTCCATTCTAGGCGAGCTCCTCCAATAGAACAACCTAGTAGGGGTAACCCCCACAAATACTGCCTTTCCATATGGCAGGACAGGCGGTACCATCATGTGTCTCAAGGCCGCCTTAGGGCCGTCCTCTATCGAGGATTCAGGATTAGACTCCTCTAATTCCTAATCAAAGTTAGACTCAGAATCGGAATTACCCTCAGTTCCTACTCCGAATTCTTCCACTAAGTTCTCTTCTGGCTCTACTTGTGGATCCACTGGCTTTTCTTCTGGATCCACCTCTGGATCCTCCTCCCAATCAATAGGTTTTTCTAACATTTCAGGTTCCTCCTCTAACCATCCATTCTAATTTTCGTTTTCCATCTACAAAAATCAAAATTTTACTTAGTAACTAAAAATGCTCACTATGACCACTAATAAGTTATTTAACAAGAAAGCTTACAATTCCTCAAGGTCTCAAGGGTTTCTCAACCTATGCTCTGATACCAAGTTGTGACACCCCAAAATTTGAGGACATCAATATAAGGTTTAAAACTTAAAATCAATTTTCTTAAATAAGAACTTTTAATCATTGTTTCCACCAAGTTTACTATCATCCATTAATTAATAACATAGAAATTAAGAATTCTCAACTTACAACTCCAATCAAACTCAAAGCTTAGTCTTAGTACATGAAAGAAAAAAATAACACAAATATAAAAAGAAAGCTAGGGAAAAACTAGAAAACTCAAAAAAATGGTTCATGGTACTAGGGCACACTTCAAGCTAACCAAGGCTGAATGTCGTCTTCCAAGACCTCGGGGTTTCCTTTTGTTTCTTCGGTACCTGGCATAAAACGCCAGGGAAACGGGAATGCTAATGAGGTATGAGATCAATAAGATACTACAACTCGAAAATACCTACCCCGATAATGATATTCACGATTAATGAATATTGTGTAGTAATAGAATAACAAGCAGCATTTAATATACATAACAGGGATGCTATCAGTTGAAATAATAACAATAGATAATAAGAACGAGGGCAAGTGGAAACAGTATTTCATCATAAGAAAAAATGCCAACTTTTCTTTTAAATTCACAGAGATTTAGTTTATCAGGTAACTTTAAGTAACTCCCCGCGGAGCACTATTTCTACTCAACCACTAAGCAATGGTCACGGCCAATTTTGACTCCCCCTTGGTCAAATATTCAAATGTTACATATTGTAACTACCAATGATGCCCTCGCACTAGGGTTACGTACTTGAGTTGGTCCCAAGGGAACGGTCTATGTTGTGACACCCGCACCACTAACCTTATATTGCCTATACCGATAAGAGCCGAAATACATTCCCGTGCCATACTAGGGTTTGCAACTCACTTGCGCAAGACTCTAAACCGGGCTCATCCCATCACTTTTAAGCTTTAATGCATCGGTTCAATTTCGTGTTTCTTTACTTCATCGAATTCACATATTAATGCACGCACTTCGTTTTAGTTTGCAAACCATAGGGACATACGGTTTATATAGCACAACATAATCACGTATGGCAACCAAAATAAATATTATAGAATGTCTTAGGAGTCATCGCAAAATTTTAATGAATTTCTCACATTTCTTGTTTTCCGCACTGTAGGGTTAGACTAAAGATAATGAAACGAAGTTCAATTTTTACAATATTTTAACTGGTGAGAGTTCATTGAGTTCGGAAAATATTTCATGAAGAATACCAGGGCTAAAAACGATTTTAAAATGGAGAAATAAAATTTGGAAGAAAACTGGTTTCTGGGACAGTGAGTTATAGTAACTTCCAGCACATGTGAGCTGTGTTTGAAAAATAAAACGTGGCCTCAAACGGTGTCAAAAAGAGGTATGGTTAGAACATTTATCTAGATATTTGAATTTAGAACATATTTCTAGAAGAGTTTGAAGACTGAAAACCAATGGAAGATGGTCAAATAATGTTTATAAGAAAATTGGACAGATTCTGACGCATTTTAGTAAAACTACAATTTCTCTTTCTAGACTTATCCTTTTTTTGTGAAATTAGAGGAAAGTGAAAGCTAACTCTTATATCTAACTATCCCAAGTGGTCGTGCAGAAAATACCATTTGCAGAGAAAATGGGACCTGTTTGAAGTCACTATTGCTAATATATTGTGAACAACACGTGGGACAAATATCTATTTCGGTAATAAAATGGTGTCCGGTGATTTTATAAAAATTAACACGTATATAGAACACCTATATATACTACCAGTACCAACAAATTTTTGACACAAGTTATTTTTCAATTTATTGAAGCATTTTAAAAATCTGAAATGGTGAAGAAAATATGAGTTTCGCGTAAAAATGAACCAACATTATCTCACTTTATCCCCATACAAGATTATTTCAAACAATGGAGAATATTTGAACACATAAGAAGATAAAATCAGTTGCTAAACCATCTAATCTATGCTTTCAAGAAGGAATAGAAATCATATAATCATGAAATTATTATTCTATCAAAAAGAAAACATGCATTGAGCTATTCTTGCTATGTGTGTATTAACAATAAACACTCTTGCATATTTTTAATATATAGATTCAGTTAAAAAAAAATATTTAAGGGAGGATAGAGGTTGAGTATTCCTACCTCAAGAGCTTTTATAATCTATTCTTAAGATTAGTTTTGAAATGGTGACCACCAAGCACCCTCTCTCTTTCCTCTTTTTCATTTTTTTTTCCCCTCAGCTGTGTGAATAGAAATGAAAGGCCTAAAATAGTGTTCTATATGTAGGAGTTTGGAGGCAATTTTTTATTATTTTTTATTTTTTTATTTTTCCTCTTGGCTTGGGAAATATTACTTACATGTATAGGCTTAGAGTGTAAAGGTATGCATGCCTTAGCATGCCTCCAGCAGCCTTCTTGGGAAGGTGGGGGCTGAATTTCCCTACTCAAAATCTGACTTCAAATTTTTTTTTTTTTTTGTGTGTGTGTGTGTGTAAAAATAAAAATCAATGAATATATATAACCTAGTCACTAGATGTTTTACTCCCTACTAATTAATTTAGTTACTATTTACTTAACCCATTTAGTTTCCACAACTGTATTTAGATACCTAAATTTAATGACAGAAAGATAAATAATTTTATTTAAAGGAATTTAATATTGGTATTAATCATGATGCTATTAACATTAAAATTTAATAATCACTATTAATTGACTTAATATTATTATTAACAAATTAATTAGCTGTCTAAAAATTCAAGTTCTTACACGAGCGGTGACGCCCATTTTCATTGTGTCTTGGCGCTCGAGCGTCACTTATTGAGCTTGAGCGGTAATTATTTTTGTGTCTGGAAGCTCGAGCGTCACTTCTTGCACTCGAACAAGCTGTGCGTATATCAGTTCATAAAAGTCACTTTTTACATCAATTTTTCATCTCTCTCTCTCTCTAAACATTTCAAAATCCTAAAATTGAGCTCCTCTCTCTAGAACTTACTGTCTCTACAAATACACCAAGATCAATCCATTTTCCCACCCTATTTCCTTTGTTAAAAAGGCAGAGCTCACCTAGAGCTTCATTTTCATCCGAATAAAGTTGGGTTCCGGCTTCATTTGAGTTTCATTCGTGCTTTTCTTGTCTTCTAACTTTGAGGTAGGGATTCTCCACACTCTTTTATAATTTTTAACTTAGCTATTTGTTTTTATAAAACAATCTTGTGATTTTGGAAGATTTTGAACAAACCTAGGATTTTGGTTTAAAATCAAAAGAGAGGTTTTCAAATGGATGTATTGAAAATGGTTGTGGGGTTGGATATGAGGTTGAGTTGTGATGAAATTATGATTTTGATACTTGGAATGGATTTGGAAGAAAAAAGGGTTTTTACCCTAAATGGCTCAAATATTTATTTTGTATAAATAAATGGAATTGATGTTGGAAATATGAAATTGGATGGATATTGTTATAGATGGTGAAGTTTGGTATGTATTATCACTCAACTTAAAATTTGAAAAGTTTATCTGTATTGGAGATTTAATATCTGTTTAGAAATATCTGTTTTGGACTATCGGTGGAAGATAGCTATGATTGTTGTAAAAATTACATGAGGATTAGGTGAATTGAAACTAACTTTTCATCCATGTGCATTGAACATTGTTGCTCACTTAATACATTACAAATGTATGTGATTTTGAGAAAAATTGGTGAAAGTTAGAAAGAGGTGTATATCACCAAACTAAGTTGGACTGTATATCCAAGGTGAAAGTCCCGAAAAACACGCGTATACATGAGTGTCGATTCCAGCAGACGAAATATCCGTAAAATAACAATAGCAGCGCTTGTATGGGCTATGTTTACATGGGTGCTATTTAACAGTTTCCCGCTGACGAAATATCCGTGAAATGTTGTACCGGTTTGAGAATTCCCTCTTGTTTTCTATTATAAAGGACATGATTTGAGAATTGTGATATAAACTGAGCATGGCGTGGTTTTTGAGAAAGAAAATGTATGATGTTGTGGTCATAAGCATTGCATTTGCATTTCATCCTTATATCTTTGTTAAGATTCATATATTGTGTTGAATTATTTCTACTGGGCTTTGGCTCACCTTATATAGAAAAACCATTTTCAAGTGCTGGTGATATGCTTCCACCAAGGACCTAGCTTGGGAGGATTGTGGAGCTGAAGGCTTAGTGTTGTATTTTTATTTTTATTTTGTACAAGCCTAGGCTATATATACATTGAGCTTAAAATTCGCTTTCGATTTACCCAAGCATTGACTATCTGTTTAGCTTTCATTTCTTTTCTCACGTATCCAAAAGGTTTCACATACGATATATATTCATAAATAGTACATCCTGAATCTATTGCATGTGTTACAAGATTGAGAAAAGAAATGAAAGCTAAACAGATAGTCATATATGAATCGAAAGCGAATTTTAAATACTTTGGATACGTGGGAAGTAGCTATTACCACAATGTGTTTGTCTCGCTTAACTGAGATGTTTGTATGTATGGTATGCTTATGTGATAACATACTTATGTGATTATATGGGAATATGATTTAATTTCTAGGATATTGATTGGGTCTATGGGTTTCTAAAAGTCTTATTAGAAAAGTACTGGATCACTGCTATTTCTAATTGGAACTCTAGCAACGCCGCGGGACGGCCATTATCTAGGAAGGAAATTCGTATGTGTTTCTGTGACTACGTGCTTATGTGGAGTGAATTACTATTGTCCACTGCACTAGGACGCGAGTGAGTTAGCTTCAGCACATTTGTAAATGTAATCTCTTTTGTTACCTTCATTAGGGTGCCAGGACGTGGACGTGGTGGTGGTAGGCGTAGTAGGCCTAAAAAGCATGAGGTGCCTTTACCGGATGAGATTTTGACTCAATAAGGAGGAGTTGGTCAAGCCAATGTGGCTGAACTAGTTGGTCAGTAGGCCATGGGCGCTTTGGCCCGCGAAATAGCCGGAGCATTGTGGGAATCTATGGATATTCTCAAGGCTGAGAGTCAAGTCCATGCCCATGTTACTGAGACGGGGTTGTCATTTCTGAAGCAAGAGTTTTTCCAATCCAACTCGGACTAGTTTTTGAGCAATCCTAAAGAGCCTTTGAAAGAGGATGAATAGCTCGAACAAATGGTGAAGACCTTTGAGATGCTCAGCATCAAAGATGGTGGTTTGGGATTGACCTTGGCATCCTTCTAGTTGAAGGGAGATACAGGTCAATGGTGGAAGCATGCGTGCGGGCACATTAAAATAACTTGGGAGGCTTTTGTCGGTGCCTTTTAGGACAAGTTCTTACCTCCCATTGTCAGGGAGAAGTTGAGGGAGCAGTTCTCACAACTCAAGGAATTAAACACACCGGTGGCTGAGTTTGAGGCCACATTTACTAGTCTATTTAGGTTTGCACCAAACTTAGTGGCGATAGAGGAACACCGCTATGTGGAGTTTAAGAAAAGGTGATGGACCAAGCTTCTTTTCAAGCTAGCTAGTTCAATGATTAGAGATTACGGGTGACTTGTAGAGTTGGTGGCTCATTTTGAGACCGTGATACGAACGGATGAGGGGCTCCAGGAGGAGTTAGGATGTCCAAGGAGACAGTAAGTGGCAGAGGGGTTCTACCCTATAGCAGTCCTAAGGAGCACAGTCGAGATCCACTTTTCCAGTATCGAGTTCTAGTTTTGGGAGAGGTGGTCAAAGAGATTTCACTTGCTTTAAGTGTGGCTAGTTGGGCCACAAGTCTCTAGCTTGCCCGTAAAGGAGAGGAGGGCAAAAGTCTATTTCGTCTACGGCTCAATCTCAAAGCCAGAGTTAGGGGAGAGGACAACCATTCACTTGAATTGCACATGGCAATGACTCAGAGTGATAGCATTAAGAGTAACACCAAAAAGGATTTGTGATGGAATAAAAAGGTATTAAGTGCTTATGCCAAGGGTATTGAGAATTTGGTATCAGCTGAGGGATTTAATTATTTATTTTTTATTATTATTATTTTCAAGGCAAGAAGAATTTGTTAAGTAAATTTTTGTTCAGTGTGAACAAGTATTTTTACACTTGCAAAGGCGTTAAGATGAATAAAATGACTTTGAAAGTACAATGTGTAAAGGATTCAAGTTTGTGTAAGTGAACAATCTTTTTCCTTTTTTGAATGGAAAACTTCAGGTCATCATAGTAGATAGAATTGTGAACACCGTAAAAGCTTCACTTATCTCTAATCTAAATCTTCACCCCTATACTTGAAAAATTTTGAGGACAAGAAATGAGGAAAAAAGTTCAGAATTAGAAGATACAATTTGGATGTAAGCAGGCATAAAGCAACTGGTAGCAAGACAATTATGGACAATAAAAGAATGTCAATTTAACTAGGCTGCTGATGAAAATAATAAGAGAAATTACCTGTCAGTGGTAATTGCAAAAAATTATTACATAAATGGAAAATTTTATAATTTTAGTTATTAATATTGATAAAAATTCCCACTAATTTGTAATTCTCCCAAAATAATATAATATACAAGAAACTATGATACCCTATACAATGAATTGACTCACCAATGAAAATTTGTCATCATCCCCTTTCTTAATGTTATCTTCATTTGGAAGAAGCTGGACAGTCATCAGTTCCCACTTGGTCCATGCTCTAGTAGCTACATACTAAAAAGGTAAAAATAAAAAATAAAATAATAAATAAATATATTAGGGGAACCATAAATTTCTCCATGACAAAGACTACAAGCAGAGTGAATGCAGGCAGAAGTTCGAAAAATACTGCCAGTAACAGGGTTTGCAGCATAAGAAGGGCAATAACTTCAAAGGTTAGGAGGCTGAAGCATTTCATGTTTGAAAGATATCAAAAGTGGTTGGAATGAGTTTTCTAGGAGTCTGATTCTTGGTTGGTTATGGGTTTATTCAATAGTGAAATTAAGATTTTCTGAGCTTATTTACCAGGCGGAGCAGAGAGGGTGAAGCCCTCTCCAAATTCTGTATAGGTAATTTGCATAAACCTCTCTCTCATATAATTTGCAGGTACTTGGGTTGGATGCTGTTCTCCACTCAGAAAGTAGAGCTTTCTGGGGGAAAAAAATCAGCCAATATTGATGTAAGATGTGAAAGCTTACAACAGGCAAGCATTCACAAGAATCATCACAAACTAACTTAAAGTGTAAATAGTAAGCATGATAAAAGACAGTGTCCCAACTTTTTTGTACCCAACTCTGTAATTTCTCCAAGCAACCATGATTCTACTTGAGAATTCCAAAGTGAAGGAAAGCTTATGACAATGGACAATGTAATCAATACATAGAGCTTGTGCCTTAGGAAGTTTATAAATCACCCACCAAGGCAAGTGGGTTGCCTCAGACCAGAAATAGATTTTGTCTTGTTGTCAAATATATTAATATCACTCAATATGCATAAAACATATTTTGTCTTGTGCTCTCTAACAGCTGCCTTTCACCTTAAACTTGGTCCTAAGCGTGTGATATATTAAACTGCGTAATTTTATATGCTATATTCTGTTTTCATTCCACTTATTTCTGTTGACACTTCAAGTACATTTGAGCTCTGGACCTAATTCAGATACATCATTCAATTTAAGTAATGGATTTGTCTAATTGAGGCCTACAAAATTTCAGATTTTGTTACCTTAGACAGCAGGAAATATTGAGTTCTTTGCAATGCTTTGCCAATGAATTGACACTTCTGTGTAGGACTCTATGGTTGTACATCTATGTGAAACTTATATGATTTCTAAAAAGTTTGAAGTAACTCATTGTAAAGTTATAAACTTACATTATCGCGTGTCCTTGCTGTAATCTGATTCTATCTTTTTCAATAGAAAATTGCTAAACATTGAAGTATATTTTTACTTATTTATTTGTCACTCCAAAACTATCATTGTCAAGTTATTGGTGAGTATATAACCCAAGACAAATGCACTGTTATATATCTTTGTTTATTGTTCTTTTCAGCTATTAATGTATCTTCTTGGCACTTGATTTGCAGAGATTATGACGTTTCAAAGCAAATTCGAGCAGGATAAAAAAAACAATTATAAAAAATTGACTTCAAATTTTACATCCATATGTCACGCATTGAACTAGAGAGATCTCCATTCACTTCAATTCCAACAAACCATGTAATGGAGAGAATCTAAATTTGCAAATAGAAACCCCAAGATACTTTCCACTCAAATCTCAGAATGTTAAAAGCATCCAAGAGGCTTGGCACCCATGTATAATATTTATCATATAAAATGACCAACCTATACATATATTCGATGTATTAACCCAACCATCATACTCAATGACATGCTCAAATTGATTAGTTTTAATTCACCTAATCATCATGCAGTGTGCACAACAGTCAAGACTATCCTCTACCGATAGCCCAAAACAGTTATTTCTAAATAGATAATAAATGCATCAATAGATAAATTATCAACAATTCTCAAAGGTGAGTGATTATTAAATCCAACTCCACCGTTCTACTACATAATGAGCCAATTTCATTATTCCCAACTCAATTTCATATTTCCATAACATTCCCAAATTAATTATATAAATTAATTCATACAACAATTTAAGGCTTTCTCCCCATTTTTCTCTACAATGACCCAAAGGTCCCATATATCATCAACAACATCAATACCATCATTTTAAGACCCAAGATATACATTTATGAGTCAAAATACCCAAACCCCTCTTTATTCATTTTGAAACCCTAACACCCAAGATTACCCAATTTCAACTTTTTATCAAAATGACCAATAGTTTATGTTAAAGACCATAAAAATAAGTAGTTATCCCTACCTCAAATTCGGAGCTCAAAGGAGAGGACGAAGAAAACTCGAAGTGCTCCAAACACCAAACTTTTCGGATCAAAATAAAGAGCAAGACAAACCCCACACTTTTTACAAAGGCCCAAAGGTAGGAGATCACTAGAGGTAGATGATTTTCTAGAGAGAAGATGAAGTTTTAGAGTGAGGTGCTTTCCAATGGAGGTTTTGAAAAGTAAGAGAGAGAAAAGGAGTTGAAAAAGTGATCCAAAAGTCGGATCTCGGATTTATATAAAAGTCGCCCCGCTCGAGCGTCCAAACCCCCGCTCGAGCGTCAGTCACAGACTCCCGCTCGAGCGTCAACAATCCCGCTCGAGCGGCAGATACACACTTCCAGAACTTTTACAGAACCATATCTCCGCTCGAGCGTCAACCCTCTCTGCTCGAGCTTCACATACAACATCCCGCTCGAGCGTCAAAACTCCCGCTCGAGCGCACAACACTGCAGAGGAGATACTGGAAGATAGAAAACTACGCTCGAGCGTCGGAAACCCCGCTCGAGCGGACAGACAACAACGAAGGGCCCGCTCAAGCGTCAAAATCCTCGCTCGAGCGTGAAGGCCAAAATCTGGGCAACTACTCTTGGTTTCTAAGTCCAACCAACCTGTTTCAAACTCACCCAACACAACCCAAGACTCGAATGCAAGGAGTTAAGGATGTAAACAAGGCATATACAACAACCAAGTCCACGGAACCTAAGTCCGGGTACAACAGTTAAAGAAAAGGGGAAACCGGGATCGCTATAACCTCCCCCCCTTAAAGAATTTCGTCCCCGAAATTAAACACAGGTTTAAAAATAGGTTTTCCCCATGCCCAACAACATTATGACAAAATATTAAACATTTTAACCCATTGCCGGTCAATTCCATCTCTTTTCAAGAGGCATTTCACAACATATATTACAAGTGCATTATCAACATGCAATTTTCTTCCATTTCCAACCATTTTCAACATACATGGTTCACAGTTCATATCATAATCAATATACATGATACAACTCCAATTTTATAATATAGCCAACATATGCAATATCATAATCAACTCCCATATCAAGGTAAGTTCTACAACATACTTCCATTAAACCAAAACATTACCAATGTTTTACAACTTAAGACATATATAAAGCTCTTAAGTCCAGCAATATTACAAAATCTAAATGCAAGATTACTCATCAATAAACATGTCCGGATATTTCTCGCGGACTTCCAACTCACGTTCCCAAGTGGCTTCCTCCACTCCGTGATGTTTCCACAAAACCTTTACCAAAGGGATGGTCTTGCCACGCAGGACTTGATCCTGCCTATCCAAGACCCGAACCGGTCTCTCCTCATACGAGGCGTCCTCATCTACCTCTAAGTCGGTCCAATCTAACACATGCGATGGATCCGGCTCATACTTCCGAAGCATACTAACATGAAAAATGTCATGAACTCCGGACAACTATGGTGGCAACGCTAAACGATAAGCAACCTCGTCAACCCTCTCAAGGATCTCAAAAGGCCCAATAAATCGAGGGGATAACTTCCCACTCTTCCCAAACCTCATCAACCCCCGCCTAGGTGATATCTTCAAAAAGACATGATCACCTATCTCAAACATCAAGGGTCTCCTCCTACGGTCAGCATAACTCTTTCGGCGACTCTGGGCTGTAATAAGCCGCCTACGGATAAGCTCAACTTTCTCCGTCGTCTCCCTAACCAACTCCGGACCCAACAAGGGTGTATCACCCACCTCGGCCCAACAAACCGGACACCTACACGGTCGGTCATACAAGGCCTCAAACGGTGCCATACCGATACTCGACTGAAAACTATTGTTGTAGGCAAACTTCACCAAGGGCAAGTGCCTCTCCCACGTCCCACTAAAGTCAAGGACATAACCTCGAAGCATATCCTCAAGGATCTGAATAGTACGCTCGGACTGTCCGTCAGTTTGAGGATGGTAAGCCGTGCTAAAGGTCAACTTAGTGCCTAAGGCACTCTGCAAACTCTGCCACAACCTAACAGTAAAACGAGGATCTCTATCTGAGACGATCGTCATTGGGACCCAGTGCAATCTCACTATGTCCCGAATATACAAGTCGGCGAGATGATCTACCGAATCTCTCACACGCATGGGAATAAAGTGCGCCGACTTAGTCAACCGGTCTACAACCACCCAAATAGCATCACTACCCCGCTGAGTTCTCGGAAGACCTACAATGAAGTCCATGGTGACATGCTCCCACTTCCACTCGGCAATAGGCAAGGGTTGCAACAAACCCGCTGGCCTCTGATGCTCGGCCTTCACTTGCTGACAAGTAAGGCACTTCGACACGAAAACTACCACATCCCTCTTCATACCTCGCCACCAAAACTGGCGACCCAAATCATGATACATTTTAGTGCCTCCCGGATGCACCGCAAGGCGTGAATGGTGGAACTCTCAGAGTACCACCCTCGGCAAGACTCCGGCACAAACAAACGGTCTCGGTATCTCACACTCTGGTCGGGATACACCGTCAAACCCTTCTCCACCTTCCCAC
>NW_021026217.1:89371-160011 GCF_004153795.1 Camellia sinensis | reverse complement strand
ACCCTCAACTGGTGGTAACCCGATCTCAAGTCTATCTTAGAGAAACAGTGGGAACCCTTCAACTGGTCAAACAAATCATCTATACGGGGCATAGGGTACTTATTCTTGACCGTAGCCCGATTCAACTTTCGGTAGTCGATACACAATCTCAAGGCACCATCTTTCTTCTTAGCAAAGAGGGCTAGTGCTCCCCACGGTGAAACACTAGGGCGAACAAAACCTTTATCTAGCAACTCCTGGAGCTGAATCTTCAACTCACTCAACTCGACTGGGGCAAAACGATAAGGTGCCATAGAAATTGGCGTCGTGCCAGGCATTAGATCAATAGAGAACTCTATCTCTCGGTGAGGTGGCAAACTAATAAGGTCCTCGGGAAAAACATCCGAATACTCACAAACCACCCTCGGTAACACAATCCGGGTCTCATCACGCTCACCACTCCTAAAGCTGGCAAGTAGACCGCTAAGCTCACTCCGCCCTCGCGAATCATACATCGATGGCAACACACTACCAACCCGATCTCCCAAGAAATGGAAGCACTCCCCGCTCAAGGTACAAACTGTGACACTCTGGCGGTAGCAGTCAATAACAGCCCGGTATGACGATAGCCAGTCCATATCCAAAATAACATCAAAACCCTTCATGGGCATAACTACAAAAGGGAATGCAAGTCTATAGTCGGCGACCTCTATATCGCAACCTCTACAACCCTATCTCAAGATCAGTTCACCCCCAAGAGGTGACACTACACATATAGGAGATGCTAACTGTGCTAACTCCAACTCCAAAACAGATGCAAATGCAGCAAATACAAAAGAATGAGATGCACCCGTATCAATCAACACATTAGCAACCGAGTTGCAAAACAAAAAGGTACCTCTCACTACTGATGGAGCCGGTACTAGATCCTACGCGGTAACAGTATACACTCGCCCTGTAGGCCCCTGATCCACCTGCTCACCTCTAGGAGCAAAGGACTGCTGCACTGACTGGTATGACGAAGCTCCCGGATTGGCCCTTGAGGCCTGCACAGACTGAGCTGGCTGAAAACTCTGCGTCTGCCTAGAACCAGACGCCCCTGAAGTAGCACTCAACTGTGGGCAAAATCTCTTCAGGTACCCAGGCTGACCACACTGAAGTAGCACTCATGCAGCTCGCTGACCCCCTCCCTTCTGCGGGCGAACCGAAACCTTGTGACCCAGCTGGCCACACTTGTAACAGGTGAAATCCCCCTGACTACCTCTCCCGGAGCCTGCACTCGGCACTGGAAAGGTCGACCTAGCCAGACCACCCTGAGACTGCTGCGGGTTGGGACCCCTCTGTCTCCTACCATCGCCCTGACCATCTTGGCTCCTCTTGGAGCCTCTCTGCCCCTCATCCTCCTCCTGCATCAAGAGCTCCATATGAGCTGCAGCATCCACCAACCGTCTATACTCTCGGATGAAAGATCCACCAACCCTCATCTTGAGGCCTCGCCCCAGCTTCCGCTCAAACTCAAAGCAACGGCGTTCCTCGGACACCACTAGTTCAGGTGCAAACCTGGATAGACAGTAAAAGTAGCCTCAAACTCGGCCACTGACAGGCTCTGCTGCTTAAGCTGGCAAAACTGCTCCCTCAGCTTCTCCCTAGCAGCTAAAGACAAAAACTTCTCCTGGAAGGTGTTCACAAAAGCCTCCCACACACCACCTACAGGACCCTTCTCGTACTTCCACCACTGGCCCGCATCTCCCTTCAGTTGGAAGGATGCCAAGGTCACCTTTAAAGCCCCGTCCTCGATGCCAAGCATCTCGAACGTCTTCTCCATCTGTTCCAACCACTCGTCAGCCTTAAGTGGCTCCTTCGGATCCCAACAAATTCGTTCGGGTTAGACCGGAAGAACTCCCTCTTCAAGAAAGAAGGTCCAGCCTCAGTAACTTGATTTTCAGCTCTAAGAATACCCAAAGCTCCCGCTATCTCTCGGGCCAAGGCGCCCATAGCCTGCTGACCCGCTGGCTCGGCCACGTTGGCCTGACCAACTCCCTCCTGCACTGCCGGAATATCATCCGGTAAAGGTACTTCCTGCCTCGCAGGCCTACCACGCCTAGCACCTCTTCCTCGTCCTGACATCCTAATAAAGATAACCAAGACTATTAGCGCATTCACAAATGTGCCGAAGGTATAACACTCGCGTCCTAATGCATGGACAACTGTAATTCATTCCATGTAAGCATATAAACACGTAAGCACTTACGAATTTCATTTCCGGATAATGATAGTCCTGAGGCGTTACTAGAGTTCCGGTTAGAAACAACATTGATCAAGTGCCTTTCCAACAAGACCCATAGAAACCCAAGGATCCAATCAACATCCTAGAAACTAAATCCCACACCCATATAATCACATAAGCATGTTATCAATTAAACACATAGCATGCAACACTATTCCGAAGTTTTCGGATGCACAAGTCTTCATAGATAATAATAGAGTGCATGCCAAATTGAGTTTTAGGGAGTAACAAATCAAATAATCCAAAGGAACTAAGGAAAGGAGTGCATGCATGCATCAATACCAATAAAATAATTCTTACTTGTGTTTCCAGGTCGACAAAGTTTGTAACGCCCTCAAAATAATAACATTAAACCCATCAATATAGACATACATTGATATATATAAAAGTTCCACATTCTTCTATTCATCAGAGTTTCATTACAAAAAGTATTACATATTAACGACAAAAGCAAATGCCCTAAAGGCTTACAGCTTTCCAAGCTAACACTTGGTTACAACAAAAGAGTACTAACTCATTTACACATTAAGCCCTTGGCTTGAATATACATGTAATACATCAAAAGGGAAAAGACAACAAAAGTCTGACCGCCTCTAGCCTCCCAAGCTACGTCCTTGGAGGTGGCATGCTACTTGTACCTGAAAATGATGTTCCCATATAGGGTGAGCCACAGCCCAGCAGAGATATACTAAACCAACTATGAGCAATGACTAAAAGATTAGCAATTGATAGATGGCAAACGCCGATACATCCGCATATATCACGTCACAATTTCATAACCTACGAGTCTATGTCACTTTCCATTTTCCATCCTTATTTAATAGATAAGCATATTAGCTATATCAACACATCAACAGATAAACATCTTACGCATCAACAGATAGGCATAAAAGCTGTATCCACACTTCACCAGACAAGCATATGAGCTGTATCTACACTTTACTAGACAAGCATAAGAGCTGTATCTACACTTCTCAAAGATAAGCCTATGAGCTGTATCTTCACTTCTCTAGACAAGCATATGAGCTGTGTCTACGGAGTTCATCCCCCATCTCCTCCAATCCTATCCGGTTTAGAGGTACATCCCCCATCTTCCCCTAAACCGCGGAATACATCCTTCATCTCCTCTTCTACACACAATGCATATAAACACAAGGGTTCTATACACAATCAATCAATACATAGAATTAATGTATTCAATTCACCGTCATACTCTATGACACATTCACTCGATTGGTTTTAGTTTGCCTAATCATCATGCATTGTCTATAACAATCACGACTATCTTCCACCGATAGCCCAAAGCAGTTATTTCTAAATAGAAAATAAATGCACAAAATGGATATTAAATCGACATTTCAATTAGGTGAGCAATAAATGATCCAACCACACTCTTTAGTCCCATACATTCCCGATTTCCACATTCTCAATTCAATTCCTCATTTCCAACAATTAATTATACAAATTAATTAACCAATGTAATTAGGGCATATTCCATAATTAACATCACAACCCTTAGGTTCCATTTTCATTAATGTTTTAACATTAATTTCACTTTTCCATGCCAAACATGCATTTAGGTTTTATATGATTAAAACCCCAACTTTCGTAAAATTACACAAAGGCCCGAACTTTCTCAAAATTACCCAACAACTCCCAACATATTGAAATACCAAAATTTAAAGACAAAACTCATAAAGAGGAGTAGGATATCCCTACCTCAAATTCGGAGTTCAAGGGGTGAAGATGAAGAAACTCAACGTGCTTCAAAACTCGAAATTTTTGGATCAATGTAAAGCCCTCGACGATCAACCCAACTTTTGTAAAGGCCAAAGGTGGGGAATACACCCTAGCTAGATCAATACCTAGAGAGAAGTTGAGGTCCTAGTGAGAGGAGCTCTCAAATGGAGGTTTTGAAAAGTAAGAGAGAGAAAAGGAGTTGAAAAAGTGATCCAAAAGTCGGATCTCGGATTTATATAAAAGTCGCCCCGCTCGAGCGTCCAAACCCCCGCTCGAGCGTCAGTCACAGACTCCCACTCGAGCGTCAACAATCCCGCTCGAGCGGCGGATACACACTTCCAGAACTTTTACAGAACCATATCTCCGCTCGAGCGTCAACCCTCTCTGCTCGAGCTTCACACACAACATCCCGCTCGAGCGTCAAAACTCCCGCTCGAGCGCACAACACTGCAGAGGAGATACTGGAAGATGGAAAACTACGCTCGAGCGTCGGAAACCCCGCTCGAGCGGACAGACAACAACGAAGGGCCCGCTCGAGCGTCAAAATCCTCTCTCGAGCGTGAAGGCCAAAATCTGGGCAACTACTCTTGGTTTCTAAGTCCAACCAACCTGTTTCAAACTCGCCCAACACAACCCAAGACTCGAATGCAAGGAGTAAAGGATGTAAACAAGACATATACAACAACCAACTCCACGGAACCTAAGTCCGGGTACAACAGTTAAAGAAAAGAGGAAACCGGGATCGCTATAAAGTTTAATCTTTTCCAGGAGGCATAACTGAAACTTTCCCTTTCATTTTCTGGGATAAGATCTCTAAATGACTCCCAAGCTGTATATTGAGAATAAAATACACAAACATTCAGCCATCTTAAGAAACTAAAATCATCCTCAAGTACAATCAATCTGAGGCAAGGCAACACATCAAATAAACACATCACGAAAAGAACACTATCCCAAAGACAACTCATTCATCCCCACCCCATTGATGAAATCACCTTAGAATGTTCCAGACTAGGCTGAAGTTGCATGGTGTCTAAACCAGAATTCAGTGAGTACGTTTTTTGCCTTAAGCAGTCTGTTAAACAATACCCAACACAACATAATAATGTAGAAAAAGGATAAACTAAAAAGATGACATCTTTATTGACATGAAATAAAAAGAAAAGACATAATCATAACAAATGCAAATCTCTAAATCACAATTAACAAATCTGTAAGCATGTATTCTACACATCTCATTGACATGCTGTCAGCCTATCACTATACACCATAAGATATCCTCGTTATTGTTAGCACTTAAATCCTTCTGAGAGAGAGAGAGAGATGAAAATAAAAGAGAGAAGCACACCATTAGGGTATATAGCTGTAGTACCAGCCTCATAAAACCAATCAAGTTCCTTCTTCTGCAACAAAATGATCCCTCTAAGAATGATGCCAGTAGTAACCTTAAAATAAAACCCATGGAACATTTAATTTAAGCCTGTATAACACGTCTATATTTTTTGTATTATATTTTAGGTTTGGTTTCTGTACTTTTTTTTTTTATTTTATATATATAGTTTTCTTTGTTTTCTTTATAAGTTTATTTTTAAAAATTAATTAATAAATAAATAAATCATTTTCTATTTCAAACAATTTCATTTTTGTTTTTATTTTTTATTATTTCTTAAAGTAGTTTTAGTTTTTGGCAATTACTTACTTTTTTTTTTTCTTCTATATATTGTAATTTTGTGCATTTTAAGTGTTTGATATTTTCACTAATAGACTTAGAGATGCACTATAAAAGAAGTATCATACGAAATCAAGTAAGAAAAAAAAAAACGATATGATGAATGTGGAGCAAAAATCAAAAATCAAAACTCCCAAAGTAAGCAACCAAGCATACAAACAAGCATACATATGAAAATTCCAATCTAGTTTCTTCATCAAATCTAGTTCTTTTTCTCTGCTGGTTGTTGTGGCAGCATTTTATGCTTTCCTTTTGTGGGTTCCTCATCAACTAGCGCTTGGAGCTTCGTCTTAGCTCCAAGCTCCTCTTTATTGATGTATCTTATCATACCTTGTATGTTTCATCAATCTCTCGTCTCAAAAAAAAAAAAAAAAAAAAAAAAAAAAAAAAAAAAAAGCATACAAACAAGCAAGTGTTTAACAATAAACATTTGAAAATTTGCAACAAAATTTTATAACTTTCCTTTTTGCTAAGAAAATTCTATTTGGTACTAGCCAAATAAAATGTTTTTAAAATAGTTTTTTTTTTTAAAAAAAAAAATTGAAATTAAAACTATAGTAAATTTATGTAAGCATAATTGCTAATTAAATTTTTTTACTCAATGTATAATATTTATATTGACTATCTTTTTCAGGTTTTTTTTTTAAGTATTTATATAGAAGTAAAAAAATGTCGTTAGAAACAAATTTTTCCTTACTTTAGTTATAAATTTTGCCCGTACATTATTCTTAAATTATAAATAAAAGTAAACACAAAATAATTGTTTGAAGATATACTGCATTTATTGTATTCCTTTTTCTGTGTGCAAAAAAGAAAAAAAAATACATTTAAAAATAACAATTCACATATATGCAAATAAGTATAAACACAATCCCAATATAAGACATGCGAAACACTAGTGAATTATGAATGGAAACTTAGCAAAATTTAACCCAAGTCCTACCTCTTGAGGACCCAACTCATTTAAAAAAAAAAAAACCTACCTCATCAATAATGATCCCGAATCAAGTGCATTTGCTTAGACTAACACTTCTCACAACACAATTGCCTCAACTTTTCAACAAATGAACCTATTGTTGTCATTTCCTACTCCTTTTTCTTATCATCTCTTACGAATGTGTAATGAGTTACATGATGCAAACATGCAAAATTAAGCATATAAAAAATAAAAAATATCTTGTGTATTTGTGTTTAGAGACACTTGTTAACTATTACATACTCCATCCGTCCTAAAATAATGGTCTTTTTTGGAGAATCTTTTTTTTTTTTATAGAACAATTATAATATTTTAAAAATATTAATTTTTTAAAATTACCCTTTGATAGTACAATTTTTTGGGATATTAATTGTCATAATTGTACTTTTTATGTTATTAATGAATTTAAAAGAATGAAAAAATAGTAAATTCATATTATTTTATTTCTTAATTTTTGAAAATGGACAAATATTTTGAGACAATAAAAAAAGAAAAATGGACTAATATTTTGGATGGAATGAGTAAAATGTAACAATTTAGGATAAAGTCTTTGAGGTAGAAGTCTCAAACTATATTTTTTTTTTAATAATTGTTGTTTTCTTAAATCATTTAAATTACACTAGTACTCCTAGGGTATTTAATGAAAAATATTATCCTTACAAAAGAATATTTGTATTTTTAAAATTATGAGCAGGGCTGGCCTTGAGATTTATGGGGCCTTAAACGGGCTTTGAAAATGGGGCCTTCCTACATATATTTTTTTTATTAAAAAAAAAATTATCAACAAAATACTAATTTATCAATCATTTTTTTTATTATTTAGTAGTTACTAAAAGTTTCCTTACACTTATAATCATTAAAATTTATGGGCGAATTACACTAACAATTCCTATAATTTGGGACTTGTGTCACTTTGGTCCCTACCTTTTCAATTGTGACACATTTGACTCTGAACTTTGAATTTTGTACGGAGTAAGGACAATAGAAAATACCATTATTTAATTTCAAGAAAAAATTGTCAATTTGATAAAATATAATCTAATTTGACAAAAATAAATGTCAAAAAAATATTTTTGAATTTTTAAAAATTAATTCTACCCACTAAAGATAAAATTATGTAAACAATAAAAAAGACTGGGTTTTGGACTTTTAGTATAATATAAAATTAATAAATTTGGGCTTTATTTTGAGCCAAATATTTGGGGCCCTAGGCACAAGCCTTAGTGGCCTTAGCCCAGGGTCGGCCCTTATTATAAGTCACTTTAATGATCTTATCGTTTAAACTGATAAAATTAATACTTGCCACATCTTTTTGTAATGATTTTATATATGGGTATATATTTTTGGAGAAATTTCAATTCAAGTTAAATTCTAAAAATTAATAGAGATAAATAGTAAAGTTTATAAATATTAATTTGGGCAAAATCTATTTTATCTCCTTGTATTATTGTCTTGGAGCACTTCAACCCCCTCGCATTTTAAAAATAGCCAAGAACCTCTCTTACGATTTTAGCCACTTTGCACCTCGACTCTCTGCGGTCTTAAATTCCATTTAATTTAACAGAGAGTAGGTCTCATCTCTCTCATTTGAGATTTGGCTTGAAAAAAAATTCAAAGTAAAGCCAAAATATATAATGTGAAATAGCAAATGTGCCCTTATCGTCATCTTCTTTTCCAAACTAATATGAAAACTCTAATCCTAACCCTTTTTCCTCTCTTTCCTTCCGGATACCTACATTGCTCAACAAACAATAGAAATATTCACTATTTTAAGTGGTAATTTTTGCAAAAAATATAAAAATAAATAAATAATTGTGAACCACTCCCTATTTTCTGTTTCTTTTATCTAAACCAGTAGCATTTTGTGAGGCAATAAAGCAATCACCTTTTTGCATCTAAACATCCCACTGATTTGCTTGGAAGCAAAACCCTGTACTGGTTTGTTAAAATAAAAAAATATATATATGTGTAAATATCTACATTATATATATATATATATATAAATATAAAGTTATATATAAGTATCAATTTTTAAAAGGTAATACTTTAAGATCTTCGTGCAAATTTAAAGGGCAGGTGAAGGACAATCGTCCATCATTATCGATTTCATTTTCATTCCTACTGTTTCTATTGTTAATTGGTTGAGCTGCTTCTACTACCCTTCAGCCTTCATTTCTATATACCTTCTCATTTTTGGTTCAGAATTTCTATATAACGATTCTTTCCACTTGATAATTGTATGTCTATGTATATGTATATGTATATATCAGTATATATAACCACATATGTATACAGAGCAGAGAGAATGAAAATAAAGAAGGTAAATGGGCATTAACGTCATTTTACATTTATTATTAACGATGTTAGTATTACACTTTAGTCCCAAACATAAGAGAGGTTTTTAGCTATTTTTAAATGTGAGGGAGGTTAAATACTCCAACACAATACTACAATATGGTGAAATTGATTTTACCCTATTAATTATTAAAATTATAATCTTTAACATGAAATTGTAATCATTTTTTAAACGTATCACCAAGTGATAATTTTGTTTAAATATTATATATATATTGTTTGTATGGTATAACTCAAACTAATAGCTTTCCATTTGTCTATATAAAAATTTTTCTTCATAACATCACTTAAGTTGGAGTTTTATTTTTTTCAATCAATTAGATATTAATTATTAACATTGACAGAAGATTACACATTATTGAATAATCAACAATATATACCCGCAATAATCTTAACACCAACAACTACTATCTATCTTAAAGTGTGTGGATATTATCTGTGCTGATAAATCTAGAAATCCCCTAGATGTTGATTTGTGATTATGTATCAATTTTAAGCAGAATATAACAATCCCAATCAAACAATCAAGATGTTAGTGTTACACTTTAGTCCGAAAAGTAAGAGAGGTTTTTAGCTATTTTTAAATGTAAGGGAGGTTAAATACTCCAAGACAATACAACAATAAGGTAAAATAAATTTTACCCTATTAATTATTAAAATTATAATCTTTAACATGAAATTGTAATCATTTTTTAAAAGTATCACCGTGTGATAATTTTGTTTATATATATATATATATTGTTTGTATGGTATAACTCAAACTAATAGCTTTCCATTTGTCTATATAAAAATTTTTCTTCATAACATCACTTAAGTTGGAATTTTATTTTTTTCAATCAATTAGATATTAATTATTAACATTGACAGAAGATTACACAATACCGAATAATCAACAATATATACCCGCAATAATCTTAACACCAACAACTACTATCTATCTTAAAGTGTGTGGATATTATCTGTACAAATCCTAATCCTCTCCGTACTCTTAGAGTATGGTCATGTGGTGTTTCAGAATATTTTGATTGGTGGGGAATGTGAGACTTATGATTTTGTGTTGAGTGACTAAAGAACATGAGGGGGCTTGGTGAATAGTAATAAGTGAAGGCGTATAGACACGTAATACTCTGAGAATACCCAATAATTTTCCTTCATAATTATAATGAAAGATTTTTATTACATATGACTACAAATTAAACATGTAAGAATATGTCTTTATTTTAAATTAATAAAAAAAGATTTTTATTACATATGACTACAAATTAAACATGTAAGAATCTGTCATTATTTTAAATTAATAAGAGAAAAATCATTACATTTATTGAGGTATTTTTTTACAATCTTTGACACATAATTGTAATAAATGTGTGAGCAAATCATAATTACATAATCAAGAAATGGAGGAATAAATGTGAAGAAATGGAGGAATAAATTCAACCTACCATAAATTGTTCAACTTTAATCTGCCCATTATTTTTCGAAACATAACTTAAACAAACATAATATCTAATAAATAAACATATTGTTCAACATGTAACAAGTATAAAATTCCCATCAAACAAATATTTGTGGTAACAACAATTACAAAACTAAAATTATGATAAATAATTAAAAAACAAAAGAAGCAAGAATATCAGCAAGATCAGTAGCAGCTCATCATAAATAAGAGCGTAGGATTGTATGCATTATGGTTTATGGTCTGTATACGGTCTGATTTGGTTCTAACCAGGCATGTGGAATAGCTGTGTGTTATGGCACCTGCATGCTTCAAAATTGTGCATTATAATACCAAAAAAATAAATTAAAAAATGAGGTAGTTTCTTTAGACCATTATAAATAGAAGTGGACCATCCATTCTTATCTTGCTCGTTCTTACATTCTCTCCATCTCTTCCTCGCTCTAACATTCATTTTCTCTGTATCCTCCACCTATCCCTTCTCTGTATTATAGACATAAAAAAGGGTTTCCAAAGTCTTTCCTATGTTTTTCATAGTGCTTCACTTTGCTTGCGAGGTTTTCAAGGAAGTGAAGTCCAAAGTATTTAACCTGTTTTTCAAAGTGTGTCACTTCTCCTACAAAGTTTTTGAGAAAATGAAGTCCACAAAGTTTCACATGGTTTTCATAGTGTTATGCGTCACCAACAAAGTTTTCTGGAAATTGAAGTTCAAAGTGTTTAAGTTTTTGAGGAACAACAATTAGATTTTTAGTGTGCCTCATTCAATGACCTGTTAGAATTTGCAAGTGCCACAATGGAACAAGTTGGAAATGAAAAAAAATATGACATACACTTACGTGGGACTTGGTTTTGCGGTGGTTGTAGTGACTTCTGCAATTGTAGAAGTTGTATAGCTCAAGAAAAACGAAAAGCCTATTACATATCTAGAAGTTTTTGGTCTTATATCTACTTTAGGCCACCTTCTGGCATCTATTTTGGAAATAATACTTATTCTATACAAAAAAGAGTGAAGGCTTAAGTTTTCCATCTTCTCCGCTATTTTTTCCATGTCTACACTTGCTCTCAAGGTTTTCTCGAAAATGACTATTTCGTATTTTGTAAGTTGCAATTATTATCGTAAAATGTGGATGATGGAGGTGGAACTGAAGAATATGAAGTGAAGGGAGCAGTTATTTAGTTGTCACGTCTGCGCTCTTCATGACCATCCCAACCACTGGAATTTCTATTGGCTCAATAGAGTTGCCGATGATGATCAGAAGCTTTTTAACGGTTCTGGTGCTGCCCATGATCAAGAAGTTTTTATTGATTTGCCTCTCTTGCCTTGTCATCCTGCTCCGTATTGTGAGATATGAGTGAAGAAACTCCATACCACGAAATATAAAAAATGTGAAAAACTCGTATTGGTTATCTTGGTTAGCTTTTTTAGCTTTGGAATGACAAACTTTTTTGTTGGTTTTTTTGCTTTTTTCACATTTTTTTGTTGTTGTTGTTATTTTGTGATTATTTAGCCCAAATGGTTTACCAAACCGTGGTTTATAGGACTTTTCAACATATATATATAGTATAGGATTTTGAACATATATATATAGAGAGAGAGAGTATAGGATTTCAGAAGTATATATATTACATTGGATGTATGGTTATAGGATTTCAAACATATATGTGGTGTAAGGAAATTACTATCCTAAAATAAAAAAATTACTGTCATAAAAACACTTCTATTGAACACAACCCATCAAAACTGGAAATCATTTCTAATCATTAGAATATGGCAAAAAACAAAAAGCCTATTACATTTCGAGAAGTTATTGGTCTTATTTCTAATTTAGGCTAGCTTACAGCATCTATTTTGGAAATAATACTTATTGTATACAAAAGAGAGTGGTGGCTTAAGTTTTCCCTCTTCTCAGCTTTGTTTGTCATGTCTACACTTGCAATCAAGGTTTTCTAAAAAATGACTGTTTCGTATTTTGTAAATTGCAATTATTACCGTAAAATGCGGATGATGGAGGTGGAACTGAAGAACATGAGGTCAAGGGAGCAGTTACTTCTTTGTCATGTCTGCGCTCTTCATGACCATCCCAAGCACTGGAATTTCAATTAGCTCGATAGTGCTGCCGATGTTGATCAGAAGCTCCTTAACGGTGTTGGTGCTGGTGCTGCTCCCAATCAAGAAGTTTCTATTGATTTGCCTCTCATACCATGTCATCCTGCTCCGTATTGTGAGATATGAGTGAAGAAACTCCATACCACGAAATATAAAGGATTTGGTTTTCTTGTTTAGCTTTTTTGGCTTTGGAATGACAAACTTTTTTGTTGGTTTTTTGGCTTTTTTGACATTTTTTTGTTGTTGTTGTTATTTTGTGATTATTTAGCCCAAATGGTTTACCAAACCGAGGATTATAGTATTTTGAACATATATATAGGGTATAGGATTTCAGAAGTATATATATTACATTAGATGTATGGTTATAGGATTTCGAACATATATGTGGAGTAAGGAAATTACTTTAATGAAATAAGGAAATTGCTGTCATAAAAACACTTCTAAAGCAAACAAACAATCAAGAACTGGAAATCGTTTCAAATCATCAGAATCTCGCAAAAAATAAAAATCCTATCACATTTCTAGAAGTTTTTGGTCTTATTTCTACTTTAGTCCAGCTTATGGTATCTATTTTGGAAATAATACTGATTCTATACAAAAAAGAGTGGAGGCTTAAGTTTTCCATCTTCTCAGCTATGTTGCCCATGTCTACACTTGCTCTCAAGGTTTTCTCGAAAATGACTGTTTAGTATTTTGTAAATTGCAATTATTACCGTAAAATGCAAATGATGGAGGTGGAACTAAAGAATATGAAGTTAAGGGAGCAGTTATTTCGTTGTCATGTCTGCGCTTTTCATGACCATCCCAACCACTGGAATTTTTATTGGCACGATAGTGCTGCCGATAATGATCAAAAGCTTTTTAACGGTGTTGGTGCTGCTCGTGATCAAGAACTTCCTATCCATCTGCCTCTCTTGCCTTGTCATCCTGCTCTGTATTGTTAGATATCAGTGAAGAAACGCCATACCACGAAATATAAAAGATTTGGTTTTCTTATTTAGCTTTTTTGGCTTTGGAATGACAAAATTGTTCGTTGGTTTTTTGGCTTGTTTGACCAATTTTTTTTAATATTTTTTTTTTTTTTTTTTTTTTTTTTTTTTTTGTCATTTTGGGATTACTTAGCCCAAATGGTTTACCAAATCAGGGCTGATAGGATTTTGAACATATATATATAGAGTATAGGATTTTAGAAGTATATATATATATATATTACATATGATGTATGGTTATAGGATTTCGAACATATATATGGTGTAAAGAAATTATTGTCACGAAATAAGGAAATTACTGTCATGAAATAAGGAAGTTACAGTCCTAAAAACACTTCTAATGCAAACAAACCATCAAAAATCGGAAATCGTTTCAAATCATCAGAATCTCGCAGAAAACAAAAAGCCTATTACATTTCCAGAAGTTTTTGGTCTTATTTTTACTTTAGACAAGCTTATGGCATCTATTTTGGAAATAATACTTATTCTCTACAAAACAAAGTGGTGGCTTAGGTTTTCCATTTTCTCGGCTATGTTTGCCATGTCTACACTTGCTCTTAAGGTTTTCTCGAAAATGTCTGTTTCGTATTTTGTAAACTACGATTATTATCGTAAAATCTGGACGATGGAGGTGGAACTGAAGAATACGAAGTAAAGGGAGCAGTTATTTCGTTGTCATGTCAGCTCTCTTCATGACCATCCAGACCACCGGAATTTTTATTGGCTCGATAGTGCTGTCGACGATGATCCGTAGCTTTTTAACAGTGTTGGTGCTGCTCATGACCATGAAGTTTCTATTGATCTACCTCTCTTGCCTTGTCATCCGGCTGCGTATTGTAAGATATCAATGAAGAAACTCCATACCACGAAATATAAAGGATTTGGTTTTCTTGTTTAGCTTTTTCGGCTTTGGAATGACAAACATGTTTGTTGGTTTTCTTCGCTTTTTTCACTTTTTTTTGTTGTTGTCATTTTGGGATTATTTAGCCCAAATGGTTTACCAAACTAGGGATTATAGGATTTTCAACATATATATATATATATGGAGTATAGGATTTCAGAAGTATATATATTACATTGGATGTATGGTAATAGGATTTCCAACATATATGTTGTGTAAGGATATTACTGTCATGAAATAAGGAAATTACTGTCATAAAAACACTTCTAATGCAAGCAAACCAGCAAAAATCAGAAATTGTTTCAAATCATCAGAATCTCGCAGAAAACAAAAGCCTATTACATTTCCTAAGGTTTTTGGTCTTATTTCTACTTTAGGCCAGCTTATGGCATCTATTTTGGAAATAATACTTATTCCATACAAAACAGAGTGGAGGCTTAAGTTTTCCATGTTCTCAGCTATGTTTTCCATGTCTACACTTGCCCTCAAGGTTTTCTCGAAAATGTCTGTTTCGTATTTTGTAAATTGCAATTATTATAGTAAAATGTAGATGATGAAGGTGGAACTGAAGAATATGAAGTAAAGGGAGCAGTTATTTCGTTGTCATGTCTACGCTCTTCACGACCATCCCAACCATTGGAATTTCTATTTGCTTAATAGTGCTGCCAATGATGATCCGAAGCTTTTTAACGGTGCTAGTGCTGCTCATGATCATGAAGTTTCTATTAATCTGCCTCTCTTGCCTTGTTATCCTGCTCCGTATTGTGAGATATGAGTGAAGAAACTCCATATCACGAAACATAAAGGATTTGGTTTTCTTGTTTAGCTTTTTTGGCTTTCGAATGACAAACTTGTTTGTTGGTTTTTTGGCTTTTTTGACTTTTTTTTCTTTTATTTTGGAATTATTTAGCACAAATGGTTTGCCAAACCGAGCATTATAGTATTTTGAACATATATATAGAGTATAGGATTTCAGAAGCATATATAATACATTAGATGTTTGGTTATTGGATTTCGAACATTTATGTGGTGTAAGGAAATTACTGTCATGAAATAAGGAAATTATTGTCATAAAAACACTTCTAATGCAAACAAACCATCAAAAATCGGAAATCGTTTCAAATCATCAGAATCTCGCAGAAAACAAAAAGCCTATTACATTTCCAGAAGTTTTTGGTCTTATTTCTACTTTAGGCTAGCTTATGGCATCTATTTTGGAAATAATACTTATTCTCTACAAAACATAGTGGTGGCTTAGGTTTTCCATCTTCTCGGCTATGTTTGCCATGTCTACACTTGCTCTCATGGTTTTCTCGAAAATGTTTGTTTCGTATTTTGTAAATTGCAATTGTTACCGTAAAATCTGGACGATGGAGGTGGAACTGAAGATAGGATTTTGAACATATATATATATGGAGTATAGGATTTCAGAAGTATATATATTACATTGGATGTATGGTAATAGGATTTCCAACATATATGTTGTGTAAGGAAATTACTGTCATGAAATAAGGAAATTACTGTCATAAAAACACTTCCAATGCAAGCAAACCATCAAAAATAAAAAATTGTTTGAAATCATCGGAATCTCGCAAAAAACAAAAGCCTATTACATTTCCAAAAGTTTTTGGTCTTATTTCTACTTTAGGCAAGCTTATGGCATCTATTTTGGAAATAATACTTATTATATACAAAACAGAGTGGAGGCTTAGGTATTCCATGTTCTCTGCTACGTTTTCCATGTCTTCACTTGCTCTCAAGGTTTTCTCAAAAATGTCTGTTGCGTATTTTGTAAATTGCAATTATTACCGTAAAATGTGGATAATGGAGGTGGAACTGAAGAATATGAAGTAAAGGGAGCAGTTATTTCGTTGTCATGTCTACGCTCTTCACGGCCATCCCAACCATTGGAATTTCTATTGGGTTAATAGTGCTGCCAACGATGATCCGAAGCTTTTTAACGGTGCTGGTGCAGCTCATGATCATGAAGTTTCTATCGATCTGCCTCTCCTGCCTTGTCATCCGACTTCGTATTGTGTGATATGAGTGAAGAAACTCCATATCACGAAACATAAAGGATTTGGTTTTCTTGTTTAGCTTTTTTGGCTTTGGAATGACAAACTTGTTTGTTGGTTTTTTGGCTTTTTTGACTTTTTTTTTCTTTCATTTCGGGATTATTTAGCCCAAATGGTTTAACAAGCCGAGGATTATAGTATTTTGAACATATATATAGAGTATAGGATTTCAGAAGTATATATATTACATTGGATGTTTGGTTATTGGATTTCGAACATATATGTGGTGTAAGGAAATTACTGTCATGAAATAAGGAAATTATTGCCATAAAAACACTTCTAATGCAAACGAACCATCAAAAATCGGAAATTGGTTCAAATCATCAAAATCTCGCAGAAAACAAAAAGCCTATTACATTTCCAGAAGTTTTTGGTCTTATTTCTACTTTAGGCTAGCTTATGGCAGCTATTTTGGAAATAATACCTATTCTCTACAAAACATAGTGGTGGCTTAGGTTTTCCATCTTCCCGGCTATGTTTGCCATGTCTACACTTACCCTCACGGTTTTCTCGAAAATGTTTGTTTCGTATTTTCTAAATTGCAATTATTACCGTAAAATCTGGACGATGGAGGTGGAACTAAAGAATACGAAGTAAAGGGAGCTGTTATTTCATTGTCATGTCTGTGCTCTTCATGACCATCCTAACCACTGGAATTTTTATTGGCTCGATAGTACTGTCGACGATGATCCGAAGCTTTTTAACAGTGTTGGTGCTGCTGATGACCATGAAGTTTCTATTGATCTGCCTCTCTTGTCTTGTCAACCTGCTATGTATTGTGAGATATCAGTGAAGAAACTCCATACCACGAAATATAAAGGATTTGGTTTTCTTGTTTAGCTTTTTTGGCTTTGGAATGACAAACTTGTTTGTTGGTTTTTTTGGTTTTTTTCACTTTTTTTTCTTTCATTTCGGGATTATTTAGCCCAAATGGTTTACCAAACCGAGGATTATAGTATTTTGAACATATATATAGAGTATAGGATTTCAGAAGTATATATATTACATTGGATGTTTGGTTATTGGATTTCGAACATATATGTGGTGTAAGGAAATTATTGTCATGAAATAAGGAAATTATTGTCATAAAAACACTTCTAATGCAAACAAACCATCAAAAATCGGAAATCGTTTCAAATCATCAGAATCTCGCAGAAAACAAAAAGCCTATTACATTTCCAGAAGTTTTTGGTCTTATTTCTACTTTAGGCTAGCTTATGGCATCTATTTTGGAAATAATACTTATTCTCTACAAAACATAGTGGTGGCTTAGGTTTTCCATCTTCTCGGCTATGTTTGCCATGTCTACACTTGCTCTCATGGTTTTCTCGAAAATGTTTGTTTCGTATTTTGTAAATTGCAATTGTTACCGTAAAATCTGGACGATGGAGGTGGAACTAAAGAATACGAAGTAAGGGGAGCTGTTATTTCGTTGTCATGTCTGTGCTCTTCATGACCTTCCCAACCACTGGAATTTTTATTGGCTCGATAGTGCTGTCGACGATGATCCGAAGCTTTATAACAGTGTTGGTGCTGCTGATGACCATGAAGTTTCTATTGATCTGCCTCTCTTCCGTTGTCATCCTGCTATGTATTGTGAGATATCAGTGAAGAAACTCCATACCACGAAATATAAAGGATTTGGTTTTTTTGTTTAGCTTTTTTGGCTTTGGAATGACAAGCTTGTTTGTTGGTTTTTTTGGCTTTTTTCCCCCTTTTTTTTTTTTTTTTTTTTGTTGTTGTTGTCATTTTGGGATTATTTAGCCCAAGTGGTTTACCAAACCGGGGATTATAGGATTTTGAACATATATATATATATATATATATGGAGTATAGGATTTCAGAAGTATATATATTACATTGGATGTATGGTAATAGGATTTCCAACATATATGTTGTGCAAGGAAATAACTGTCATGAAATAAGGAAATTACTGTCATAAAAACACTTCTAATGCAAGCAAACCATCGAAAAACGGAAATTGTTTCAAATCATCAGAATCTCGCAGAAAACAAAACCTATTACATTTCCTAAAGTTTTTGGTCTTATTTCTACTTTAGGCCTGGTTATGGCATCTATTTAAGAAATAATACTTATTCTATACAAAACAGAGTGGAGGATTAGGTTTTCCATGTTCTCAGCTATGTTTTCCATGTCTACACTTGCTCTCAAAGTTTTATCGAAAATGTCTGTTTTGCATTTTGTAAGTTGCAATTATTACAGTAAAATGTAGATGATGGAGGTGGAACTAAAGAATATGAAGTAAAGGGAGCAGTTATTTCGTTGTCATGTCAACGCTCTTCACGACCATCCCAACCATTGGAATTTCTGTTGGCTTAATAGTGCTGCCAGCGATGATTTGAAACTTTTTAAAGGTGCTGGTGCTGCTCATGATCATGAAGTTTCTATTGATCTGCCTCTCTTACCTTGTCATCCTGCTCCGTATTGTGAGATATGAGTGAAGAAACTCCATATCACGAAACATAAAGGATTTGGTTTTCTTGTTTAGCTTTTTTGGATTTGGAATGACAAACTTGTTTGTTGGTTTTTTGGCTTTTTTGACTTTTTTTTCTTTCATTTCGTGATTATTTAGCCCAAATGGTTTACCAAACTGAGGATTATAGTATTTTGAACATATATATAGAGTATAGGATTTCAGAAGTATATATATTACATTGGATGTATGGCTATTGGATTTTGAGCATATATGTGGTGTAAGGAAATTACTGTCTTGAAATAAGGAAATTGTTGTCATAAAAACACTTCTAATGCAAACAAACCATCAAAAATCGGAAATCGTTTCAAATCATCAGAATCTCGCAGAAAACAAAAAGCCTATTACATTTCCAGAAGTTTTTCGTCTTATTTCTACTTTAGGCTAGCTTATGGCATCTATTTTGGAAATAATACTTATTCTCTACAAAACATAGTGGTGGCTTAGGTTTTCCATCTTCTCGGCTATGTTTGCCATGTCTACACTTGCTCTCATGGTTTTCTCGAAAATGTTTGTTTCGTATTTTGTAAATTGCAATTGTTACCGTAAAATCTGGATGACGGAGGTGGAACTGAAGAATACGAAGTAAAGGGAGCTGTTATTTCGTTGTCATGTCTGTGCTCTTCATGACCTTCCCAACCACTGGAATTTTTATTGGCTGAATAGTGCTGTCGACGATGATCCGAAGCTTTTTAACAGTGTTGGTGCTGCTGATGACCATGAAGTTTCTATTGATCTGCCTCTCTTCCGTTGTCATCCTGCTATGTATTGTGAGATATCAGTGAAGAAACTCCATACCACGAAATATAAAGGATTTGGTTTTCTTCTTTAGCTTTTTTGGCTTTGGAATGACAAACTTGTTTGTTGGTTTTTTTTGGCTTCTTTTTTCCCCCTTTTTTTTTTTTTTTTTTTTTTGGTTATTGTCATTTTGGGATTATTTAGCCCAAGTGGTTTACCAAACCGTGGGTTATAGGATTTTGAACATATATATATATATACATATGGAGCATAGGATTTCAGAAGTATATATATTACATTGGATGTATGGTAATAGGATTTCCAACATATATGTTGTGCAAGGAAATTACTGTCATGAAATAAGGAAATTACTGTCATAAAAACACTTCTAATGCAAGCAAACCATCAAAACTCGGAAATTGTTTCAAATCATCAGAATCTCGCAGAAAACAAAAGCCTATTACATTTCCTAAAGTTTTTGGTCTTATTTCTACTTTAGGCCAGCTTATGGCATCTATTTTTGAAATAATACTTATTCTATACAAAACAGAGTGGAGGCTTAGGTTTTCCATGTTCTCTGCTATGTTTTGCCATGTCTAAACTTGCTCTCAAGGTTTTCTCAAAAATGTCTATTTCATATTTTGTAAATTGCATTTATTACCGTAAAGTGTGGATGATGGAGGTGGAACTGAAGAATATGAAGTAAAGGGAGCAGTTATTTCGTTGTCATGTCTGCGCTCTTCATCACCATGCTAACCACAGGAATTTTTATTGTCTCGATAGTGCTGTCGACGATGATCCGAAGCTTTTTAACAGTGTTGGTGCTGCTCATGACCATGAATTTTCTATTGATCTGCCTCTCTTGCCTTGTCATCCTGCTATGTATTGTGAGATATCAGTGAAGAAACTCCATACCACGAAATATAAAGGATTTGGTTTTCTTGTTTAGCGTTTTTGGCTTTGGAATGACAAACTTGTTTGTTGGTTTTTTGGCTTTTTTGACTTTTTTTTTCTTTCATTTCGGGATTATTTAGCCCAAATGGTTTAACAAGCCGAGGATTATAGTATTTTGAACATATATATAGAGTATAGGATTTCAGAAGTATATATATTACATTGGATGTTTGGTTATTGGATTTCGAACGTATATGTGGTGTAAGGAAATTACTGTCATGAAATAAGGAAATTATTGTCATAAAAACACTTCTAATGCAAACGAACCATCAAAAATCGGAAATTGGTTCAAATCATCAAAATCTCGCAGAAAACAAAAAGCCTATTACATTTCCAGAAGTTTTTGGCCTTATTTCTACTTTAGGCTAGCTTATGGCAGCTATTTTGGAAATAATACCTATTCTCTACGAAACATAGTGGTGGCTTAGGTTTTCCATCTTCCCGACTGTGTTTGCCATGTCTACACTTGCTCTCACGGTTTTCTCGAAAATGTTTGTTTCGTATTTTGTAAATTGCAATTATTACCGTAAAATCTGGACGATGGAGGTGGAACTAAAGAATACGAAGTAAACGGAGCTGTTATTTCATTGTCATGTCTGTGCTCTTCATGACCATCCTAACCACTGGAATTTTTATTGGCTCGATAGTGCTGTCGACGATGATCCGAAGCTTTTTAACAGTGTTGGTGCTGCTGATGACCATGAAGTTTCTATTGATCTGCCTCTCTGTAATATTTTTTTTTATCATATTATCAAACATAAATGATGATATCCATTAAATTAATACAATATTAATAAATAAAATATGATTAAAAAATGCAATTAAGGATAAGAACGTATGAGTATGATTTAATTTTTTTAGTTGCTCATATGAATCTTTTTTTTTTTTTTTTTTTTTTTTGTTGTCATTTTGGGATTATTTAGCCCAAGTGGTTTACCAAACCGGGGATTATAGGATTTTGAACATATATATATATATGGAGTATAGGATTTCCGAAGTATATATATTACATTGGATGTATGGTAATAGGATTTCCAACATATATGTTGTGTAAGGAAATTACTGTCATGAAATAAGGAAATTACTGTCATAAAAACACTTCCAATGCAAGCAAACCATCAAAAATCGAAAATTGTTTGAAATCATCGGAATCTCGCAAAAAACAAAAGCCTATTACATTTCCAAAAGTTTTTGGTCTTATTTCTACTTTAGGCCAACTTATGGCATCTATTTTGGAAATAATACTTATTATATACAAAACAGAGTGGAGGATTAGGTTGTCCATGTTCTCAGCTATGTTTTCCATGTCTACACTTGCTCTCAAAGTTTTATCGAAAATGTCTGTTAAGGAAATTACTGTCTTGAAATAAGGAAATTATTGTCATAAAAACACTTCTAATGCAAACAAACCATCAAAAATCGAAAATCGTTTCAAATCATCAGAATCTTGCGGAAAACAAAAAGCCTATTTCATTTCCATAAGTTTTTGGTCTTATTTCTACTTTAGGCTAGCTTATGGCATCTATTTTGGAAATAATACTTATTCTCTACAAAACATAGTGGTGGCTTAGGTTTTCCATCTTCTCGGCTATGTTTGCCATGTCTACACTTGCTCTCATGGTTTTCTCGAAAATATTTGTTTCGTATTTTGTAAATTGCAATTATTACCGTAAAATCTGGACGATGGAGGTGGAACTGAAGAATACGAAGTAAAGGGAGCTGTTATTTCGTTGTCATGTCTGTGCTCTTCATGACCATCCCAACCCCTGGAATTTTTATTGGCTCGATAGTGCTGTTGATGATGATCCGAAGCTTTTTAACAGTGTTGGTGCTGCTCATGACCATGAAGTTTCTATTGATCTGCCTCTCTTGCCTTGTCATCCTACTATGTATTGTGAGATATCAGTGAAGCAACTCCATACCACAAAATATAAAGGATTTGGTTTTCTTGTTTAGCTTTTTTGGCTTTGGAATGACAAACTTGTTTGTTGGTTTTTTTGGCTTTTTTCACTTTTTTTTTTTTTTTTTTTTTTTGTCATTTTGGGATTATTTAGCCCATGTGGTTTACCAAACCGGGGATTATAGGATTTCGAACATATATATATATATATATATATGGAGTATAGGATTTCAGAAGTATAAATATTACATTGGATGTACGGTAATAGTATTTCGAACATATATGTTGTGTAAGGAAATTACTGTCATGAAATAAGGAAATTACTGTCATAAAAACACTTCTAATGCAAGCAAACCATCAAAAATCAGAAATTGTTTCAAATCATCAGAATCTCGCAAAAAACAAAAGCCTATTACATTTCCAAAAGGTTTTGGTCTTATTTCTACTTTAGGCCAGCTGATGGCATCTATTTTGGAAATAATACTTATTCTATACAAAACAGAGTGGAGGCTTAGGTATTCCATGTTCTCAGCTATGTTTTCCATGTCTAAACTTGCTCTCAAGGTTTTCTCAAAAATGTCTATTTCGTATTTTGTAAATTGCATTTATTACCGTAAAGTGTGGATGATGGAGGTGGAACTGAAGAATATGAAGTAAAGGGAGCAGTTATTTCGCTGTCATGTCTGCGCTCTTCACGACCATCCCAACCATTGGAATTTCTAGTGGCTTAATAGTGCTGCCAACGATGATTCGAAGCTTTTTCACGGTGCTGGTGTTGCTCATGATCATGAAGTTTCTATTGATCTACCTCTCTTGCCTTCTCATCCTGCTCCGTATTGTCAGATATGAGTGAAGAAACTCCATATCACGAAACATAAAGGATTTGGTTTTCTTGTTTAGCTTTTTTGGCTTTGGAATGACAAACTTGTTTGTTGGTTTTTTGGCTTTTTTGACTTTTTTTTCTTTCATTTCGGGATTATTTAGCCCAAATGGTTTACCAAACCGAGGATTATAGTATTTTGAACATATATATAGAGTATAGGATTTCAGAAGTATGTATATTACATTGGATGTTTGGTTATTAGATTTCGAACATATATGTGGTGTAAGGAAATTACTGTCATGAAATAAGGAAATTATTGTCATAAAAACACTTCTAATGCAAACAAACCATCAAAAATCGGAAATCGTTTCAAATCATCAGAATCTCGCAGAAAACAAAAAGCCTATTACATTTCCAGAAGTTTTTGGTCTTATTTCTACTTTCGGCTAGCTTATGGCATCTATTTTGGAAATAATACTTATTCTCTACAAAACATAGTGGTCGCTTATGTTTTCCATCTTCTCGGCTATGTTTGCCATGTCTACACTTGCTCTCATAGTTTTCTCGAAAATGTTTGTTTCGTATTTTGTACATTGCAATTATTACCGTAAAATCTGGACGATGGAGGTGGAACTGAAGAATACAAAGTAAAGGGAGCTGTTATTTCGTTGTCATGTCTGTGCTCTTCATGACCATCCCAACCACTGGAATTTTTATTGGCTCGATAGTGCTGTTGATGATGATCCGAAGCTTTTTAACAGTGTTGGTGCTGCTCATGACCATGAAGTTTCTATTGGTCTGCCTCTCTTGCCTTGTCATCCTGCTATGTATTGTGAGATATCAGTGAAGAAACTCCATACCACGAAATATAAAGGATTTGGTTTTCCTGTCTATTGGTCTGCCTCTCTTGCCTTGTCATCCTGCTCCGTATTGTGAGATATCAGTGAAGAAACTCCATACCACGAAATATAAAGGATTTGGTCTTCCTGTTTAGCTTTTTTGGCTTTGGAATGACAAGCTTGTTTGTTGGTTTTTTTGGCTTTTTTCACTCTTTTTTTTTTTTTTTTTTTTTTGTTGTTGTTGTTGTCATTTTGGGATTATTTAGCCCAAGTGGTTTAACAAACCGGGGATTATAGGATTTTGAACAGATATATATATATATATATATGGAGTATAGGATTTCAGAAGTATATATATTATATTGGATGTATGGTAATAGGATTTCAAACATATATGTCGTGCAAGGAAATTACTGCCATGAAGTAAGGAAATTACTGTCATAAAAACACTTCTAACGCAAGCAAACCATCAAAAATCGGAAATTGTTTCAAATCATCAGAATGTCGCAGAAAACAAAAGCCTATTACATTTCCGAAGCTTTTTGGTCTTATTTCTACTTTAGGCCAACTTATGGCATCTATTTTGGAAATAATACTTATTCTATACAAAACTGAGTGGAGGCTTAGGTTTTCCATGTTCTCAGCTATGTTTTCCATGTCTACACTTGCTCTCGAGGTTTTACCGAAAATGTCTATTTCGCATTTTGCAAATTGCAATTATTACAGTAAAATGTAGATGATGGAGGTGGAACTGAAGAATATGAAGTAAAGGGAGCAGTTATTTCGTTGTCATGTCTACGCTCTTCACGACCATCCCAACCAGTGGAATTTCTATTGGCTTAATAGTGCTGCCAACGATGATCCGAAGCTTTTTAACGGTGCTGGTGCTGCTCATGATCATGAAGTTTCTATTGAACTGCCTCTCTTGCCTTGTCATCCTACTCCGTATTGTGAGATATGAGTGAAGAAACTCCATATCACGAAACATAAAGGATTTGGTTTTCTTGTTTAGCTTTTTCGGCTTTAGAATGACAGACTTGTTTGTTGGTTTTTTGGCTTTTTTGACTTTTTTTTCTTTCATTTCGGGATTATTTAGCCCAAATGGTTTACAAACCGAGGATTATAGTATTTTTAACAAATATATAGAGTATAGTATTTCCGAAGTATGTATATTACATTGGATGTTTGGTTATTGGATTTCGAACATATATGTGGTGTAAGGAAATTACTGTCATGAAATAAGGAAATTAGTGTCATAAAAACACTTCTAGTGCAAACAAACCATCAAAAATCGAAAATCATTTCAAATCATCAGAATCTCGCAGAAAACAAAAAGCCTATTACATTGCCAGAAGTTTTTGGTCTTATTTCTACTTTAGGCTAGCTTATGGCATCTATTTTGGAAATAATATTTATTCTCTACAAAACATAGTGGTGGCTTAGGTTTTCCATCTTCTCGGCTATGTTTGCCATGTCTACACTTGCTCTCATGTTTTTCGAAAATGTTTGTTTCGCATTTTGTAAATTGCAATTATTACCATAAAATCTGGACGAAGGAGGTGGAACTGAAGAATACGAAGTAAAGGGAGCTGTTATTTCGTTGTCATGTCTGTGCTCTTCATGACCATCCCAACCACTGGAATTTTTATTGGCTCGATAGTGTTGTCGACGATGATCCAAAGCTTTTTAACAGTGTTGGTGCTGCTCATGACCATGAAGTTTCTATTGATCTGCCTCTCTTGCCTTGTCATCCTGCTATGTATTGTGATATGAGTGAAGAAACTCCATATCACGAAACATAAAGGATTTGGTTTTCTTGTTTAGCTTTTTTGGCTTTGGAATGACAAACTTGTTTGTTAGTTTTTTTTGGCTTTTTTCACTCTTTTTTTTTTTTTTTTTTTTGTTGTCATTTTGGGATTACTTAGCCCAAGTGGTTTACCAAACCGGGGATTGTAGGATTTTGAACATATATATATATATGGAGTATAGGATTTCAGAAGTATAAATATTACATTGGATGTACGGTAATAGTATTTCGAACATATATGTTGTGTAAGGAAATTACTGTTATGAAATAAGGAAATTACTGGCATAAAAACACTTCCAATGCAAGCAAACCATCAAAAATCGGAAATTGTTTCAAATCATCAGAATCTCGCAAAAAACAAAAGCCTATTACATTTCCAAAAGGTTTTGGTCTTATTTCTACTTTAGGCCAGCTTATGGCATCTATTTTGGAAATAATACTTATTCTATACAAAACTGAGTGGAGGCTTAGGTATTCCATGTTCTCAGCTATGTTTTCCATGTCTACACTTGCTCTCAAGGTTTTCTCGAAAATGTCTGTTTCGTATTTTGTAAATTGCAATTATTACCGTAAAATGTGGATGATGGTTGTGGAATTGAAGAATATGAAGTAAAGGGAGCAGTTATTTCATTGTCATGTCTACGCTCTTCACGACCATCCCAACCATTGGAATTTCTATTGGCTTAATAGTGCTGCCAATGATGATCCGATGCTTTTTAACGGTGCTGGTGCTGCTCATGATCATGAAGTTTCTATTGATCTGCCTCTCTTGCCTTGTCATCTTGCTCCGTATTGTGAGATATGAGTGAAGAAACTCCATATCACGAAACATAAAGGATTTGGTTTTCTTGTTTAGCTTTTTTGGCTTTGGAATGACAAACTTGTTTGTTTGTTTTTTGGCTTTTTTGACTTTTTTTTCTTTAATTTCGGGATTATTTAGCCCAAATGGTTTGCCAAACCGAGGATTATAGTATTTTGAACATATATATAGAGTATAGGATTTCAGAAGTATATATATTACATTGGATGTATGGCTATTGGATTTCGAGCATATATGTGGTTTAAGGAAATTACTGTCTTAAAATAAGGAAATTATTGTCATAAAAACACTTATAATGCAAACAAACCATCAAAAATCGAAAATCGTTTCAAATCATCAGAATCTCGCAGAAAACAAAAAGCTTATTACATTTCCAGAAGTTTTTGGTCTTATTTCTACTTTAGGCCAGCTTATGGCATCTATTTTGGAAATAATACTTATTCTATTCAAAACAGAGTAGAGGCTTAGGTTTTCTATCTTCTTGGCTAAGTTTTCCATGTCTATACTTGCTCTCAAGGTTTTCTCAAAAATATTTGTTTCGTATTTTGTAAATTGCAATTATGACCCTAAAATGTGGATGATGGAGGTCGAACTGAAGAATATGAAGTCAAGGGAGCAGTTATTTCGTTGTCAGGTCTGTGCTCTTCATGACCATCCCAACCACTGGAATTTCTGTTGGCTTAATAGTGCTGTCAATGATGATCAAAAGCTTTTTAACGGTGCTGGTGCTCCTCTTGGTTAAGAAGTTTCTATTGATCTGCCTCTCTTGCCTTGTCATCCTGCTCTGTATTGAGAGAAATGAGTGTAGAAACTCCATACCATGAAAGATAAAGGATTTGGTTATCTTGTTTGGCTTTTTTGGCTTTGGAATGACAAACCTTTTTGTTGGTTTTTTGGCTTTTTTGACTTCGTCTTTGTTTTCTTTTTTTTTTTTGACATTCTGTGATTATTTAGGCCAAATGGTTTACCAAATCAGGGCTTATAGGATTTTGACCATATATATATAGAGAAAGAGTATATGATTTCAAAAGTATATATATTACATTGGATGTATGGTATTTTCTATTTTAAGTATATATATATAAAGTATATATAGAGTATTTTGAACCACTAAACTATTTTATGTGGTATTTTCTATTTCTTTTATCTAAACCAGTTGCATTTTGTGAGGCAATAAAGCTATCACCTTTATGCATCTAGGCATCCCAGTGATTTGCCTGGAAGCAAAGCCCTGTACTAGTTTGTTAAAATAACAATATATATATATATGTAAGTATATACATGTAAATATATATATATATATATATAAAGTTATATATGTATCAATTTCCAAAATGTAATACTTTAAGATCTTTGAGAAATTTAAGGGGCGGGTGAAGGACATTCGTCAATCATTATCGATTTCATTTTCATTCCTACTGTTTCTATTGTTAATTGGTTGAGTTGCTTCTACTACCCTTATGTGATTACCGGTTTCATTGCGTGTTGTTTCATTTTCGTCCTCTTTGAGTTGTGATGTTCAAGAACTTTCTTTCAAATTCCAGTTCTTGTCTAACTCCAGGTTGAGCGTCACTTGTTTCGGAGGACGCACGGCCAAATTTGGATTGTCTGGGAGTGAACCAGAAATTTCTGGGCTGCTGGGCCAGGGCTGTACGTGTAGGGCCCCGGGCCGCACGTGCAGAAATGATAAATTTGGGAGGGTTGGACACTGCCTAATATGCAAGTACTGGAGAAGGTACAGCATGGGAAGGCCGTACGTGCAGGGTTGAAGGCCGCACGTACAGGAGTTAAGCGCCGCACATGCGGGAGGTAGGCTCCGCACGTGTGGGGGCACGTGTCGCACGTGCGAGATGCTGGCAGTACGAGTCTTTGTTTTTTTTTTCTCTATTTGGCTGAGTATGTATCACTTTTGGGACATTTCCCTCTCACTCTAAACATCATTTTACTCCTCCTTCTCTCTAAAAATCCTAACCAAACTCCAAAAACCTTTGATTTCTTGCAAATCCATTGAGTTCTGATCCATCTTCTTTCACAAATCTTGGTGAGCAAAGCAAGGACTACATTGTGTACGGTGGAGATTCAGCTTGGGCATCCTTGATTTCTAGGGTTTCATCTCTTTTTCCTTCATCAAACATTGAGGTAGAGACTTCCTTGAGTTATATATACATGTTTTGCAATTATTGACGTTGATTTAAAGGTTTTCTTGAAGTTATTAAGTTGGTTTTGATTTTGTGACCCAAATGTAGAGATTTTCAAAAGTGGGTTTTAAAATTCTCAAATCCTTCTAAGATAGCATCTTGAGAGTTGAAATTATCTTAGGCAAGGAACATGGTGTGATCTTGAGGGTCCTTTTCAAGTGTTTAGTGTGTGTGTGTGTGTTGTTTGTAAAGAAGAAAACTAGAAATTGCGGGTTTTCAAAACAAATGATGAGAACACATGAAGTTTTATTATTAATGCATTATTTTGTATATCAAAAAAGTTAAAGAAAGGAAGGATTCTTATTTATAGTTACAAATGATGAATCTCATAAAATAGAGAAAAATGTTGGTGTTGGAAAGAAATTATTGTTCAATTGTTGCTATAGTCTTGAAATGATTATGTTGTTGGAATTGCTTGAAAGGTGGAAATGTGGCTATTTGTCGATGAAATTAAATGGGAACATGGTTCCATTGTGAGATAATATGGAACGGAATGAATGAAAGCTCATTTATTTGAGATTATTGTTGAAATATATAAGAATGAAAAGGGAGTGATTATTGTAGCATTACCAATTGTTATTTTGCATACACTATTGTTTGGTTACCGCATGTTTTGATTTGATATTGATTATCTTGCATTGAGAAAAGAATTGTTGAGAAAAGAGAACTAAGGAAATGTTTTTGGGGTAAATACGTTGGTAAGTCCGGATATGAGGTGTTGATGGAATTGATAAGTTGGCCTGAGTGTCTGGGGTGAAAGACCAAAAACACGGGTGGATGAGGTACTACTTTCCTTCCGGTTAGCAACCAGTTAAGTGGGTTTTTTGGTAGTGCCAGTTAAGCCTACTTGCAGACACCAACCTAAGGATTACCTGAGTCGTATTTACCGTCCCTATTGAATAAAATTGTAAGTTTCAGAATTGTTGAGATTTCACACTATTGTTGAATGTGGTGATTTTTCAAAAGAGCACGTAAATGAAATTCTCTTTAAATTGGCATTCCATGGCATTTACATTTAACATTGGAAATCTTGCATAACTATATATACTTTGTAAGGATTCTCTACTGGGCTTTATGCTCACCCATATGGGATTTTGGTGCAATAAAAGATGTGGTGATCCCGCCAAGTTGAAGGCGTGGACATATTTTTGTGAAGAGTAGATGACTCTATTTTTGTTGTGAATTTATTTGCTAGCCAAGGGCTTTAAATGTATGGGTTTGTGAAACCATTTTCGTGTAACCGGGCTCGAGCCTCGGAAGATGTAAGCCCTTAAGGGCATTTTATTTATTTTTGGGATGTGATGCTCTACATGCTATAGATTCATGTGTTTTCATACCGTTGAATGTATAGTCGCATGTAGAACTTTTGCATACACTTTATGGATTAATGATGAAAAGGGTTGGAGATCTATCTTTATTCCTTAATGAATGTTGGTTAATATATCTAATTGGTGTTCGGATTTTTCAGGGCGTTACACTTAAGTCTTCATTTCTATATACCTTCTCATTTTTGGTTCAGAATTTCTATATAACAATTCTTTCCACTTGATACATGTATGTCTATGTATATATGCATATATATAACCATATATGTATACAGAGTAGAGAGAATGAAAATAAAGAAGGTAATTGGGCATTAAAGTCATTTTACATTTATTATTAACGATGTTAGTGTTACACTTTAGTCCAAAACGTAAGAGAGGTTTATAGCTATTTTTAAATGTAAGGGAGGTTAAATACTCCAAGACAATACAACAATAAGGTAAAATAAATTTTACCCTATTAATTATTAAAATTATAATCTTTAACATGAAGTTGTAATCATTTTTTAAAAGTATCACCGTGTGATAATTTTGTTTATATGTATATATATATACGTTTGTTTGTATGGTATTACTCAAACTAATAGCTTTCAATTTGTCTATATAAAAAAATTTCTTCATTACATCACTTAAGTTGGAAAAAAAAAATTCAATCAATTAGATAGTAAATATTAATATTGACAGAACATTACACAACGCTGACTAATCAACAATATATACCCGTAATAATCTTAACACCAACAACTACTATCTATCTTAAAGTGTGTGGATATTATCTGTGCAACTCCTAATCCTCTCCGTACTCCTAGAGTACGGTCACTTGGTGTTTTAGAATATTATGATTGGTGGAGAAGGTGAGACTTATGATTTTGTATTGAGTGACTAAAGAACATGAGGGGGCATGGTGAATGGTAATAAGTGAAGGCGTATAGACACGTAATACTCAGAGAATACCCAATAACTTTCCTCCATAATTATAATGAAAGATTTTTATTACATATGACTACAAATTAAACATGTAAGAATATGTCTTTATTTCAAATTAATAAAAAATGATTTTGATTACATATGACTACAAATTAAACATGTAAGAATCTGTCATTATTTTAAATTAATAAAAGAAAAATCATTACATTTATTGAGGTATTTTTTTACAATCTTTGACACATAATTGTAATAAATGTGTGAGCAAATCATAATTACATAATGAAGAAATGGAGGAATAAATTCAACCTATCATAAATTGTTCAACATTAATCTTCCCATGATTTTTCAAAACATAACTTAAACAAACATATTGTTCAACATGTAACAAGTATAAAATTCCCATCAAACAAATATTTTGTTGTGATAAGAACAATTACAAAACTAAAATTATGCTAAATAATTAAAGAAAAAATAACAAGAATATCATCAAGATCAGTAATAGGTCATCGTGTATAAGAGTGTAGGATTGTATACATCATCGTGTATGGTATGTATATGGTCCGATTTGGTTCTAATCAGGCCTGTGGAATAGCTGTGTGTTATGGCACCTGCATGCTTAAAAATTGTGCATTATAACACACACACACACACACACACAAAAAAGAAAAAAAAAAAAGAGGTAGTTTCTTTTGACCATTATAAATAGGAGTGGACCATCCATTCTTATGTTGCTCATTCTTACATTATCTCCCTCTCTCTAACCTCCATTTTCTCTCTATCCTCCACCTATCCCTTTTCTGTATTACAAACAAAGAAAATTTTTTCCAAAGTCTTTCCTATGTTTTTCATAGTGCTTCACTTCGCTTGCGAGGTTTTCAAGCAAGTGAAGTCCAAAGTATTTAACCTGTTTATCAAAGTGTGTCACTTCACATGCAAAGTTTTTGAGAAAATGAAGTCCACAGTGTTTCACATGGTTTTCATAGTGTTATGCTTCACCAACAAAGTTTTTAGGAAAATTGAAGTTCAACAATTAGATTTTTACTGTGCTGCCTTTAATGTCCTATTAGAATTTGCAAGTGCCACAATGGAAAATGTTGGAAATGAAAAAAATATAATATACTCTTACGTGGGACTTGGTTTTGCGGTGGTTGCAACGACTTCTACAATTATAGAAGTTGTATGGCTCAAGAAAAACAAAAAAGCTATTACATTTCTAGAAGTTTTTGGTCTTATTTCTACTTTTGGCCAGCTTATAGCATCTATTTTGGAAATAATGCTTATTCCATACAAAAAAGAGTGGAGGCTTAAGTTTTCCATCTTCTCGGCTATGTTTGCCATGTCTACACTTGCTCTCAAGGTTTTCTCAAAAATGACTGTTTTGTATTTTGTAAATTGCGATTATTACGGTAAAATGCGGATGATGGAGGTAGAACTGAAGAATACGAAGTCAAGGGAGTAGTTATTTCGTTGTCATGTCTGTGCTCTTCATGACCATCCCAACCACTGGAATTTCTATTGGCTCAATAATGCTGCCGATGATGATTAAAAGCTTTTACTGGTGCTAGTGTTGCTCATGATCAAGAAGTTTCTATTGATTTGCCTCTCTTGCCTTGTCATCTTGCTCCGTAGTGTGAGATATGAGTGAAGAAACTCCATGCCACGAAATATAAAGGATTTGGTTTTCTTGTTTAGCTCTTTTGGCTTTGGAATGAGAAACTTCTTTGTTGTTTTTTTTGCTTTTTGACTTTTTTTTGGTCATTTTGTGATTATTTAGCCCAAATGGTTACCAAACCGGGGCTTATAGGATTTTGAACATATATATAGAGTATATGATTTTAGAAGTATATATATTACATTGGATGTATGGTTATAGGATTTTGAACATATATGTGGTGTAAGGAAATTACTGTCATAAAAACACTTCTAATGCAAACAAACAATCAAAAATCAAAAGTCGTTTCAAATCATCATAATCTCTCAGACAAAAAATAAATAAATAAATAAAAACAAAAATAAAAATAAAAATCAAATCAAATCAAAATCCTAGGTAAACAACTTGTGACCCAAACTTTATTGCTTGCACTGTAACACTGATAAACCACTCATCATTAGTAATTCTTCTTATAATTTCCATTTTCTCTAAATAATCAAACTCCCAGTGAACTTCAAAAAATCTCAGGGGTTACAATTATCCCATATTGAACCTTATAGTTCTCATCATAAATAAACTATATATATGCCAAATGAAAATAGAAAGAAAGAATAAAATGATAAGAGTCTACTTATACATGGCTGATAGGTCAAGATCTAATCTTTAATGTTGTTAATTCTATTTAACGAGGATGGTGTTTTTTTAAGGTCTAAATGAATAATTTGTAAGGGTTGAGAATGCACTGAAGATAGGGTTGTCTGATACCTGTGTCATAGAGAAAGGGGTCTCGCTCGCAGAGGAGTACGATCCCAGTTTATACATTATGGCCATCGACTAGCCAAATCCAGTAGTCATATTGTCAGACTTTCTCCGCATTAATGCTATTGGGAAAGGCTAGTTAGGGCAACATCAAAATGATTGGCTTGAACAAGGCCTAAATGACTTGGCTGACTTAGAAGAGGATTTGGCTGATCTAGAGAAAGATCTGGAGGATTTGTCCTTTTTCAAAGAGAAAGATACAAGCAGTGTTTAGATGGAATGGTGGCACCCGAGCCAGCCAGAAACAAGCAACGGATGGTTGAGTGAGGAGGAGTCAGATGTGGAGGAACAGATGTGAGAGACTGCGAAGGAAGAGGAAATTGGTGTTGGTGGCAAGGCTAAGGCTACACCTCTGACTGAGAGAGAACAGGCACTAGAACGATTTCAATGGGAAAGGATAGAAGGGATCCATATGAAGATAGCTCTAGAATAGGGAAAAAGAAAAGGGAAAGAAGAACCTGAGACAACAGTGGGTTGTCCAAATTACCAAAAAGGTCGAATGGGAGCCCATTGACCGGAAAAGGATGTTAAGGAAGCCCATTAACATGCTCCAGATAGAACCTGATGCTAGCCTGGCCTTGACTATAGGAGAGTGGTGGGAAGATAGCGACCTAAGCCATGCGTACACTGACGAATGGTGGAAAATTGACACCCCGAATGACACCTGGTATACTAACGAGATCAATCACATGACCCGGAGTGGTCGGTACTTCAAACCAGCAGCCTTAGATAAGTTGGAGTCTTCCAACAAAGAGTTTGAAAGATCAAAAGAGAAGGATGTAGAGGAAAACCTAGTCTTGAAACAGCTCAAGAAGATTCAGGTGGATATATCAATCTGGGGGTTGATAATGGCTTCTCGGGAGCATAGATAAGCATTATTAGAGGCAATGAACCGGACCAAACTGCCTATCGACACCACTGTTGACCAATTGTTATCATTGGTTACATCTGGGGACATTATGCCGGTGATATCTTTTATGGATAAACAGTTGTCACCTGAGGGTGCCAACTACAACCGACCCTTATATATAACCCTGGAAAGTCGAAAAAAATGGATTCCGGTAGTGTTAGTAGATAACGGATCGGCGATCAATGTATGTCCAGTGAGGACTGCCTACACCATTGGTTTAAGGTCAGCTAACTTTACATCTACGACCCAATTCATCGGGCTTATGACAATACTAGCTGGGATGTTATGGGAACGTTCAAGAGCCATACCCTAATCGGCATGTTTGAGCATGAGGTGGAATTCCATGTCATGGACATTCTGGCCACTTTCAACCTACTACTAGGAAGGCCCTGGCTACATCAAATGAGGGATGTATTATTAACAATCCATTAGTTAGTGAAGTACCCCTTCAAAGGCGGGATTGCCACTGTGTACAGTAATTTTGCGATCCATCCTCCTCAGGGAACCACTACGCCATTATTGGAAATCATACATGGGAAGGAGGATGTGTTCCTTTCTGGCTTCTCTCTAATAGAAGCCCGGTTGGTCCAAACCATCATGGCGGAGGGCGATGGGAACTACATGAGTGTGCAATCCATCTACATTATGAACAAATAGGGGCATATGCCCGGATTAGGACTAGGCTGAAGTGGTAAGCAGGGGGGCACTGTCGCCAAGGAGATCGGTCACAACCCCCATGCTTTCGGGCTGGGATACAAACCTACTGTGGACTCACCTTTTTCTCGCCCCCCTCTCGGAAGGTTTAAAAGAAAGGCCTCACAGTTCGGACTCTCGTGGTTCTGAATCCAATCTCATAAGTGCAATGTGAAACTGATAAATACCAAAGAGTCTAAATTTGGTAAATCTTTTGGAAAATTGATTTTAAATCAAATAATGCCAAAATTGGACTGCTTTTCCAGATACATAGTTGCCACATAAATATTTTTTATTTTGGGAAAATTTAGGAAATCCTAACTCGTGCCGAAGGCCACGGGTCTATCATCACCAAAGTTGCCTCAGCTCGGGAACTTAGGTACGAGGGGGGAAAGGTCATGAAATGAGAACCCCCACTCGCCCGATCAAAGATCAACCTCTACTAATCACGATATGAGCTTTTATAAACATTATGTGTTCTTATTCTGGTTATTAAACTAGCTTTACTATGTGATGCACACAAGCAAGTATCGACTAGTTTGCAAGACTTGGAACAATTTATCTCATGTTTGTTTGTGAAAATGGTTTGAATTTGCCACCTCAAGTGGGCTTAAAGATGCGGATTTGCCACTAAACATAGTGGGCTTAAAACATGATTTGCCACTCAACAAAGTGGGCTTAAAACGCACATTCGTTGATTTGTTCCAATTCAAACAACAAGCCTTCATCCACAGGCACTCAAACCGTTTAGCATGTAAGCACATAGCCTCATGGCAAGCATGCTAATCATGGTAATGTAGCAATCACACTCATGCAAGTATGCTAAATCGTAAAACTCACCGAGTACTCCAAGCCAAAACAGAAGCTAGTTAGAAAAATGTATGATCCTAACTATGTTAAGTGTCTAATGTAACACATACAATATATAATTAATAAGTTCGGCTACTAATATGGCATATGAATCGATTTGAACAACATGCTATTAAACACGTATTCAAAGAAGATATTGAAATAACAATGTAGTTTCAATGATGCGCTGAGCCTCGGTGCATGCAAGACAAATGAATGGATGCAATCATGCAAGCATAAGGTATGCTAATTGAAAATGTCCCTAATCTAACCATCAAAAGCGATTAAATAAAAAGGAGAAATACGTGGGGTTGGAAGACATACACACACGCGCACACTTATTACAACATTATGCCCTCACGAAGGAAGGTCCGAATGAATAAGCTAACCAACTAGCTACGCTAATTAAGCTAATTATTATGACAATTGAGACTAATTAACTATTCTAGTTAACTAAACTAATTATTTACAACATTTAATTAGCTACAACTAATTAATTACAACATGCATCTAAGCTAGATATTTAAGCGATAAGCGAGCTTAAAAATGCAAGGGAGGCTCATGTACGTGCTTAGTTTTCACCCGAAAAGGGACTGTCTTGCTACTGCATGTCTCTGTTTGCACATTTAAACACCAAAGAAGTTGTCCACTTCCAGAACACCTCTGCTCTACCTCAGGAACACAGTGTAAATTTTATTGGTGGCCAACAGGGGACCTATCGGCTACCAATGGTGGTCGGTCGGCTACCACTAGTGGTCGTTCGGCCACTGATGACATGAACTCCTCTTTTTGCTGCAACAGAGAGCAGAACAGAGCAAAACAGAACATTTCTCAGGGGTTGTTTGCACACCTTGCCTCTCTTTTTCGTGGGGAAATCAAAGGAGGAACAAGCTTAGGTTCACAAGCCATCAATTAAGCAATTTCATTGCATGATGGCTTGTGAAACCAATTGTGCAAGATCAATTAATGCAAAGACAAGACCAAAAAGACCATCACCCTATCATGTATGATCAAGGGCAATGGATACCGAGGAAAGTGACACATTTCATCACTTTTGAGTATGAAATGTTCCATTTTCCTTGTGTTCGAATTAACGTCCGATTCGAACACATGCAATGCAACACAAAAGATGCTTATCTTGCCTCTTTTACTTGCCAATTTTGTTTACTGATTTTAATTACCAAATCATTCATTAATCCATTTGTCCATTGGTGAATTTCCTCTAATGGAAAGAGGGCTCCAACCTCAAGTAGCTTTGGGCATGAAAGAGGTATTACACTATTGGTAATGAACTCCCTAAGGAATTAAACCATCAGGTGTAGCACCTCCATTGCACACTTAGGCAAACAAGGAGTTTAAAACCACTTTCAAACCAGACAAGAGAGTGAAGAATTGAGGGAGATTGCAGAGATTAAAGTGCTAAAATTAAGTGCAAAACAACACTAAGACATCCTATTAACTCAAAACAATGGTGATTAAAGCCCTAAAACACCAAGCTAGTGAAGGAAATTACACTACAACCATGCCATACAAGGCTCAAATGAATTAACCAAACAAAAATAGAGGCAAAACAGCCCTAAGCATTGTCTAAAACATGTTGGACTTAAGCCACAAAAAGCTAAAACAATAAGCTAATACATAAGGCTAACTAGACATGCAAGCAAGACACAAGGAGGGGAGGCTAACCCCTCTAATTTTGGAATTCAAAATAAGGTTTTTGCCACTAAAAAACCTCTGAAATTCAGTGGTTAAAAGGCCCAAAAAATTTGGTTTGAAAATAATGAAAAATGGTACAAAAGCTTTACAAGCAAATAAGCAAGAAAGGATGAACCACCCCTTAACTGAAAATGGCCTCAAACCAACACTTTTAGGCCATAAAAGCATTTTTTTTTTCAGTTCAAAATCAGCCCAAAAACAGTTTGAAAAGATGGCAAAACAAGTGTTGAGGCTACACCTCTGACTGAGAAAGAACAGGCACTAGAACGATTTCAATGGGAAATGATAGAAGGGATCCATATGAAGATAGCTCTAGGGAAAAAGAAAAGGGAAAGAAGAACCTGAGACAACAGTGGGTTGTCCAAATTACCAAAAAGGTCGAATGGGAGCCCATTGACCGGAAAAGGATGTTAAGGAAGCCCATTAACATGCTCCAGATAGAACCTGATGCTAGCCTGGCCTTGACTATAGGAGAGTGGTGGGAAGATAGCGACCTAAGCCATGCGTACACTGACGAATGGTGGAAAATTGACACCCCGAATGACACCTGGTATACTAACAAGATCAATCATATGACCCGGAGTGGTCGGTACTTCAAACCAGCAGCCTTAGATCAGTTGGAGCCTTCCAACAAAGAGTTTGAGAGATCAAAAGAGAAGGATGAAGAGGAAAACCTAGTCTTGAAACAGCTCAAGAAGATTCAGGTGGATATATCAATCTGGGGGTTGATAATGGCTTCTCGGAAGCATAGATAAGCATTATTAGAGGCAATGAACCGGACTAAACTGCCTATCGACACCACTGTTGACCAATTGTTATCATTGGTTACATCTGGGGACATTATGCCGGTGATATCTTTTATGGATAAACAGTTGTCACCTGAGGGTGCCAACTACAACCGACCCTTATATATAACCCTGGAAAGTCGAAAAAAATGGATTCCGGTAGTGTTAGTAGATAACGGATCGGCGATCAATGTATGTCCAGTGAGGACTGCCTACACCATTGGTTTAAGGTCAGCTAACTTTACATCTACGACCCAATTCATCGGGCTTATGACAATACTAGCTGGGATGTTATGGGAACGTTCAAGAGCCATACCCTAATCGGCATGTTTGAGCATGAGGTGGAATTCCATGTCATGGACATTCTGGCCACTTTCAACCTACTACTAGGAAGGCCCTGGCTACATCAAATGAGGGATGTATTATTAACAGTCCATTAGTTAGTGAAGTACCCCTTCAAAGGCGCGATTGCCACTGTGTACAGTAATTTTGCGATCCATCCTCCTCAGGGAACCACTACGCCATTATTGGAAATCATACATGGGAAAGGGGATGTGTTCCTTTCTGGCATCTCTCTAGTAGAAGCCCGGTTGGTCCAAACCATCATGGCGGAGGGCGATGGGAACTACATGACTGTGCAATCCATCTACATTATGAACAAACAGGGGCATATGCCCGGATTAGGACTAGGCTGAAGTGGTAAGCAGGGGGGCACTGTTGCCAAGGAGATCAGTCACAACCCCCATGCTTTCAGGCTGGGATACAAACCTACTGTGGACTCACCTTTTTCTCGCCCCCCTCTCGGAAGGTTTAAAAGAAAGGCCTCACAGTTCGGACTCTCGTGGTTCTGAATCCAATCTCATAAGTGCAATGTGAAACTGATAAATACCAAAGAGTCTAAATTTGGTAAATCTTTTGGAAAATTGATTTTAAATCAAATAATGCCAAAATTGGACTGCTTTTCCAGATACATAGTTGCCACATAAATATTTTTTATTTTGGGAAAATTTAGGAAATCCTAACTCGTGCCGAAGGCCACGGGTCTATCATCACCAAAGTTGCCTCAGCTCGGGAACTTAGGTACGAGGGGGGAAAGGTCATGAAATGAGAACCCCCACTCGCCCGATCAAAGATCAACCTCTACTAATCACGATATGAGCTTTTATAAACATTATGTGTTCTTATTCTGGTTATTAAACTAGCTTTACTATGTGATGCACACAAGCAAGTATCGACTAGTTTGCAAGACTTGGAACAATTTATCTCATGTTTGTTTGTGAAAATGGTTTGAATTTGCCACCTCAAGTGGGCTTAAAGATGCGGATTTGCCACTAAACATAGTGGGCTTAAAACATGATTTGCCACTCAACAAAGTGGGCTTAAAACGCACATTCGTTGATTTGTTCCAATTCAAACAACAAGCCTTCATCCACAGGCACTCAAACAGTTTAGCATGTAAGCACATAGCCTCATGGCAAAGATGCTAATCATGGTAATGTAGCAATCACACTCATGCAAGTATGCTAAATCATAAAACTCACCGAGTACTCCAAGCCAAAACAAAAGCTAGTTAGAAAAATGTATGATCCTAACTATGTTAAGTATCTAATGTAACACATACAATATGTAATTAATAAGCTCGGCTACTAATATGGCATATGAATCGATTTGAACAACATGCTATTAAACACATATTCAAAGAAGATATTGAAATAACAATGTAGTTTCAATGATGCGCTGAGCCTTGGTGCATGCAAGACAAATGAATGGATGCAATCATGCAAGCATAAGGTATGCTAATTGAAAATGTCCCTACTCTAACCATCAAAAGCGATTAAATAAAAAGGAGAAATACGTGGGGTTGGAAGACATACACACACGCGCACACTTATTACAACATTATGCCCTCACGAAGGAAGGTCCGAATGAATAAGCTAACCAACTAGCTACGCTAATTAAGCTAATTATTATGGCAATTGAGACTAATTAACCATTCTAGTTAACTAATTATTACAAACTGAAATCAAATAACTAGTTAAGCTAACTAATTATTTACAACATTTAATTTGCTACAACTAATTAATTACAACATGCATCTAAGCTAGATATTTAAGCGATAAGCGAGCTTAAAAATGCAAGGGAGGCTCATGCACGTGCTCAGTTTTCACCCGAAAAGGGACTGTCTTGCTACTGCATGTCTCTGTTTGCACATTTAAACACCAAAGAAGTTGTCCACTTCCAGAACACCTCTGCTCTACCTCAGGAACACAGTGTAAATTTTATTGGTGGCCAACAGGGGACCTATCGGCTACCAATGGTGGTCGGTCGGCTACCACTAGTGGTCGTTCGGCCACTGATGACATGAACTCCTCTTTTTGCTGCAACAGAGAGCAGAACAGAGCAAAACAGAACATTTCTCAAGGGTTATTTGCACACCTTGCCTCTCCTTTTCATGGGGAAATCAAATGAGGAACAAGCTTAGGTTCACAAGCCATCAATTAAGCAATTTCATTGCATGATGGCTTGTGAAACCAATTGTGCAAGATCAATTAATGCAAAGACAAGACCAAAAAGACCATCACCCTATCATGTATGATCAAGGGCAATGGATACCGAGGAAAGTGACACATTTCATCACTTTTGAGTATGAAATGTTCCATTTTCCTTGTGTTCGAATTAACGTCCGATTCGAACACATGCAATGCAACACAAAAGATGCTTATCTTGCCTCTTTTACTTGCCAATTTTGTTTACTGATTTTAATTACCAAATCATTCATTAATCCATTTGTCCATTGGTGAATTTCCTCTAATGGAAAGAAGGCTCCAACCTCAAGTAGCTTTGGGCATGAAAGAGGTATCACACTATTGGTAATGAACTCCCTAAGGAATTAAACCATTAGGTGTAGCACCTCCATTGCACACTTAGGCAAACAAGGAGTTTAAAACCACTTTCAAAGCAAACAAGAGAGTGAAGAATTGAGGGAGATTGCAGAGATTAAAGTGCTAAAATTAAGTGCAAAACAACACTAAAACATGCTATTAACTCAAAACAATGGTGATTAAAGCCCTAAAACACCAAGCTAGTGAAGGAAATTACACTACAACCATGCCATACAAGGCTCAAATGAATTAACCAGACAAAAATAGAGGCAAAACAGCCCTAAGCATAGTCTAAAACATGTTGGACTTAAGCCACAAAAAGCTAAAACAATAAGCTAATACATAAGGCTAACTAGACATGCAAGCAAGACACAAGGAGGCGAGGCTAACCCTTCTAATTTTGGAATTCAAAATAAGGTTTTTGCCACTAAAAAACCTCTGAAATTCAGTGGTTAAAAGGCCCAAAAAATTTGGTTTGAAAGTAATGAAAAATGGTACAAAAGCTTTACAAGCAAATAAGCAAGAAAGGGTGAACCACCCCTTAACTGAAAATGGCCTCAAACCAACACTTTTAGGCCACAAAAGCATTTTTTTTTTCAGTTCAAAACCAACCCAAAAACAATTTGAAAAGATGGCAAAACAAGTGTACAAAACAAGCTTAAAGGACAAGTGTTATACCTCTTGAAGCAAAGGACAATTCTAGGCACAAATGAGGCACTAAATCAAGCCAAGACCACCTTCTAGAGCTCAAAGAGGGTCCCAAGTAACCTCATTCCAAAGATAAGCAACTTTGGTTAAAGGTTGATAGGCAAACTAGCAGTATATCTTTACTTGTATGCACAAAAGTTCAAGAGTGAGAGAAATCTAGAGAGAGAGGATTGTACAGAGAGAGGCTCCCAAAAAAATTTCAACCTTGAAAACAATAGAGAAGGTCCTCTATATATAGAAATATGAGAGCTCAGATCGAAAATATCTCAAAATGGACAGGTGGAACACTGTGAAAATAATTTGAGGAAACTATATGCATAAAAACTGCCTTTTTTTGCACCAGTGGCCAACAGCCACCACTGGTGGCATAAAAAGGTCACCCTTGGATGACACATGGCCGAAAAAATCCAATAATAGCCGACAAAGCCCATCCATGGCCAGAAAACTCCACCAGTGGTCGGCCGGAAAAATCTGCTCTCCAGGTCCAATTTCAAATGGGGATATCTCCCTCCTCTAGACTCCTTTATAGGTCATTCTTTAGTCTAAATTTAATCCCCGGAAGTCCTCTTTCCAATGGTGGCAGCCTCACATCAAAATTCCAAGTGTAAAAAAAGATGTGCTTATTTTAGTGAAAACTGCTCAGCTTTGGTCCTCACCCGATTCTTGCCTAACTTCTTCTCAACTAGGTTTCTTCCCTCCACTCTAATTTTCTTCAACTCCAAACCGCTAAACAAGATGTAATGAAATATTTTTCAAAGAGTTCACCTCTCTTTCAATTATTTCCACTTTGTCCTTGCTCAGTTTACCAAAAAGCGCAACATTTAACGAAATGTAATCCTCAGAACATCGTAGAACTTTTTCAAAAATATTTTGAAAGAGAGGGTTTTAAGGTCTAAAAATCATTTTGGTCAAAATAGTTTTGGTCCAAAAATAGGGTGTAAAGTTGGGATTTGAAGCTCCTCTTGCTGAAGAAATCGAACGTTTGCACAACATAGCCTTCATCACCGAGTGATCAACCTGTGGCGCCCAAGTCTTGTAGGCGGTCAAAAATGAGGTGTCTACTCCTACCACTGCAAATTAGCAAACAAATGGGGAGGAGTTATGAGGAAGGTTGAAAGCAAAAAAGAATGGGAGGCAGTACTAGTTAGTCCACAAAGCAATATAGGGGACTTTGAAGGGACGTTTTGTCCACCAAGGGGAAAACTTCTCCTTTTGTGGATTCTTAGAGCCCTGGTTTGACAAGGAAACAAAAACAAGGTATCCGAGGTTCGAGATCCTCTTCGGACACCAGTTACCAGAAGAAGAGGATGAACAAGTAGACCTAAACCCTAGCACAGATCAAGGCGAGACTATAAGCCTAGGCATTGAAGAGGAAGAGCTATTGGGAAAAGCACTAACTGATCAACTGGTAAGTTCTACTATTAAAGATGAGTCCATCAACTTGGGAGATGGTTTTACTATCTCAATGATAGGGGATAACCCAACAGTGGATTTCTTCAATCTTACTGTGGATGCGTTTGAGGCTCCACGCCTGGTTTGGAAGTTTGAGCAAGGCATCATCGGCAGTTCTGGATCGAATAGTGAGTCCGGATCTAATTCCACTGAGTCTGTGGAGTCGGAGTCTGATTCGAGTTCCTTTGAGTTTGGTACTTCTAGGAGTGGTAACCCGGAGGCCAAAGTCCTATCCAGGTTGTCTTTTAGCTTTTCTTTTGAGTCCATTATAACCGAAGATCTAGACTTTTTGAATAGGAATTCTGTGGACTTTGCCTACTTCTCTGTGCCTTTGGTTTGTTGTACTAATCTTAATTTTCAAAATTTTGACATAAACGAAGAGGAATAAATTCCTCGGGTTTTGAAAAATTTAGTTGATCATGAGGAGGAGAGGTGTGTTAAGCCTTGTACAGATGAAATCATTGCTATTAATGTAGGTACAGAGAAGGATCCGCGCTTGGTCCAGATCAGGTCCACATTGTCTTCGGAGGATTGCAAGCGTTTAATTGCTTTAGTAAAAAATTTCAAAGATGTTTTCACGTAGTCCTACGAAGACATGCTTGGAATCGACCCTGAGATTGTATAGAACCGGATCCCTCTTGACCCTGAGGCCCGACTAGTGAAACAAAAATTGTGTAAAGTTCGCCCGAATTAGGCTTTGAAGATTAAAGAAAAGGTCACCAAACAAATCGAGGAAGGGTTCATGCTTGTATTTGAGTATCCGACCTAGTTAGCCAATATCGTCCCGGTACTAAAGAAAGACAGTAGAATCAGGGTCTGTGTCGACTTCAGGGATCTGAATAAGGCTCGTCCGAAGGATGATTTTCCACTGCCACATATTGACAAGTTGGTAGACTTCACTGTGGGCCATGCATTGCTCTCGTTCATGGATGGGTTTTCTAGGTATAACTAGACTCTAATGGCACCCGAGGATAAGGAGAAGCCCGCTTTCACTACTCCGTAGGGCACCTACTGTTATCGAGTCATGCTGTTTGGGTTGAAGAATGCTGGGGCCACTTATCAAAGGGTTACAACCAGTATTTTGCATGACATGATCCACAAATAGGTTGAGCTGTATGTGGACGATATGATTATCAAGTCCAAAGATCGAGAGGACCACTACACCACCTTGGAGAAATTCTTTCAACAGATGAGGGAATACAGATTGAGGTTGAACTAGCATAAATGCACTTTTCGGGTAATAACAGGAAAAATGCTGGGATTTCTGATCACATAGAGAGGAATTGAGGTAGATCCTTCCAAAATCAGGGCTATCTTAGAAATGCCACCACCGAGGACTAAAAACGAGGTGTGTGGCTTTCTAGGTAAAGTGCAATTTATAAGACGGTTTATTTCCAAATCAACCTTGACTTGTGAACCACTATTTGGTCTCCTAAAGAAAGGAAAAAAGTTTCAGTGGAACGATCGTTGTCAGTTTTCTTTTGAACAGATCAAGCAGTACCTGTAGAATCTACATGTGTTATCACCGCCAGAACTGAGAAAATTGCTGATTTTGTACCTGTCAGTGACGAACTCAACCATAGGGTGTATGTTAGCTCAAGAGTCGGAGGCCAAGGTGGAGAAAGTCATTTACTACTTAAGCAAGAAAATGCTAGACTACGAGACTCGTTACATTTCCCTTGAGAAAGCTTGCCTAGCCTTGGTATGGGCTACTCGGAAGTTGAGGCACTACTTGTTAGCTCACTCGATAATTATGGTTTCAAGATTAGATCCCATCAAATATCTCTTTAAGAAACCAACGCTTACGGGTAGGCTAGCCCGTTACTTGCTTCTTCTCTTTAAATTTGATCTCAAATATGTCACACACAAGTCAGTTAAAGGGAGAGCTGTTGCAGAATTCCTGGCAGACCACCCAGTAGAAGGAGATGAAGCAGTGGAACATTTGTTCCCAGATAAAGATATTCTACAAATAGAGGAGGAAACATGGACGATGTACTTTGACGGAGCGTCTAATCAATACGGTTATGGGATCGATGTGTTGCTGATAGCACTCGATGACTCTCATATACCTTTAGCCTTCAAACTTTGGTTCAAAGTATCCAAAAATGAAGTAGAGTATGAGGCGTGTATTACTGGTTTAGAAGCCACCCTGAAACTAGAGGCAAAAAGGTTAGACGTCATCGGGGATTCGAACTTGGTTGTGTCTCAAGCCAACGGAGATTGGCGAGTTAAAAAGGAGAAAATGAAGGTTTACCATTTGGTCTTGGATATGCTAATTTCGAGGTTTGAAAAGCTAACGTTTACCCACCTGCTAAGGGAGAACAACTGGTTTGTTGACGTACTAGCAACTCTATCTTCTATGATAGACATTCCATTGGGAGTCAAGATGCGTTCGATCGTTGTTGAACAGAAGTACACACCGACCTATGAGACCATTTTCATGTTAGATGTGGCTTCAGACAAGGACCCCTGGTACCATGACATTTGGAATTTCCTGAAGAAAGAGATGTATCCACCACGAGCAAATGCCAGGGATAAAAGGGGAATACGGCATCTGGCTATCCAGTTTATCATCTGCGGGGGCAAGTTGTAGAAAAGAGGCCATTTGAGAATGCATAAACTGTGTGTTGAGGAAGAGGAATCAAAGCGCCTTATGGAGGCCATTCACTGAGAAGAGTGCGAGCCCACATGAAAAATCCTTAGGTAAAGCTACTACTGGTCAACCATGGAGGAGGATTGTATCAGTTTTGTGTGATGATGCCACAAATGTCAGATTCATGCCAATCGCATGAACATTCCGCTGTCGAAGCTCTACAACTTGACTTCACCATGGTCGTTCTTTATTTGAAGGGATAGATGTTATCGGCGCAGTTACGCTAAGGGGTTAGACGAACATGAATTCATCTTGGTAGCGATTGACTACTTCACCAAATGGGTGGAGGCATAGTCCTACTCCGTGCCAAAGGCGTCGCATGTGGCTAAGTTCATGAAGAACAACATCATCTGTAGGTATGAGGGTCCGAATGAGATTATCTCCGATAATGGGTCGCATTTTAAGAAAGAGGTGATAAACTTGCTTGAGAATATAACGTGGCTTTCCATAAGTCATCAACCTACAGGCCACAAACCAATGGAGCTGTCGAGGCTGCCAACAAAAATATCAAAAGAATTCTATAGAAGATGGTGGAGACTTACAAGGATTGGCCAGAGAAGCTACCGTTTGCATTTTGGGGCTATAGAACATCAACCCAGATGTCTACAGGGGTGACCCCCTATTCTCTTATTTATGGGATGAAGGTTGTCTTGCCGATCGAAATCGAAGTACCGTCATTACAAGTTATGGCTGAGTGTCAGATAGCGGAGGCGAATTGGCAAAAAAGTAGATTTGAGGATTTAATGTTGTTTGATGAGAGAAAGCTAAAGGCTCTATATCATGTCCAAGGTTATGAATGCCGAATTGCTAGGGCTTTTAACAAGAAAATTAAGTCTAGAAACCTTAAAGAAGGGGACATGGTGCTGAAGGACAACTGAGCCCGCATCCATGACCCTAGGGGCAAATTCCGACGTAATTGGACTGATCCCTATATTATCATGACAATCTAGTCTGGGGAAGCAGTTACACTTATGGATCTAGATGGTCTAGAATTCTCACAACCGATCAATATGGACAAGTTGAAGAAATATTACCCTTGAGAGGCTTGCTAGGCCGAAAACCCAAAACGGTGACCTAGGCAAAAGTTAGAGCATGAAAAATTAGAAATAATGAAAAATTGAGCTTGCAAGGTTGAAAACCCTAAAGGGAAACTTTGGCAAACGTTAGAGCACAAAATGAGAGAATTAATACTCGAGTGAACCTAAACCGAACTATGTACGGCCTGATTCCCATCTTTGGGATACGTAGGTGTAGACACCCCATTTTTGACCGTCCTCAAGACTTGGACGTCACCGTTTGAACACTCGGTGATCATCCATGTTTGTGTTTGTCTTGAGTTCCCAGAGGTCTCGGCCACGCGCCCTGCCTCAGGATCTCTCGACTCGACTGTTTTGTGTTTGGTTTTGCACCAAACACTTGTGTTTGGTTTTGAGGGGCAGGGAATGGCTTGTTGGCCATTCCCACACATCACCGGCCGTGGCTTGAGGCCGCCGGCTGGGTTTTGTTGCCATCGGCCAAATATTTGGTCAGTCGGCACTCTAGATGGTCGGTCGGCCATCTATTTTGGTCAAATTACATTTTTGGCTGGCCGACCACTGTGCATCTGCTTTTCGGCAGAAATTTTGTGCCACTTTGCTCCCCTCCATATGTATGGAGGGGTCTCCCTCTTGACTAGCTTACTTAAGAAGCTTTGAAAGAGTGAGCTCCATAAGAGGGAGCCTCTTCTCCCTCCATTAAGGTTACAAAAAATACAGAGGGAGCTCTGAGTTAGGGTTAGTTCATAGTTGTAGCTATTCTATCTCTATATCTCTCTCTTTAGTGCATAAGTGTGCGTTTTAGTCTTACTATTGCACACAAACACCTAGTGTTACACCTTACCTTGGCTACTGAGGTGCTAAGGAGTCATTTTCAGAGTTTTGGAGCTGGTTTGAACCTATGGAGGCTGCTGGCCTTTCATTTTTGAAGAGGGTCTACAAGGGTAACAATTTTCCCCCTTTATTTTCCATTTTTGCATAGCCATTTTACCAATCTTGCACCTATTTTTAGGCTTTGTGTATAACATATAAAAGTCTTGTTTTTACCTGTCTAAAATATTTGTTTAAGGTTACTTTGAGCTTTGGGGTTGTTTGACCCCTCTTAGGGCTTATTTGGCCCCCATTTTGTGCCATTTTGGTGAGCTCCGGGACCACCTTGGTTGGACCTCCTCACCACTGAAATCTTGAGGGATTTCAGTGGTGAGGATGGTGGTTTAAGGTCCTAAGAAGGAGAGGGCCACCCCCTCTCCTTGCTGTCCTTGAAAATGGCCATTTTAGCCTCATGTGTGAGCACCATTTTTAAGTGCATTTTGGCCATGTCTTAGTTGTTATTTGTGCTTATTTTGTCATAATATAGCACTGTTTTTTCTTGGTCTAGACACACCATGCTTGCCTTGCGTCATGTCTTGTAATGCCATGATTTTCCTTAACATGTGCCTAGCATTTAGCCTATTATGCTTACTTGTTTTGGCCTAGCTTTGTGAAGCTTTTGTACTTGTTTTAGCATGCTTAAGTTCTGTTTTTGGTTGTTTTGGTCGACCATGACATGTTTGGTATAGCCACCTAGCATTTTGGCTTGTTAGCCTTGGGTGTGTGAGTGTGGAGCATGCTTTACTTGCTTTGTTTCAGTGGTTTGGAACCATTTGCCATGTCGTTTCAGTCCTCATGGTATGCTTGAATGCTTACATTTGATGCCCCTTTAATGTGTTAAGAGGTTGGCATTTCATGCTTCATGTTTGTGCTATTGTGTATGCCTCTAGGGTTAGGTCATTTAGATGCCATCTAAGTGGTTCTTAGGGCTTACTTTTGCATGATTTAAGACTATTTTGGTTCATTTTGGTCATTTGCTTCATGTGTCATATGATCATGTTTTAGGCCCTTGGGCTTGGTTGCATACCTAGCTTGCATTGGTAGGTTGATTTGGCATCATTTCCTACATGTTCTCAGAGCTTATTATGTATGCCATATGTCCATGGTTATTCCCTTTTAAGTGTGCTCAAAAGATACTTCTTCATGCTTAAGTGTTTAGGCCTTAACATGTGCATGCTTGTGTGTGTTTTGCCTCTCATTTCCATAGCATTTGGCCACTGTTTTGGGCCTAATAGAGAGCTGTCCAAATTAGTGTAAGTCCCTCCCTTGCATGTTGTGGCATGCTCACCTTGTGTGTTGATTGCATACTTGACTTACCATGTATTGTTGTTGCATGTTTAAGTGACACTTGCATTTGGCACGCATTTCCTTGACTAGGTTGCATAACATGTTGCATGCCTTACACACTTGCATGATTAGGCTACATCTTGCATGTTGATCATTAGCATAGTTATTACATGCTTGCATACTTGCTAGCTTAGGTTATGTGCCTAGCATACTTGTCTTCATGTTTATATTGCATGTCTAGTTCACATGCCTAGGTTGCATTCCATTGGCATACATGCCTTGCCTCTTGATCAAGTGATAAAGGCTGGGCCATTTGTTTGTTTAAGTGCATTTCATTCGACATTGAAATGGCTCACTTGGTTTCTTAGGCCATCACGCATTGAAATGCGCGATTGATGGTTCGAGAATCGAGGACCATCCTCCTTCGAGTCATAAACATGATAAGGAGTGTGGTTGGTGTAAACATTGCCTGAAATGCATTGCCATGCCATGTTTTGCCCTCTGCTGCTATCAAAACAGGTTTCTGCAGAAAGCTTTGGCTGGCCGGCCATCTATACTGCCGACCGACCAAATATTTGTGGTCGAGAGCTCAACAAATGGTCGATGACCATCCGGACATGGTTGGTGGGGTTTCCACTTGGTCGGTGGTAATCCACAGTGTCCATAGAGCATACTTTGGGAGTTGTGCAATTTTCAGAGGAGCAGAGCAGGGGAAACAGAGGCAAACTTGTGCATGGTGGTGGGTTTCCGAGCGGAACCGAGCGCGCATACATTGGGCCCTCTTCCCGAGGCTACTTTTACTGCTTAATTAGCTTAGTTAATTTGCTTAACTAGTTAATTGTCTGTAATATTTAGTTAGCTTGATAGTTAGTTAAATTGTATTATTCTTTCGGTCCCTCTGAGCGAGGGCAAATTTGTAATAAGTGTGGGTGCGTGTGTGCATGTCTTCCAAACCCCACTTATTTCTCCCTTTTACTTACCTGCTTTGATGGTTAGTACTAGTGCATATTTAATTCAGCATCCTTATGCTATGCATGCGTGCATCATTCATCAGTATTGTATGCACCGGGCTCGGCGCATCATACTAACTGCATAGTATTTCAAATCAAACTTGAATACATGTTATCTGTCGCATCTCACATGCCATTCGTAGATTAGCCGAGCCTATTCTAGTGACATTTTGTATGAGATACATTCGCCACCTTAACATGAATTAGGATCATGCATATGATTACTAACTAGTTCACTGTTTTGGCACGGAGTACAATGTAAGTATTTATGCTTTAGCATCTCGCATGAGTGTGAATGTTAACATGATAGCATGCTTACCATGTGGCTATATGCTTATGTGATATAACTGCATGAATGCCTGTGGGTGAAGGTTGGATTGTTTGAATTGGGATAATTCATCGAAATCCGTATTGTAGTCTACTCGCGAGTAGCAAAATTCGAACCATTTTCCAAACAAACGGAAATGCGATGCTTTGTTCCGACTTAGGCAATTTAGTCTATACTTGTTTTTCTGTACGCATCACATAGTAATTCTAGGCTAATAACCAGTATAAGAACGCATAATGTTTTCAAAACAAGATATCATCGTTAGTAGAGGCCGATCTTCTGATCGGGCGAGAGGGGGTGCTCGTAGCTGACCTTCCCCAATCGTACCCAAGTTCCCGAGCCGAGGCAACTTTGGTGATGACGGACACGTGGCCTTAGGCAAACGAGTCAGGGTTTCCTAAATTCTCCCATAAAAAATATTTAGGTGGCGACTCTGTATCTGGCAAAGCAGTCCATGTTTGGCACTTCTTTCTAAAAATTTGTTTTCCAAAACGATTTGCCGGATTTGGACTCTTTGGCTCAAATTAAGAACCGTGACGATTTGAGAGTCCGAACTGTAGCCAACCCACAAAAAGAACAGAACGGGACCCATCCTCTCGGGGCGTTCGGGGGACGTCTACAATAGGCAACTTCATCCTGAAGTTCGATTGTAACTATCTCCAACTCAACTATCCTGTTCGTTTTCCTAATCAAGTCATCTGTGTTCATCATCTGTTAGTTCTGTTGTGATCTTCATTTTGGGAAGAAAAGCGGGTTACAATATAGAACAGTAGTGGTATGCAATCAGAGGCAATTATGATCTTTTAATTCATGACTGTACATCTCGAGGGTTGATTCTGTGTGTGTCAGGTGGTGACCATTTCTGAAAATTATTTTGGAAAGTTTTAATAAAAGTTGATTTTGGTCGAAATTTTACTTTTACAACTCGAACCATTTTTAGACCAAAAGGAAAATTTCCAGGGCTTGCAACTTTAATTACATTGATTTCAACACAAGTACATTCTCCAACTCTCTGATTTAAATCAAAGCTATTTTTACATTATAAAACTTGAAAAGAAATATCAAAGCAGTAAAACTAGGACACAATTGAGTCAGGTGGCTCTATGTCTTCTGCTTGCACTCGTGGAAGTTTCTACAGCTAAAGATGGCCTGATTTGCTCTTCATCCTCAAGCCAAGCCAAGCACTCATCAAAAATGGCGTAACTGAAGCTAGGGGCTGGGGCCAGAATCTCTTTCGTCCTCCAAGCAGTGAGGTACCGAGGCAAGTGTGAACCACGAATAGGAAATGATGCTGGGCATTCTACCTCGTCATCTGGACGTGTCTGATCATGGCCAAACTGGCGTCTAAACCGAAAGGGGAAATAAAACACACAATGTGTGAGGCCAATAAACTGTCTACCTAGTCAGCGGGAAATACTATAGCTGATCTCCATCACATCAAGCTAGGAGCAACGCCAAGCTATGTCAGTCGCAGATCGGCTACACATCCAGTCACACCACAACCCTTCTAAAGGAAAATTGACCAACCGTTGGTGAAAGAAGTAAGCTTGGGCCGAGTACTCGAGGCAAGGGTCTACTACTTTCAATTTGTCCATAAGCTATACCTGGGAAGGGATGCAAAATAAGAGAGATTAAAGAATAGAGAGATGTACAATGAGGAAAAAGTAAGGAAGAGGTTTTGAGCGAAAAATAAAGATTGAGTGTCGAGTGATATGAGAATTATAAATTAGAAAGGTGGGAGGCAATACCTGAAGTCGTAATGGACTCCTTGCAAAGCGGGTAGTCTCTCGCCGGTGAAAGCCATCCAAACCCGTCAAGGTTTCGGCTAGTGCCAAACCCATGCAACTCTTACCCTCTTTCAAACTTTGGGCCACGTCGATCAACCGGATGCTAGCTTCACCAAAACTAAGGGCAAGAAGGAATTGTGCAAGTAGGCATAAACAGAGAGCATGTTGTCGGTGGCCTCGTTAGAGAAGGTCACTCCTATCTCCAATAATAGAAAATCGATGAACTAAACCGGGATATCTAGCTCCCCATCATGTGCCAAGGACTGAGCCTCGTGTAATGTTAGCCCACACATCCGTCCCAAAGCTTGGGCATGGCCAAAATGGGGCAGTGGCATGATTTCTTCGTCGCGTCGGGATTCCATCAATGCTTGAAATTCTTCGATCATCAAACACATCTTCTATGATCCAAGACAAAACACATGTGTGATTGGATTCCAACATTGAACAGCGGCATAGAGGAATGGAAAGCAAAGAGAAGTGCGGCTTAGAGGAAAAAGGGCGTTTATGCCAAAAGCGTGAAAGTTCACCTTTTTTGAGACGTCGAAAATGGCTACCCAATCTCAGAGCCTATTGTTGAACAATGTCTCCATCTTGAGAGCAAAATACCAAAGACTTGCTATTCTACCAGAAAAACAGCATAAGGGCACCATTTAAGAGGTTGAGAAGGAGTAGTGCATGACAGCTGGACAACACTGATCGACCTCATGTTTGGGCCCGATCGTGCCTTAGTGAAACCCGACTGTGCCTATTTAGGCCCGGCCGGGTCTAAATGAGGGCCCAAATTAGTGTAATTTCAGAAAAGCTGGCCTTTGTCCTAGTGTACCGCGGTTGTGTTTTAAGTCTTGTTTTGTTTATACCAAATGTGTTTTAATATTTTCGAGTTGTTTTTATTTTGTTTTCCTATTATCGAGCTATATTTTACATTTTTTGCCGGTTGTAGGTTGTTATCCGACTCAAGAATGAATGCAAGAGTAGATATTCATTGTTTTAAGTCTTGTGCGAAGTTACCATACAAAGGTTACGCCATTTATCACATATTGTGCAATGAGATCATTCAAAAATCTTTCTTTTTATAAACTAGCGGGTCTAACCCCAATCATTGTTTTACAAAGCAACAAAACAAAACAAAATCCTTAAAACAACCCCTCCTCCTCTGAAGTTGTGTACTCCTCGAAGGACTCCTCGAGAGGTGAGCACTGCCTCACTCTGCCTCTCTCCCAATCAGCTCCTCCTATACCCCTCACTGAACCACATCTCTATTTCCTAGTTAAAGGAGGTCCTATAGGTGCAACTGGTGCTGGCTCAAGCTGAAAAGAGAGAGAGAGAGAGAGAGAGAGACAGAGAGAGAGAGAGAGAGTACAGATATCAGAAGAGGCCAATAAAGTTATGAGCAAGACTGTCATGACTGTAAACTAGGGGCAAAAGCATACCTCAATCCCATAAGTGGCCAAAGCAGTCTGCCTCCTCCGCACCATCAGAAGCAGTCGATCAATTGTCCGGAGGAGGTCATCAGCATATGCCACATGTATCTACAAAAGGGAATAGGATTTGAGAATAGTGGATAAAAATAACAGAGGACAGTGAAAACATAAAGTAACACAATGGGCAGAAACAAGAAGAAATGTGTACCTACTCGACACCAAGAGCCATCACCAATCTACAATCCCTCTCCTTAATATGTTCAAGGGGGATTTGCTTGATCACCCCATCCGGCCGCATGTATACGACTTCATTTGGAATTGCAGGAAGCCCGAGAGCGGGAGCGGCGGTAGGAGCGCCTCTAGTAGCAGCAGAAGCAACAACAACCTTAGGAACAACACGGACCACGCCCAGGGTAAGAAGCGCCATCACCTGAGTATGTAAGAAGGAAGTGAAGTTGTTGGGCTCATGGTACCAGTCACCATCCTCTCCCAACATACGGAAGTCAACCTGGGGTCCGTTGTGAAGATCATCGACTACGCTCATGCTAGGAGGAGGAAGATGTGAATGTCAGGATCAGCTACGCCTCGTGTCTGACAGATAAACCGCTCTCCCAAGTAATATGCTCAGCCAAAGGGACCCTCGAACAAAATCCTCATAGTAGAGGCATGCTATGCGGCAACATAGGTTGCCCTCGCTGCCTGAGGGATAGCCGTCCAGAGGTGCCAGTCAACCTGTGGAAACAGATGTCAGATGTTAAAGATTTAAGCAGTATATAAATGCAATATGGAAACAACGATATAGAAGCAACAGTATGAGAATAACAGTGTAATATGGAAACTGTGTAGTATGGGAAATACTTTCCTGTACATTCTTGGATAGAAACAAATTAATATCTACAGGTGTTCTAGCAAGATGATCATCATCTTTGCTGAATTTGTCAAGTATTTTCTCAATGTAATGAGAATGTGACAAAACATATCCTTCTGATGTTTTGGTAATTTTCATACCAAGAATTACATCAGCAATGCCCATGCCTTTCATGTCAAAATGTTTATTCAACATTTTCTTGGTAGTTTTAATCATGTCATTATTACTACCTATGACGAGCATATCATCTACATAAAGACATACAATGACATAACCTTTGTCTGTGTTTTTAATATAAACACATTTGTCACGCTCATTAATTTTAAATCCATTTGACATCATTGCCTTGTCAAAATTGTCATGCCATTGCTATGGTGCTTGTTTTAAACCATATAATGATTTAACCAATTTACACACTTTCTTTTCTTTTCCTGGAACTAAAAAACCTTCTGGTTGTTCCATGTAAATTTCTTCATTTAACTCACCATTTAAGAAAGCGGTTTTCACATCCATTTGATGAATTTCTAGATTGTATAGAGATGCAATGACAATTAGCATTCTAATGGATGTTATTCTAGTAACCGGCGAGTATGTGTCAAAGTAATCAAGACCTTCTTTTTGTCTAAAACCTTTGACCACAAGTCTTGCCTTGTATTTGTCAATTGATCCATCCGCTTTCAATTTTCTTTTGAAAATCCACTTGTACACAAGAGGTTTACAACCTGGTGGCAAATCCACCAATTCCCAAGTATGATTTTCTAAGATGGATTCAACTTCACTATTGATAGCTTATTTCCATAAAGGAGCCTCAGGATTGGACATAGCCTCTTTAAAAGTTAAAGATTCATTTTCTAACAAATATGTTAGAAAATCTGGACCAAAAGATTTTGAGGTTCTAGCACGTTTACTACGCCTAAGTTCATCTTCCTCATTTTGATCGAACTCTTGTTCTTGATCATGTTCTTGATCCTGACTAGTAATAGCATCATGAGATCTTTTATTGTTACTAGTCTCTTGTCCAGTCTTATTTGGAAATACATGTTCAAAGAAAGATGCATTCCAAGATTCAATAATAGTATTTACATGCATTTCGGAATGTTCTGATTTATGAATCAAAAACCGATATGCACTACTATTCTTGGCATAACCAATGAAAATGCAATCAATGGTCTTAGGACCTATCTTAGTTTTTTTAGGACTAGGAATAGCCACTTTAGCCAAACACTCCCACACTTCTAAGTATTTGTATGATGGTCCTCTTCCATGCCACATTTCATAAGGTGTTTAATTCACTTTCTTTTGGGGTACTTTATTAAGTATATAGTTAGCAGGAAGTATTGCTTCCCCCCACAAGTTCTAAGGTAATCTAGAACTTATTAACATAGCATTCATCATTTCTTTTAAAGTCCTATTTTTCCTTTCAGCAATTCCATTTTGCTGAGGTGAGTAAGGAGCGGAAGTTTGATGAATTATTTCATGTTCTTTACAAAATTCACTAAAAGGTGATTCATATTCACCACCTCTATCACTTCTAAGTTTCATGATTTTCTTACCAAGTTGATTTTCAACTTCATTCTTATATTGAATGAAAGTTTCCAAAGCTTCATTCTTGGTTCGAATTAAATAAACATAACTATATCTAGTATATTCATCTATAAAAGTGATAAAATACTTTTTCTCACCTCTAGTTTGAATTGATTTAAAATCACAAATGTCACTATGAATTAATTCAAGTGGTTCCTTACTTCTTTCAATTGAAAGAAAAGGAGTTTTAGATAATTTTGCTTCAATGCAAATTTCACATTTATGATTTGAATCAATGTCAAATTTAGGTAAACATTCCATATTAATTAATCTACGCAAAGATCCATAATTAGCATGTCCCAGTCTACCATGCCATAAATTTAAAGACTCAAGCAAGTATGAAGAAGATGTATTTTTATTAATAACTAAGGGTACAACGGTCATTACATTTAACTTGAAAAGGCCATCAGACATGTAACCTTTTCCTACATACATCCCATTCTTAGTAAATACAAATTTATCACTCTCAAATACTAGCCTAAACCCATTCTTACTCAACAAAGATCCGGAACCAAGATTCTTGCGAATGTCTGGTACATGCAGGACATTGTTGAGAGTGAGTTCCTTTCCTGATGTCATCTTAAGTACAATCTTTCCTTGTCCTTCAACTTTGGAAGTTAAGGAGTTGCCATAAAAAGTTGTTCACCGTTGTCCACTGTAGAATAAGATGTGAACACCTTTTTGTCGGCACAGATATGGCGAGTAGCACCAGTGTCCAACCACCATTCTTTAGAATTTTTGACAAGGTTTGCCTCAGAAACAACTGCAGAAAGATCGATGTCATCTACACTATTGGAAATATTGTCCACCAGTGTCCACCCACCATTCTTTAGGATTTCCGACAAGATTTACCTCGGAAACAACTGCAGAAAGATTGATGTCATCGACACCATTAGAAATATTGTCCACTTCAGTTATGTAGGCTTGAGCAGGCTTCTTGCTTGTTCTTCTTTTGTTTTTGCCTTTGCTACGGCAATCTTTGGCCCGATGTCCCTCTTTATCACAGATGTAACATTTGCCATTAAACTTGTACTTTTTATTTTCCCCCCCTTTAGAGCCTTGTGATGAACTTTCTCCAGAAAACTTTCGTTTCTTGGTTTTTGAAGCATGTTCCACCACATTTGCCTTAGACTCCATAGGATGCTTACCAACCCGCTTTTTAGAATTGCGGTTGTCCTCCTCAATCCTCAAACGCACAATTAATTCTTCTAAAGACATTTCTTTGCACTTGTGTTTGAGGTAGTTCTTGAATTCCTTCCAGCCCTGTGGTAATTTCTCAATTAAGGCTGCAACTTGGAAGGATTCACTGAGAGACATACCCTCTGCATGAATGTCATGCATAATGAGTTGGAGATCTTGAACTTGGCTGATCACAGTCTTAGAATCAACCATTACAAAGTCCAGGAATTTGCCAACCACAAATTTCTTTGAGCCGGCATATTCTGTTTTGTACTTTTTCTCCGACGACTCCCAAAGTTCCTTTGCTGTCTTGATAGGACTGTAGACGTTGTATAATGTGTTTTCAAGTCCGTGCAAGATGTAGTTCCGGCAAAGGAAATCAGCATGTTTCCAGCCATCGACCGCAGCAACTACTTGCCGGTCGATTTCATCCTCTTTCAAAATAGGAGCATCCTCACGGAGAAAATAAGCTAGGTTCAGAGTTGTAAGATAGAACAACATTTTCTGTTGCCATCTTTTAAAATCAGTTCCTGAGAACTTCTCTTGCTTCTCATCGTGATTTAGCAGTACTGTCACAACAAAAGAGGGGGTTGGTGCAATTGCAACCATCACGCTAGTACTTGTTTGGGCATTAGTTTCAGTAGCCATGAATTCTAAATTATAAATAGAATTTATACTACACAGAAAATTAAACCAAATTCACAGAATTAAATTCTGTAAAAATAAAAGAAACAAGAATGTAACTTTTATTTTTCAATTAATTTGGAAATAAAATTTTATTTAACCAAATTAATTCCACACAGAAAATTAAATTTCTGTAACACTTTAATAATTTTTAAAAAAACTAAAAAATAATTTTTTTGTAATTAAAGAACACACAGAAATAAATTAATAAAATCAAAACTAATTTCTAACAAAATTCCACAAATAAATATTCTAAATTGTTAATGACACTAGTATATTACTACTAGTTGTCAAAGAAAAAGACAGTGTATTACTACTATCTGTCAAATAGCATATAATCACTATTTGTTTTTCCAACCATAATATTTTTTTGTAAATCCACAAAAAATAATTTTCTTAAAAAAAAGAAAGAGAAAGGGAAACAAACGAAAAATTCTGTAAACAGAATAATTCGAATCTGTCTTAAGATTGTTGGAACAATCTTCTGTGTAAATAAAATAAATGAAAACTAATTCAAATAAAATAAAATAAAACTTACAAAATTTATTTTGTCGAACCAAATGAAAAATAAAAGACCAAGTCAAGTGTGTGACACTCTGTCCTTAAGACAGATTCACCCCGCTACGGTGCTTATGGTTATGTGGCGTCTATCTCCCAGGATACAATGATCTTAACCAATTTGTAATAGCACTCCAAAATAAATTGTACGGCGAACCAAACATGTGTTCTAACTCTCTGAAATTTATTCTAAAACTAGAATGAAGATTATAAATGCAAAGGAGCAAAAGATGACTGCAAGATGAACATTTCAGATTAATTTTCGGATCCTATAACACTGCTGGAATATTGGTATTTATAGGCACAACAAGTCTTGTCCGAACAAGTGTGAATCTGTCCAACAGATTCAGATTTGAATTTAAACAAATATGCAACCTGTAGCAGTTATAAAATTGCCCAGAACTGCTAGCAATTTTATTTTCCAATCTGTTCGAAACTCAGCAGTAATAAACATGTCCAGAAAGTCCGAACAGTTATGAAACTGCCAAACAGATGCAGTTTTGAAAGTGAACAGATTAATTGCTGCAGGACATATTGTAGACAACCCATTTTTGACCGACCTTAAGACTCAGACGTCACCAGTTGAGCGCTCAGTGATATTGCATATCGTGCTCATCCAGAAGTTTCAGAGTCCCGGCTGCAAGCATTGCCTCCGGACTTTCGGACTCTTTTGTGCCTTGCATCGGTTTGCGAATCGAGCTCTATTTTCTCTGTTTTCTCTTCCCGAAGGGAGAGAGAGGTCTCGTAGATCATCTCTCAGCGGCCGTAGGCTACGTTTCGTGGTTGTAGGCCATTTTTCCCATTTTGGAGCCCGGTTTCCGGTTTTTCAGAGCCGACGACCGTGTGCCTCGGTTCGGGACCGCCTAACAGCCTCTGTTTGCTCCGGTTTTTGGCACACACCTTATTTACTCCCTTTTGAGGAACACTGTGGCCCGAGAGACCAACTTCGTGGTCGAACGCCACCTCCGGTGCTTAACAGCCCATTTTCGGGGGCCCCGGGCCGCGCGTTTCAGTCCCCGAACCTCCGTTTTGCATCCGTTTTGGTTCATTTTTGGTGGAGACCTTATTTTCATAGTTAGGAAGCTTGTAGGAGGGTGGGAGGCCAGCAATTGTTCTGAAAAGCCAGCTTTATTTCTTCATCGCTCTCCGACGCCCGTTTTCCTCACTTGAAAGCCAATGTTGACCACCCCGGGGCCACTTTATTGAACCCTAAACCCCATATTTGTGTTGTACACACCTGGGAGGCCACCAATATTTGGTGGCCGACCAGTAATTGTGCTTGACCTTTTGAACCCCTCTAAAAAATGGTCTTTTCTCTCTCCTGGTTCACTTTTTCTGGGTTTTAACTACATAGTTGTGTTGTGCACACATGGGAGGCCACCAATTTGGGGTGGCCGACCAGCAATTGTCCTTGACCCTTTTGACCCTTGGCCGGCCGGCCATGGGAGGTGGCCGGCCGGCCCCCTAAACCTTCTGAACCTGGCCGGCCATGACCCTCTCACCTGGTTCCTTACAGTTGTACCCTCTGTTTCCCCCCAGATCCTGTATCCGAGAGGGGGTCTTTTGGGGGGAAATTTGAATTTGATTTTCCCCCCTTTTCTCCACTCCTCTCCACTATAAAACTAGCCCCTCAGCTCTTTGTTTGAGGGTTACAAAAATTGGTTTTGAGCTCTTGCATTCAATCTCTCTCTCTCTCTACCCCAAGCATCAAAACCTCTTAAGTCCTACACCATTTACCCTACACCTCATAGCACAAGGCCTCCATCCTTCATTCCAGCACTTTGGGACTGTTTTGGAGAGGTTAAAGGCTCAGAAATTTGGTCCAAGAGCTGCTGGTTCATTGGTCTTCAAGGGTAAGTCTTCTTCTCCTATTTTCTTGCCTTATTTTGCTTTGTATCTAAGTCATACTTGCTAGCATTTTTGGGCTCCGACCCAAACTGTAAATAGTCATATTTTGTGCTCATCTCCATGTTTTATTAAGGGTCTTTCTCTGTTTGAGGTCCCCTCCTTACCCTTTGTGTTTAAACTCTCTTTTAGGCCAATTTTTGCATAGTATTTTAGGCTTATTTTTGAGTTGTTTTGAACTTGGTCATAAACTGTAAAATAACTTTTTTTGAGCCCCTCTTCAACATTGTTGAAGGGCTCTCCTCTGTTTGAGGTCTCCTACTATCACTTGCCTCTTTATCTCTCTTTTAGGCCAATTTTTGCATAGTACTTTAGGCTTATAAGCTGTGTTGGACTTTTCCATAAACTGTGTAATATCTTGTTTTCAGCCCCTCTTCAACTTTGTTGAAGGGCTCTCCTCTGTTTGAGAATAGAAGCTACCACTTGTCTCTTTACCCCTCTTTTAGGCCTTTTCTTGCATGATAGTTTGGCCTTATTTGTGATTATTTTTGTGGCCTGATGTAAACTGTAAAGTTCCTTGTTTTGAGCCCCTCTTCAACTTTGTTGAAGGGCGCTTTTCCATTTGGGGTCAGCTTCTGTCCCTTGTGTTTAATCTCTCTTTTAGGGCCATTTTTGCATGATAGATTAGCCCCATTTCTGTTCATTTTTTAGGCTTGTTATAAACTGGAAGTATGCATGTTTTGGGACTGTCTTGCCTCTGTATTCATGCTTCATGATCAAATAATGCATGCTTTGTATAGCTGTAAGTCATTCCATGTGCCTAGTTTCGAATTTCGGGGTTCCTTCCATGCGTCGGGTGCCATGTTTCCATGTTTCATATTTCAGCGCTAAAATTTACATGTTTGCATATCATGTTCCATACCTTGCCATGCTTTGGGTAGAGTGGCATTTGATGCCTTAGGCTTGGTCATCGGTTTGCGTGCATCTGTGCACGCATTTCGAGTGTCTCATTTTCATCTCATGGCTACTGATGTGAGTGTGGCTGAGGTCCACTCATGTTGGTGTAAGTCCATTGTGCATTGTGTATGCCATTTTAGTCCATAGCCTTTACGTATGCTAGGTCGCATGTTAGAGTATTGTGTATGCCATGTTACATCACGTGTATTGTGTATGCATTTCATAGCATTGTGTATGCTAGGTTACATGTTAGAATTGCATTCATGCATGTCATGCATATTGAATTGTGTTTGGGATAGGAGTTAGCCCGAGCACGGGAAACGAGGGACGTTTCGTACTCCGAGTGACGGAACGCGTCTCAATTCCCTGTCGCCGATACTCCGGATTATCCATAATGGAGTTTAGGTCTTGTTGTGTTTATATGTGCATTCATTTCATCTTGAGTCGTGCAATTCGACTCCTCGGCCATCATGCATCGATATGCGTGATTGGTGGCACAAGGATCGAGGACTACACTCCTTGAAGAGTAGTCATGCATACATATGTGAAAATACTTTGCCATGCCCCTTTGTTGCTCTCTGTTGCAGCAAATCAAAATTGGCAGCCTTCTGAAGCTTGACACGCATTCCAAGAACAATTGCAAACAGAGGCAAACCGGGGCATCGCGAGGGATTCTCCGCACAGGCAACCCGAGCATGCATCATTCATCATCCGAAGCAGATTTGAGGCAGTCCCTGGCTTGCATGCCAATTTATTGCTTTCCTAATTTAATTTGTTAATTAATTAAGTTTTGTACATATTTGGACTGTAATTATTCATTTGGGACTGTATATTATTTATTCGGACCCTCCGAGCGAGGGCACAACTGTAATAAGTGTGCGTTGTGTGATCTATTGTCTTCCAACCCCACGTCTTTCTCCCTTTTATTTATCCGCTTATGATGGTTAGATTAGGGCATGTTTCAATTAGCATATAGTATGATAGCATGTTTGCATTCATTCATCTGTTTTGCATGCATCGGGCTCGGCGCATCATACTAACTGCATTGTATTTTCAATTCCAAGTTGAATACATGTTAGCTGTAGCATTTCATATGCCATGGTTAGAATAGCCGAGCCTACTATAGTTGCTTTTTTGCATGTGTTGCATTAGGCATTTCTGTATAGTTAGGATCATGCATGGATTTCTAACCTAGCTTCTGTTTTGGCTTGGAGTACTCGGTAAGTCTTATGCTTTAGCATCCTTGCATGCGTGTGAGTGACTGCCATGATAGCATAAGGCTAATTGCTTATGTGATATAACTGTCTGAATATCTGTGGGTAAAGGTTGGGTTATTTGGATTGGAACAATTCGTTGACTGTGAGTTTTAAGCCCACTAGATAGTGGCAAAATTATGTTTTTCTAAGCCCATCCGAGGGTGGCAAATCCACGTCTTAGCCTACTTGCGGGTAGCACCATCAAACCACTTTCAAATAAATAAACATGAAACGTTTTTGTACCAATTCAGGCGATCCAGTCTCTACTTGTATGTTGTGCGCATCACATAGTAAATCTAGGCTAATCACTGGAATAAAAACGCATAATGTTTTCAAAAATAGATATCATGGTTAGTAGAGGCCGATCTTTGATCGGGCGAGCGGGGGTGCTCACGAAGTGACCTTCCCCAATCGTACCCAAGTTCCCGAGCCGAGGCAACTTTGGTGATGACGGACACGTGGCCTTAGGCAAACGAGTCAGGGTTTCCTAAATTTCCCCAAAATAAAACATTTAGGTGGCGACTCTGTATCTGGCAAAGCAATCCATGTTTGACACTTCTTTCAAAATCTGTTTTCTCAAAACGATTTGTCGGATTTAGACTCTTTGGTTCAGATTGAGAACCGTGACAATTTGAGAGTCCGAACTGTAGTGAGCCCAATACGAACGGAACGGGAGCCAGCCCTCCCGGGGCGTTCGGGGACGTCTACAGTTTTTGGCGACTCCGCTGGGGATTTAGAGAACTTGACTCGAACTCATGATATCTTGTTTTGACTACACTTATGTGTTTTTTTGCATTGCATATGCATTGGTGTGCCTAGGACACCGTGTTTGCCATCTGCTATTCCTGAACGGTTTGCCGAAGGCTTGTCTTGTCAAGGCATGACCATAAGGCTGACCGATTATGGGCTCTGCCAGTATGGGAACACAAACCCCGGTTTTACCGAGGCACCCTTTTCGACCATTCGACCTAGTGCATATTCAGAATCCATAGTGACCATTCCAAACTAAGACAGGTTGCTTACTCGATATAGGTTGTTTGAAACCGCTACGTGCATAGTGAAACCCTAGCTCCTGTCAAAATAGGACAGGGAAGCCCTCCCCTAAGATAGGGGTGTTTTGGCTCTCAATTATTTGTTATGTGCTGTTAGAGTGTGTCTCTACAAGGGTTGCATGTATCAGTTTGCGAGTTTGGGACATCAGGCCTGCGGGCATCAGTCAGTGTTTGAGAATCAGTTATCAGCGGGTATCAGATTCAGTCTTTGGGGACAGTGATTCAGGGCTAATGATCAGTGATTGAGGACAGTGTGTGTTCGGCTTACCGACCGTGTGTTATTATGCCCGGCTGTGTGTTGTGCATTTACTTTAAGTTGATATGCTGTCTGTTTATCTGTTTATTTATTTCCTTATTGCTTTATTTATCTTTTTACTAGGGGGCAGTTTTAGCACAATTGCTTCCGATCAAATAGATATTCCCCAAGCACCCTGGACAAGAGGTCGCCGACTCAATCGATCCGAGGATCTGGTTGACGGACAGCCAGTGTTTCACTCTCTACCCCCAGTTATCAGACGGAGGCCAAGAAAACGCAGTGTACCCGAGCAGAGGTTGCCAGAGTAGTGGATTACCCCATCAGTAGACAGTCAGATTGAGATCCCGATTGTTGCTATAGAAATAGACCTGCCAATAGTTCAGACAAATCAGGGCAGTATGGCGGTACCGACAGGAGTTGAGGAAATGATGCGTCAGATGCAAGAGACCATGAGAGCCATGCAGCAGGACGCTATTCGCTGGGATGAGTTTGCCAAACAACAGGCCGAGATCATGGCCCAGCAAGCAGAATTAATTGCCAGGCTGCAACAACAAGCCGAAACATCTGCTTCACACCTGGTTCCTCCCCCACCGAGAATCCCAGCACCCGAGGAGGCACCAAATGTCCAGGCAGATACGGATATACCAACAGGGCCAGCTCTGCCCCTAATTCTGCCCCAGCTATCTAAGGCACCTACGCTTGTCGATCAACTGGACTCTTCGTTCGAGTTCGAGGTAGACCATACAACACTAAAATTAAGCAAGCTCGAGAAGCTATTCAAAAAATCCCAGGGGGTAAAGGCTATCCCAGATTGAGGACGGATATACCGACGTGGCTGTAACGTTGCCGGATAGATTCAAAATGCCGCAAATCGATCACTTCGACGGATCTGGTGATCCCATGGTCCACCTCCGGCTATTCTCAGATATATTACGGCTAATGGGCCTCACCAGACCCCAGAAGCTTTCACTATTCGGCCAGACCCTGTCAGGCGTGGCCGCTATCTAGTATGCAAAGTTGGAGGATGATGTCAAGCGAAGTTGGGATGAAATGGCCGAGGCCTTTGTTGTGCAATACTCTTACAACACCCAAATTGAGATCACAACTCGTGATCTCGAAACAACAAGGCAGGAGCACAAAGAGAGTTTCTCAGATTTCATGACCCGGTGGAGGGCGAAGGCCTCGATGATGACTTTAAGGCCCACCGACAAAGACCAGATCAGGATGATTGTGCGCAATCTCCAGCCAAAACTGATGCAACCATTTCCCACCTTTTCTGACCTGCATGAGATGGGGGTACAAATTGAAGATGCAATGAAGCAGGGTCTGATTGACCAGGATAAGGAACATCCCAGAAGAACCTTTAACCGCAACAACAATGCAGGCCCGAGTAGCGCTGCAACTACAAGGACTTCAGAAGTCAGCATGGTCACCACCATCCCCCCTCCCCTTCCAAGACCTATGGCAGCCACACCTTTCTCCGGTGCATCCGGGAGTAACACCCAAACCACCAAGTACCCACCCAGAGGCCAAAGAAACTTCACCCCATTGTATATGCCCCTGTCCAAGGCTCTAGGGGTATTAATCAGGAAAGGGCATCTAAAACCCCTGGAACTGAGGCCACTACTAAACCCACTTCCCCCCTCTCACAACCCAGCCAAATATTGCACATATCACCAACAACACGGTCATGACACCGACCAATGTTTCAGATTGCGTCATGAGATTCAAGATCTCGTTGACAAACAGGTGATTTTGCCACCAGAAAGACCCAATGTCACAACCAACCCACTCCCTACACATAACCAAGCTCCATCTTCCAAAAGAATCAACTTTATCCAGACTGGGGTCGTGTCTTACGATCCTAGCATCTATATCACCCCGTCCCATCTCCCTAAGCCGAAGGTGTTCCTCCCTGACTGCACTGACTTTTTGTGCATGCTGAGCACCTCCACAACCCAACCTGAGCCAATGGTGGTGACTGTCGAAGACAGAACAGAGGAGGTTTCAGAGGAGGAGGGAATTACTGAATCAGGGTTTGAGCAGTCTGGGAACTTTGCTGGAAAAGCCTACGATCCGAGTGTTTACATCTTATCAGTGGGCCAGGTTAAGCCAAGTGTAAAATTACAAGAAAGGGCAGAGTTGTGTGTGATCCGAGGAGATGGATTTGAGCAGAGGGCAGATGACGTGGCGGCTATAGAAGAGGACTTTGCCAACCTACAGTTTTTCAATGACCAAGAATCAGGGGGCGCGGCAGTCAACTGGTTTGATTATGAGGAATCGGTAGAGGTTACCGGATGGCTGGATGATCAACCGGATATTGTGGAAGAGTTCCAACCAGAACAGGGCCCCGCAGGGGCGAGAGTATCAATTGTGGCCGGAGCATTGCCGGAGAGCGCCGGTACGAAGAATTTCGCTCGGGACTTGAGCATTGTGGATGCAGAGAAAGTTGAACAACAAACTACATTGACGCAGTCAGAACAAGAAAAGTTTTGGGATCCTGAGAGAATCAGGAAGGCAAAAGCCCATGAAGGGACTGAGGGTACTGTGGCACAAGAACAGAAGATGCTGTGGGCATGTGGACTGAAGGTACTACAAGTACGATCATACCAGGGCCAGACAGGTGTCTGTCGGCCGCCGACGGAATGTGGAGGTAAGACGATGATTTATGTCTCGCCCACACAGACGAAGATTGGGGGAATAACCAGCCAGATGATACCTGGTATATCGGCGAGGTTGATCATATGACAAGAAGTGGGCGGTATTTCAAACCCCCGCACCTAGACCAGCCAGAAGCATCCGGAAAGGATAAGGAAGCTGAGAGACAGAAAGAAAAGCAAATCGAAGAAGAGGTTGTACTGAAGCAGTTAAAGAAGATACAAGTAGACATCTCCATCTGGGGACTGTTTATGGCATCACGAGTACACAGGCAGGCTGTCCTTTCAGCCATGGACAAGGCCAAGCTTTCTATAGACACCACACCAGAGCAGCTAGTTGGATTGGTTTTTCAGGGAGGAGGTCCCCGATGTTGACCTTTTATGACAAAGAACTACCGCCTGAAGGAGCAAATCACAACAAACCTCTCTACATCTCAGTGGAATGTAGAGGCAAATGGGTACCGGTGGTTCTTGTCGATACGGGATCCGCTATTAATGTGTGCCCGTCAAGGACGGCATATGCAATCGGGTTGAAGCCCGCAGACTTCGTACCAACTACTCAAGTGATCAGAGCCTATGATAAGACAAGCAGGGAGGTGATGGGGACTGTCAAAATTCAGACCCAGGTTGGTCCAGGACAACACAACATTGAATTCCATGTCTTGGACGTTCCCGCAACCTTTAACCTACTTTTGGGGCGACCGTGGTTGCACCAGGTCAAGGCAGTCTCTTCCACCTTGCATCAGATGTTGAAGTACCCTCACAGGAAAGGGGTAGCTATTGTTTTTGGGAATTCGTCAATCCATTCGCCGCCAGAAGTGCCTACGCCAGTCTTGGAAATTGAACATGGCACGGAGGATTTGTTCTTATCAGGGTTTACTTTGGCTGAGGCCCGAATTGTGCAGAACATCATGGCTGTTAATGAGGGAGTGTATGTCAGTGCTCAATCTGTATACCTCATGAACAAGCTTCAACACATCCTCGGGATGGGATTGGGAAAGAGCGGTCGAAAGGGCGCCGCAGCATTGGCCGAAATGCCGCACAATCCGCATACCTTTGGCTTGGGTTATCTGCCCACCAAAGAGGACTGGGTGAGGAAGGGTAAAGAGATGGCTGGGAGAGCCAAAGCAAAGAAGGCAGGGAAGCCTTTTGAGTTAATGCATCGACCCATTCAGGGTACCCTAAACGGACGCTTCGTCCGGGAGGAGGAGTGTAGACACTCCATTTTTTACCAACCTTGAGACTCAGACGTCACCAGTTGAGCGTTCGGTGATATTGCATATTGTGCTCGTTCAGAAGTTTCAGAGTCTCGACTGCGAGCCTTGCCTCCGGACTTCCGGACTCTTTTGTGCTTTGCCTCAGTTTGCGAACCAGGCTCCATTTTCTCTATTTTCCCTTCTCGAAGGGAGGAAGAGGTCTCGTAAATCATCTCTCAGTGGCCATAGGCTACGTTTCGTGGTCGTAGGCCGTTTTGCCCGTTTGGAGTCTGGTTTCCGGTTTTTCGGAGCCGTTGGCCGTGTGCCTCGATTCGGGACCTCTTAACCACCTCCGTTTGCTCCAGTTTTTGGCATGCATCTTATTTACTCCCTTTTGAGGGACACTGCGGTCCGAGAGACCAACTTCGTGGTCGGACACCACTTCCGGTGCCTAACAGCCCACTTTCGGGGCCCCGAACTGCGTGTTTTGGCTCCCGAACCTTCATTCTGCGTTTTTGGGCTCCGACCTGAACTTGAGTTAGTCATATTTTGAGGTCCTTTTCATGTTTGATTAAGGACCTTTTACTGTTTGAGATCTCCTACTGCCACTTGCTTCTTTACCCCTCTTTTAGGCCTTTTCTTGCATGATAGTTTAGGCCTACTTGTATTTATTTTCGTGGCTTATCATAAACTACAAAGTATCTTATTTTGAGCCCCTCTTCAACTTTGTTGAAGGGCTCTCTTCGGTTTGAGATCTCCTACTATCACTTGCCCCTTTATCTCCCTTTTAGGCCAATTTTGGGGGGAAATTTGAATTTCATTTCCCCCCCATTTTTCCCCCTCTTTTCCACCCTCTTGTGTCTATATAACAGACCCCCCAGTTGTGTTTTAGGGGTTAGAAAATTTTGGTTTGGAGCTCTCACATTAAATCTCTCTCTCTCTCTACTCTAAGCCTTAAAAAAACCCTTTGATTCTTACACCATTTCCACACCATCACCTAGCACCACACCACCACTCCATTCCAGCAGCTTGGAGGGTCTTCTCAGAGCTTAGGAGGCAGCATTTCTTGGTCCAAAAGGCTATTAAAGATTAGTCTTCAAGGGTAAGTCCTCTTCTCCCCTTTTTGACCCTTTTCTTGGTTCACATCTTAGCTCTTTGTGCTTTCATGTTGGGGCTCCGACCCTAACTGAAAATATCATTTCTTTGAGCTCTATTTCATGTTTGTTTAAGGGCCTCTCACTGTTTGAGGCTCCCTTTTTGCACTTGCTTCATTACCTCCTTTGTATGCCATTTTCTTGCATATTATTTTAGGCCTATATGAAAACTATTCTGAGCTCTAGTCCAAACTGTAAAGAAGCTTATTTTGAGCTCTTCTTCAACATTGTTGAAGGGCTCATCACTGTTTGTGGCTTCCATTTTCCACTTGCCTTTATATTCCTCTTTTGGCCTCATTTTTGCATGATTTGTTAGCCCCTTGTGTTTGTGTTTCTGGACTTTTGTCCGAACTATAAATGGCCTTATTTTGACCCCCTCTTTATGTTTCATTAAGGGTATTTTACTGTTTGAGGCATCCTTTTTGTACTTTGTGTTATAGCTCTCTTTTTGGCCTTGTTTTGCATAGTATTTTGAGCATGCTTGTGCACTGTTTTGGGTTTGATCATAAACTGTAAAAGGTCATATTTTGGGCCCCTCTTCAACATTGTTGAAGGCCCCTCATCTGTTTAGATCCGGAAGCCATCACTTCCTTCTTTGTCTCCCATTTAGCCCATTTTTGCATGCTAGCTTAGCCCCATTTGTGTTCGCTGCTTGGCCTTCCTTAAAACTGTAAATATGCTTGTTTTGGGACTGTCTTGAGTCTGTTTTTACATTTTATGTTCGAATAATGCATGCTTTGTATAGCTATAGGTCATTGCGTATGCCTAATTTTGCATTTCGGGTCTCATTTCATGCATCGGGTGCTATATTGTCATGTTTCGGGGCTGTTTTCCATCACCTTTTGCTGCTGAAATTTGCATGCTAGCATACCATGTTTCATGCCTTGCCATGTCATGTTAGAGTGGCATTTCGTGCCTTAGGGTCGGTCCTCGGTTTGCGTGCATGCGTGTGCACATCTCGAGTTGTCTCATTTTCATCGTATGGCCTCTTATGTGAGTGTGGCTGAGGTCCACTCATGTTGGTGTAACCCCATATTGCATGGTGTATGCCATTTCATTTCATAGCATTGCATATGCTAGCTTGTATGTTAGCGCATTGTGTATGCCATGTTATCTCGTGCAT
>NW_021026217.1:58630-69012 GCF_004153795.1 Camellia sinensis | reverse complement strand
AGTAGGCTGGGCAAGAGTCCACAACCTGCAATTTATCCATCAACCATACCTGGGGAGGGATGAAAAATGAGAGAATGAAGAATAGAGAGATGTACGATGAGAGAAAAGTAAGACAAGGGTTTTGTGGGAAAAACCGAGCCTGAGGGCCGAGTGATGTGAGCATTACATATGTGAGATTGGGTGGGAAACATTATCTGTAGCAGCAGTGGACTCCCCGCAAATCTGGTCGTCTCCCGGCGATGGAATGCATCCAAGCCTATCAGCGTCTCAGCCAGTGTCATCGCAATACAACTCTTTCCATCCTTCAACCCTTGAGCAACTTCAATCAGGCGAATGCTAGATCCACCAAAGCCCGACACAAGCAGAAAGTGAGATAGCATACACAAGCAAACGGCATGTTGTCGCAAACCTTGCCAATGATGGTCGCCACTGTCACCGGCGTCAGAAAAGCGATAAATCAATCCGAAGATGTCCAGTTCCCCATTACAGGTCAGAGACCGAGCGTCATGCGTGGTGAGTCCACACATCCGCCCTCAAGCTTGGGCGTGACCAAAGTGAAACTAAGGCAAGATCTCTTCACAACTTTCGGATTCCATCAAAGCTTGAAAATCTTCGAGAGTTGGACATACCTCTTGCCCACCGAAACTAAAGACATGTGTTACCGGGTTCCAAAACCTTGCCGCGGCATGAAGGAAAGGAAGGTGTAGCGGAGTACGGCTCAGCGTGAATAGTGCATTCAAGCCAAAGCCCCGGAAGTTCAACTTTTCCGAGCCGTCTAAAGAAGCAATCCAAGCTGTGAGATTTTCGACGAGAAACGCTTCTATTTTGGTGCAAAACTGAGATGAAATGAATGAGCCGCGGAGCTAGGACTTTTAAAGAGGATAAGGCACTGTTCGGGGGGACACGTGTCGAAAATTTGGTGGTGGCTGGGCTAAGTGGCCGGCCGGCCACCTTTTCTAGCAGGCCGGCTACCTCTCCCCCCGTCAAATGCAAAAAGCTGGTTAGCCAGCTTCCAAAAGTGGCCAGCCATGCTGCAATTTGCGTATTTGGCCCTGTTTTACTCTCCAGAAAAAAGTTCCTAGCATTTCCATGCATCTAGAGTGTCAAAAGCCTCCATCTCTCTCTGTTTCGGATGCGTTTCGTCATCCAAATCGTCCGAAATACACTTTGTTTATAGAGTTGTTGTTAAATCTTGCTTATCAAGTTGTTGTTTTGCTTATCAAGTTGTTGTTCTGTTAGTCGAGCTGTTTCGTTTACCGAGTCTTGTTTAATCGAGTCGCCAAGTCTTGTGCATTTCAGTTGTTACTCTTTGTTTATCAATTTTGTTGTATTTTGCTTATCGAGTTGTAAACTTGCTGAGGTTTTTTTTTTTGTTGTTTCTCAGTAAGATTAGGTTGTTTTGTTTGTCGTGTCGGTTCGCTACCTGACTTGGCACATACACAATGCACATTTACCGTTCAATCTCTTTACTTGCAAAATGATGCGATGCGATGCTGAGAACATAAAGTACAACACTTTTTCAACCAAAAAAAAAAGTTGTTTCATTCCATCATGCTTCCTTTGTTACAACATTTTACAGCAAAGGTACAAGTTTCACAGAAAATAAAACTACCTAATAATGTACAATGTGCTACAACTACTGGTGAAAAAGATAAATAAAGTAGGAAACAGCTGCACCAATGCTCTTAAGAGCAGGAATAAGAGGCCCCCTTCGTCCTCTTCTACGGAACAGGCTCTGCACCACCGGCACCATCTGAGTCGGAACTGTCATCCTCAGGATCCTCCTCAGCCTCCTCTCCACTCCCGAAACCAGGGTCAGAACCCTCCTCTCTGTCAGCAGAGGTCTCTGACTGACGATCTGTAGCCTCCTTCTCTTCCTCGTCCTCATCAGGCTCCTCCTCTACGATATGTACTCTGCGTCTGCGGGACGACTCCCCTCTCCCGACCCCACGAGAAGGCCGAGATGGCCCGGCTCCCCGAGAAGGTCGAGATGGCCCGATCTGTGGCTGATATACTGGAGGCATCTGAAAATAAAAAGTGCAATTTGAATACATCAGCTCAAAATGTGTGTATCAGATACAGATGCAAGCAAGCTACATGAAATGAGGGTACATGCAGATACAGTATATGAATGTGGTGTGTCAGATGTGCTCTACACATACAATTAATCAAAGCAGTAAAATGTTCAAGGTCAACATGTCGTCAGAAGTACGATAAATGTGAGAAAACTAAAGAGTACCTGGAAACCCATGATGGACAGCTGCACCTCTCTCTGCAAGACCATGCCCTCGAGTGAGGCCACCAATCCGATCACCCCCTCCATGTACTCTCTGGGTGGCTGCAGATACAAGCTCAAATCATCGAGGAATAAAGGAATGTCTAAGTATCTGAATGATAGATAAAAAGCAGTGGGGCATACCGGTGGTGAGTCGGGATCAATGACATATGGATGATCAGGCATGGGAGGCTCTATCGGAATCAGGTAGGAGGTCCCGTATCGCCATGCTGTCAACTCGATCGGCATGTCTGGCCATCCAGCATGATGATGAGTTGGAGGAATCGGAGGGACCAGTCCAACCCCTCCTCTCGATGTGCCAGCCCTTCTAGTAGAAGGGGCGCCTGCGGCCCGAGCTCGACTCAAAGACGGCATGTCAGTAGACCTCCTCGAGGGAATACGGACACCTATCAACGGAGGCATCAAGTAGGTGTGACGGTAGGTCGCGTACTCCCCGTCCTCTATATACAGCAGTGCAGCAGTGCCCAGCCTAGCGTCAATGACACCCTGGGGAGTAAGCCTATCAACGAGCCGCATACCGTCCGGAGGTGCTGAGGGAACACTCAGCTTAGGAAAGCCCATAGTCTGACGAAGGAAGCGTTCCCCTAGGAACCAGGCCCTACCAACTGGCCCCTCGAACAAGATCCTATACCGGGAAGAGCCCCATCCTCTGGCAAACTGAAATCGAAGGTCCCCACCCAAAGGCAACCAGGGCTGCCAGGTAATCTGCGGGTAACCAATGCATAGGCTGATCAGAAATCGTAGATGTACGGAACAAACCAAAGATGAAAACATTGGGAATTGGGAGTTTTGGATTACCTCTGATGGCCGCACCGTGTCGAAGTACTGCCGTAGGTAGAGAAGAGTCTCCTGAGGCCGCGGCCGGTACTGGCCCTCGAAAACAAGCGAGTAAGGGGTCATAAGGGGCGCCTCCACCTCCAGCTCTGGCGCTAGTATGGGAAAATATGCGAAAACCCATAACTGTAGAAAATGGGGCAAAAGCCATCAGAATACAGAATGCTGAGTGCAGGATGTCAGGACAGAGTATAAAGTGTGTCGTGTGTGCAATATACATACATTGAAAAGCAGAAATGTAAATCAAGAGGGCAGAAGGTACCTCCCAAGCTCTCTAGTAGCCGCCAACTATGTTCCCCCGTCCGCGGGAGGTCACGCTCATATAGCAATAAAGGGTAGCCAAGCTGGCGCCACCCCAAGCATACCGACTAACTTGTGTGAGGTCTGCCAAGGCACCCAGCAGATATAGCCCAACGGTGTTCCCCCTGTCGGAGAACAGAGTAGTCCCGAAGAGGAACATCAGAAACCTACGGGCGTACTGTGTAATCTCCTCCAGAGTCTTGGACTCAGTATGCCTAAAATGTGAAGAAAACCAAGTGTACCGCACTCGGCCCGAGGATCGGTCGACCGGTAGACGAGCTCCCAGTAAGTAGATCCAAGCGGCCTCCCACTGGCCCATGTCCTCGTCATATGGGATCGCCCAGCCTCCCACGTCAACGCCGGTCAATATGGCAAAGTCAAAAGGGGTCATGGTCATATCCCCAGCAGATGAGAAATGAAAGGAGTTGGTGGTGTCCCACCACCTCTCCACCAGGGCGCCCATCAATGTCCTGCTAGCTGGATAACGAGATATCCCGGCACAAAAGAGCCCGAATCCTGCTAGATCAACCCAATCGCGGACGGCCTCTGGGAGCTCCGCGTACCAATCTCTCGCAACAATGGAGCCGTATCCCCGTGTAACACGGGAGGACACCTGCAATCACGCTGAATACATATATTCAGTTCTAGAATGAAATAAACAAGCTGCGTGCAAATGAGATATACAAGCTACGTGCAAATAAAATGTATAAGCAATATGTGAAATTAAATCAGAATTCAAGTGTTCGGGCTGCGTGTTCAGAAATTCAAAGTTTGGGCTGTGTGTTCTAATCTCAACAAGCGTGTGATGTGTGCTCACCTTCAACTTGGGCTGCGTGTTCAGAAATTCAGAGTTTGGGCTGTGTGTTCTACTCTCAACAAGTGTGTGCTGTGTGCTCACCGTCAACTTGGGCTACGTGTTCAGAAATTCAAAGTTTGGGCTGTGTGTTCTACTCTCAACAAGTGCGTGCTGTGTGCTCACCTTCAACTTGGGCTGCGTGTTCAGAAATTCAGAGTTTGGGCTGTGTGTTCTACTCTCAACAAGTGTGTGCTGTGTGTTCACCTTTAACTCAGGCTGCGTGTTCAGAAATTCAGAGTTTGGGCTGTGTGTTCTACTCTCAACAAGTGTGTGTTGTGTGTTCACCTTCAACTTGGGCTGCGTGTTCAGAAATTTAGAGTTTGGGCTGTGTGTTCTACTCTCAAGAAGTGTGTACTGCGTGTTCACCTTCAACTTGGGCTTCGTGTTCAGAAATTCAGAGTTTGGGCTGTGTGTTCTACTCTCAACAAGTGTGTGGCGTGTGTTCACCTTCAACTTGGGCTGCGTGTTCAGAAATTCAGAGTTTGGGCTGTGTGTTCTACTCTCAACAAGTGTGTGCTGTATGTTCACCTTCAACTTGGGCTGCGTGTTCAGAAATTCAGAGTTTGGGCTGTGTGTTCTACTCTCAACAAGTGTGTGCTGCGTGTTCACCTTCAGCTGGGCTGTGTGTTTGGAAATTTGAAGTTTGGGCTGAGTGTTCAACTGTCAACATATATGTGTGCTGTGTGTTCACCATCAGGTTATGGTCTACGTGATCAGAAATTCAAGCGTTGAAAACGCAAACAGAATACTGTATCATGGGCTAAGCGTCAGAACAAGCTACGTGCTAAAATGAGCAGATATGCATAGCAAGAGGCATGAAACGTACAAAAATGCGGAATACGTTGCAGCAATGTAAAAAAGGCGAAATAAATACCTCTCGTGCCTCATGAGAGAGATGAGACTCCGGCTCTCGCAAAAGCAGATCCCCAGGCGCTCGATCATCAAAATCAGTGAAGTGATAAAAAATAGCCCGCGGTAGGATATGTGCTCGAGGGACGTACCTCTCGGGTATGAAGGGTCAAACCCTTGGAGGCAGAGCCATATTATTGGGATCATCCCCGGCGCCCGGAGGACCTCCACCGTGAGGAAAATGACCGGCCATTTCAAAAAATCTGCAAAAAGGAGCAAAAATGAGCAAAATGAGCCAAAATTGGGAAAAGTCAACAAAAGTCAACTCTCGGGAAATGAAAAAGTCAACAAAAGTCAACCCCCGAGGAAATCTTCCAAATGTTGAGACAAACTTACCTCAAGTGGTGAAAATGAGAAAAGAAGCACTGAAATCAAAATTTAATCGGTCCAAAGTGATGAAAACTGAAAGATTTCGCAAAAACAACTTGCGTGGGACATTGGAAAACGTGTATAGAGCTCAGATCTGAAGGGGAAAATGGTCTAGGAAGGTAGAGAAGGTGTTTTCGGAGCTGAAGTTGTGAGGAATGAGGCTTTGGCCGAGTGTATTTAAAGAAATGAGAGCAAAATGACCGAACTGCCCTAGATTTGGGCTAGGGGGTCGGCCGACCACCTTTTGTGGCAGGCTGACCACCCCCTTTGGAAAATGCTGGTCGGTGGCCTCTCCCTGGGACGAGACCTGGTCGGTGGGGTTCCCCAAGTTCCCACCAAGTTCTCTGCAAATTTTGGGAAGGATTGGAGTCCCCGGGACCTGAAAAAGTACAAAAGAAGTGCACTTTCCGTCGCGAAATCGCTCAACCGGAACTTCAACTCCAACTTTCGATGCGTTTTTCATCGTTACTCGTCAAGAGTGAGATGTATCCTTTTCGAACATGTTGCGACCCCTCCGTGAGGTAAACCGGAGGTCGCAATTGAGTCACCCTCATTGAAAACTCGCATTTCTTTGCTCGTCGTTTTACGACAAATTCGCATTCGAATTCACATTTATTCTGCATTGTTATGCACGTCACTTGCATTCTCATGCACACCACTTATACTATTGTGCACATTTCACAGGTGTTGTCAAATCCTCATGCTTAACCCGCGTTGTCACGCGCGTTACTCCTCGCATTGCGATGCACTTTTCTATCGACGCCGCGATTGTCTGTATTCAATATCGCTTTGAACATGTGTTGCTGATTATGTTGTGCTTGTCGAGTTTCTTTCTTTTGCAGGCACAATATTGTATGTACGGTTCATTTGAGACTGGTGCGACCAGACGAACCGCGCAGTTATTGTATCTTCTCCGTGTGAGACATGGAGAGAATTAAATAATTTCCCGCATTTTTAACTGCATGAAATGTAGTTGTTGCTTTGCATTCTTGCTTAAAACTGTTGCATCTATTGTGAATATGTGCTTCATTACAGCTTGCTGCATTTGCATGATCATTGAGATACCTTCGGCTTCTTGCATTGTCAATTGCATTTTGCCCCCTCTACTTGAGGGCACGCCTGCGAGCACACCTCTGTTTATCTCACCTGTTTGTCTAAGTCTTCGGCCTTGTCAAAAATGGGTCGTCTATGGGCTTTGACATTCACTCCCGTCACTTATGACTTCCGAGTTCTGTCAAAGAGGGGCAACTGTAGACACCCCATTTTTGACCGACCATAAGACTTAGATGTCACCAGTTGAGCGCTCAGTGATATTGCATATCGTGCTCATCCAGAAGTTTCAGAGTCCCGGCTGCAAGCCTTGCCTCCGGACTTCCAGACTCTTTCGTGCCTTGCCTCGATTTGTGAACCAAGCTCTGTTTTCTCTGTTTTCTCTTCCCGAAGGGAGAGAGAGGTCTCGTAGATCATCTCTCAGTGGCCGTAGGCTACGTTTCGTGGTCGTAGGCCATTTATCCCATTTTGGAGCCCGATTTCTGGTTTTTCGGAGCCGACGGCCGTGTGCCTCGGTTCGGGACCGCCTAACCACCTCCGTTTGCTCCGATTTTTGGCGCACACCTTATTTACTCCCTTCTGAGGAACACTGTGGCCCAAGAAACCAACTTCGTGGTCGAACGCCACCTCCGGTGCTTAACAGCCCATTTTTGGGGCCTCCGGGCCGCGCGTTTCGGTCCCCGAACCTCTGTTTTGCATCCGTTTTGGTTCATTTTTGGTGGAGACCTTATTTTCATAGTTAGGAAGCTTGTAAGAGGGTGGGAGGCCAGCAATTTTTCTGAAAATCCAGCTTTATTTCTTCATCGCTCTCCGACGCCCGTTTTCCTCACTTGAAAGCCAATGTTGACCACCCCGGGGCCACTTTATTGAACCCTAAATCCCATATTTGTGTTGTACACGCCTGGGAGGCCACCAATATTTGGTGGCCGACCAGTAATTGTGCCTGAACCTTTTGAACCCCTCTAAAAAATGGTCTTTTCTCTCTCCTGGTTCACTTTTTCTGGGTTTTAACTACGTAGTTGTGTTGTGCACACATGGGAGGCCACCAATTTGGGGTGGCCGACCAGCAATTGTCCTTGACCCTTTTGATCCTTGGCCGGCCGGCCATGGGAGGTGGCCGGCCGGCCCCCTGAACCTTCTGAACCTGGCCAGCCATGACCCTCTCACCTGGTTCCTTACAGTTGTACCCTCTGTTTCCCCCCAGATCCTGTATCCGATGGGGGGTCTTTTGGGGGGAAATTTGAATTTGATTTTCCCCCCTTTTCTCCAATCCTCTCCTCTATAAAACCAGTCCCTCAGCTCCTTGTTTGAGGGTTACAAAAATTGGTTTTGAGCTCTTGCATTCAATCTCTCTCTCTCTCTACCCCAAGCATCAAAACCTCTTAAGTCCTACACCATTTACCCTACACCTCATAGCACAAGGCCTCCATCCTTCATTCCAGCACTTTGGGACTGTTTTGCAGAGGTTAAAGGCTCAGAAATTTGGTCCAAGAGCTGCTGGTTCATTGGTCTTCAAGGGTAAGTCTTCTTCTCCTCTTTTCTTGCCTTATTTTGCTTTGTATCTAAGTCATACTTCCTAGCATTTTTGGGCTCGGACCCAAACTGTAAATAGTCATATTTTGTGTTCATCTCCATGTTTGATTAAGGGTCTTTCTCTGTTTGAGGTCCCTTCCTCACCCTTTGTGTTTAAACTCTCTTTTAGGACAATTTTTGCATAGTATTTTAGGCTTATTTGTGAGTTGTTTTGGACTTGGTCATAAACTGTAAAATAACTTTTTTTGAGCCCCTCTTCAACATTATTGAAGGGCGCTCCTCTTTTTGAGGTCTCCTACTATCACTTGCCTCTTTATCTCTCTTTTAGGCCAATTTTTTCATAGTACTTTACGCTCATTTATGAGCTATTTTGGACTTTTCCATAAAATTTGAAATATCTTCTTTTGAGCCCCTCTTCAACTTTGTTGAAGGGCTCTCCTTTGTTTGAGAACAGAAGCTACCACTTGTCTCTTTACCCCTCTTTTAGGCCTTTTCTTGCATGATAGTTTGGCCTTATTTGTGGTTATTTTTGTGGCCTGATGTAAACTGAAAAGTGCCTTTTTTTGAGCCACTCTTCAACTTTGTTGAAGGACTCTTTGCCATTTGGGGTCAGCTGCTGTCCCTTGTGTTTAATCTCTCTTTTAGAGCCATTTTTGCATGATAGATTAGCGCCATTTGTGTTCATTTTTGAGGCTTGTTATAAACTGGAAATATGCATGTTTTGGGACTGTCTTACCTCTGTCTTCATGCTTCATGATCAAATAATGCATGCTTTGTATAGCTGTAAGTCATTCCATGTGCCTAGTTTCGAATTTCGGGGTTCCTTCCATGCATCGGGTGCCATGTTTCCATGTTTCGGGGCTGTTTTATATCATATTTCAGTGCTAAAATTTGCATGTTTGCATATCATGTTCCATGCCTTGCCATGCTTTGGTTAGAGTGGCATTTGATGCCTTAGGCTTGGTCCTCGGTTTGCGTGCATGTGTGCACGCATTTCGAGTGTCTCATTTTCAACTCATGGCTACTGATATGAGTGTGGATGAGGTCCACTCATGTTGGTGTAAGTCTATTGTGCATTGTGTATGCCATTTCATTTCATAGCATCCTGTATGCTAGGTTGTATGTTAGCGCATTATGTATGCCATGTTACCTCGTGCATCGTGTATGTCATTTCATAGCATTGTGTATGCTAGGTTGCATGTTAGAATTGCATGCATGTCATGCATATTGAATTGTGTTTGGGATAGGAGTTAGCCCGAGCATGGGAAACGAGGGACGTTTCGTACTCCGAGTAACAGAACTCGTCTCAATTTCCTGTCGCCGATACTCCGGATTATCCATGATGGAGTTTAGGTCTTGTTGTGTTTATATGTGCATTCAATTCATATTGAGTCCTGCAATTCGACTCCTCGGCCATCATGCATCGATATGCGTGATTGGTGGCACGAGAATCAAGGACTACACTCTCTGAAGAGTAGTCATGCATACATATGTGAAAATACTTTGCCATGCCCCTTTGTTGCTCTCTGTTGCAGCAAATCAGAAATCAGCAACCTTCCGGAGCCTGGCACGCATCACAAGAATAATTGCAAACAGAGGCAAACCGGGGAATGTAGACGTCCTCGAACACCCTGGGAGGAACGAGCTCCCGTTCTGTTCATTTAGGATTCACTACAGTTCGGACTCTCAAATTTGTCACGGTTCTAAGTCTGAACCAAAGAGTCCAAATCCGGCAAGTCGTTTTGAGAAAACAAATTTTGAAAGAAGTGCCAAACATGGACTGCTTTGCCAGATACAGAGTCGCCACCTAAATATTTTATTTTGGGAAATTTAGGAAACCCTGACTCATTGCCTAAGGCCACGTGTCCGTCATCACCAAAGTTGTCTTGGCTCGGGAACTTGGGTACAAGAAGGAAAGGTCCTGAAATGAGCACCCCCGCTTGCCCGATCAAAGATCGGCCTCTACTAACATGATATGTTGTTTTTGAAAACACATGTGTTTTTACTCCGGTTTGTTAGCTAGCTTACTACGTGATGCACACAACATACAAGTATAGACTCAATCGCAAGAATTGGAACAAAAAAACTCATGTTTGTTTTTGAAAGTGGTTTGAAAGTGCTACTTGTAAGTAGGCTAAAGCGCGGATTTGCCACCCTCAAGTGGGCTTAGAAAAACATGATTTTGCCACTTTAAGTGGGCTTAAAACTCACAATCATCAAGTTGTTCCAATTCAG